>VWYH01004739.1:1845078-1872401 GCA_013399365.1 Pampusana beccarii | reverse complement strand
AAAAAAAAAAAAAAAAAAAAAAAAAAAAAAAAAAAAAAGGACTGTGACCCAGATGATAAAAAACCCCAGTTTTGTTTAAAGTTTTTCTTGGCCTTTTGTTTGTTTGTTTCTAATTACTGCAGGAGAATGATCAGGCTGACAAATCTATCACTCCCTCCCAAAAATTTGGAAAAAAAAAAATGAATGGGAAAGTTGTTATTTGTAGCAACAGTTCTTTCCTCCTTACTGTTCCGGTTTGTTTCTGATCTGCAGACAGCAGGGATTTATTTGCCACTTACAGGGGCAGTTGATTTTGGTGCTAAGTCAATCTTCATCTCAACAGAAAACCCACCTGTAAGAACAGAGATTTTTCTTTTACAGTTTCTCCAGTAAGCTGCTTTCCTTTTTCTCCTGCATCTCCAACTGCTTCCAAAACATGCAAAGAGGTAACAGAATAAAAGTGATATAATAAAGGCAGAATCCCACTTGCTAAAACTTTTTAATAGCTTAATGACCAAAATAACTGAGAGAACTACTGCTGGGGCATTTAATTTCTACATTCATTCATAGATTCACAGTGAAAGAGTTTCTCAGCTGTTCTCATTATCATTGAACAGTGCATACACACGTCCTCCTACAAATTCATAAGCTATGTTTGCCAGCTAGTCAAAGCATGAACAAAGCTTATTACAATTTTGGCAAACCTGAAAACAGGGCAAGATTTTCTCCAAGCTATTTTTATTTTGTAATAGATTTGCCTCACTGGATGTAGGATACTTTACATAGTAATCCAATATCAACTCATCTTTCAAAACAGACAAAACCAGAGCTTTTGTTAGCGGAGATGGTTATTAACATGTAATCCACATAGAAACTGTCCAGTCTTATTTTATGTTTGGGGCTTATATGGCTAGCTTAGAAGCCATACCTGGAAGAAAATCAAATATAGGCTTTCTACACTGGTGATTCATCAGCCCTCTGCTATTGGTTATTTTAAGTGTCATCTTTGCAACTTTCAGGTGAAAACTGGAAAGAATTAAAGAAAAAAAGAAAAAAGGAAAGAAAGAGAAAACTATAAATCTCTTGAGGAATATTTAGTCCTTTTACTTAGGTGTTTTTCATTTCACAAGTCACTCAGCACTATTTTATAAAACAACCGACACTAATGCCACCGTTCTGTTTTGAAATGGGTCATGTGTTGAAGAATTGCCATTTAACAAATGAGGTAGTTGTAAGTTATGAATATACTTCGTATTCTGAATGTATGTCTGTATTCATAGCAGAGCACATAATTAACACACTGAAGATGCTGGTCAGTTATGCAAGCCATTACACCTTTCTGGAATCTCAGCAAGGCTCTGTTGTGTGGATGAGAGGACTACATTTTCGTGTGGTCAAAAGTTAGGAAATACCAAAGAAAAGGCTCCTGGTACAACTGTAACTGAACGAGACAAAATAGACAGCCTGCTGTGCATGTCAGGTATGTTATTTTCAGAATCTACTTCATCAATTTCTTATAACGTTCAAAAGACCTATTCATCAAAAGTCTTCAGTATGAAAAATGTGAACTCACTATGTTCCATAGCCTTTTACTGTGGAGATCCACTTGATTTTATTTATTTAATTAGAATGGCCTACAGTTCGTCTTTACCTGCGCTATACACAAGCTGTTTTTCTTTCTTGAAAGACAAAGTGGGATGATCTCCAAGGAGACAACAGGCCTTGAAGATACGGGTTCCAAAAGACATAACTTCTGGAGTGATGTGAATGGTTCATAATGGGGGATTAAAATGGAAATAATTATGAAAACCTAAATACAACAAGCATGGATGTTTCCTTTTCATTATAGAAGATAAGCTAGCTAGGTACCGGGCAGTTCCTTTGCATCAGTTATATGCATGAATTAATGGGGGGCCAAGAGTCACTCTATACAATCAGGTATTCAGAGTTCACAGATAGTATTGTTCATCCACTATGCATATAATACAGAAGTTTTATGAATTCTAAGGTTTTTTTACGCTTGTAATTCTAACTTTTTTTTTTTTTTTTAATGTGTAAATGTAATACAACTGCATTTCACTCATCCAGTTTCACCACGACTACATCTATACCAAGAAATTAAACAGTATCAGCAAATTTTGCTGGGTACTGAAATGCAATTCTCTATACTGTTAAAGTGCTTGAACAGCCACTGGCATTGTTTTTGTGTAAGCAAACCAATATTCTTCCAAAAAGAAAAAAAAGTTTCTGGGAGCAACTGAGTGTTCCTACGGACCTGGAACAATTACCAGGAGGCAGCGTGGTTGTTTTCAGGTGTGCTAAATGTACTATTAGAGATGTAAACCATGGGGATGCTCTGCTGTGTAGTATGAAGAACTTAGAGGTTGGATCTTAGAAAACATTTCCTAAAAGGAAAAAAAATAAATAAGTCACTGCTACTGACAAGTGAAATTCAGCTATTGGTTACACTTGAGCATCTAAAGCTTCATGAAGAGCAATTAGGTTTATCCATCTAATGCAGTACGTAGAAAGGGGGTTTTAAAATTAATTTTGGCTACAGAGCGGAAAGTCATTTGACAACTATTACTGTTAAAATAATACATAAAATTTTAAAGTAACTCTGATGACTGAAACTTCTATGTCTTAACCTCTTTTATGTGAATTTAAAAGAAGACTGCCTCATTTGAAGCTAATGAAGTTACACAACTGTGAAAGCAGGATGTGAGGATTTAGGTTGCTTGGGTACATTTCTGTTGCTAAACAAAAGAGGGTCTGAGGGTGAATGCAAGTGTTGGACACACTGAGGGCCAAAAAAACTTGACTGTTTGGTTTAACCAGAACTAGAAATCACAACCACAATAGCTGCTCGTTCATTCTCTCCTCATCCCCCAAACAGGGAAGAGAATCAACAGGGAAGGGAGAAAATTGTGGCTTGAGATAAACACAGTTTAATAAAATAACAGAATAACACTAATATACCACTACTAATAACAATATATGTAAAATGGAAAACAGAATATAAAATAAAAGATAGTGCAATTCCTCACAAACTGCATCCACACTGAGCAGCCAGTCCCAGGAAGAAAGAGCACCCTGGTCCCGAACAGCTGATCCCAGGGGAACCGAGAAAAAAGGAAGAAAGGCCCAGAAACCACTGTAAAACAGCAGAATGGTGAAAGGCTGAACGTGGTTTATTTGTTGGCTTTTTCCCTAGTTCTGTTCTGGTCCCAATGGCTCCAAACAGCTGCTCACAATAGCACCTGGATATGGTCTGCAGCTCCATTGACTTCCAATACTGCTCCTGAAAATAAGTGTGGACAAGACTGCCACAGGATGGTCTTCCTTGCCTTATATATCATCTTCCCAAACTCTTGAGCTTGTGTTGTCTCATGTGCTCTCATGTACCCCAAAGCTGGAACACATACTCTTGGGTTTCATGCTATAAAAATGCTGTTCCGGTGGTCTACAGCATAACCCTCAGATTATTTTAGTGAGTTTGAACAGAAACTCCTCTCTAAAAGCAAAATATGGTAATTGTATCACAGGAGAGAGAGGCAAAAGAAGACTAAGGCATAAGACCTATATTGAAGATGTGGTCAATATCTCTGGATGAGACAACCCCAACCAGTAGAGAAGTGAGCCTGTCCACTTCAGTCAGCCTTGAGTCTATGGACTAGAGCTCTGTAACTTAGTGACATGGACACTTCAGTGAGAAGAACAAACATTCAAGATACTTACACTGGAACACACAAAATATGGCACGTGACAGACTGAGAGCAAGAGAGGTCATGAGTAGAGAAGTGAAGAAGAGATTCATAAAAATGGAAGCGATATGTTTATAGCAAAAGGAAACTTCTTACATTAGCTAAGGAGGAAAGAAACATTGCAAAGTGGAGGCAGGTACACACCATAATTAAGGAAAAGAGTCACAGAAAGGAAGAGGAATTATAAATTCCTGACTGAGTACAGAATTTGTGTACATTATTTTTAAGAATACTGATGAAACTGGGATAAGCAAGCATTTTACCGCATTGTGCAGACTGACGTATTTCTTGTACTAGCTTAAGACTTAGCTAAAGGTAGATTTTAGGACCTTTGCATGTTTAGTGACTGTCTGCATCTGCCTCCACACGATCCTTGACCTAACAGGTATGGGAATGGGTGGGCTTAAGCTACTTGTAAATCAGCGACTTGAAACTATTGTTATGATCTAAGGCAACTGTGCTGTGGCATCCTATTTATGTGAATCGCTAAAAAAAAGAAAGAGTACCATAACATGTGCCAGAGAGACCAATAGATCAGAGAGATGTACAGCCAAAGGAGGCTTTAGAGGACGTAATTCAAAGGCAGAGAAAGAGAGAATGTATGTATCCAATGGATTGTACTTTTATTAGGATTTTTAAAAAGAGTTTTAATCCTTAGCTCTTGAAAGCTAAGTGTTTATGATGAAGTTCTATTATTTGTTGCAACAACCTTGAAATACTGCTAATATTTGCAATGTGCAAAGAAAGTATCAATATTCTTGTTGTTGTTGTTTAATAAGGAAATGAAGACAGAAAAGATAATTTCAGGTAAAGAGCTTTGTAGAGTCAAATTCTGAAGATCCACACAAAGAGATTATTTTCAGTTTCTATGTAGATCAAATCCCACAGATTGAATAGAAATGAAGTGTCTATAGAAAATCTTGTAAGGCATCTTTCTACATCCTTAAGAGTATAAGTACTTTGAAAATGTGGTGCCTAGTAAACATACATGCAACAAACAAGTGCAACAGCATCAAGAGGCTCTAAAAGTCACTTCCTCTCATCTTAATCAGAAGGACGTCAATAAATTAAGACTTTGGATTCTCAGGTTTGTGAGCAATACAAAGAGCTTTTTGTGTCTGCACAACTGCCTCTGAGTAAAAATGCTAATGCAAGCCACACACACTTCTCAGAGTCAACACATCTTACAAGAGCTACCTTTGCATAGATGGAATCAGAATTTACCAGAAAACACCAGAATATTCCCCACTGATTATTGTCAGCAATATTAATGCAATTACAATGGCTTGAACACTTTGGTACTTTCCAAGGACATATTTGTATAGCAGTCTATTACTAAACTCTGACAACAGCAGCCCAAATTATGATGCACTTACTCACTCTGGAGAGTACTTTGTACCACGAGCAGCCTCACTTTGAATAAGGCATTCACGATCTGGCCCATCACCCTTTAATTATAGATGTTTCAGAGAAGAGTGAGCATCAGGGTTTACTGCACTATTTATAAAACAAGCTAACAGCCAAACGTTGTAGGGCTTCTACTTTTCAAAAAAACAACTTTCCTTCCTTTTACGAGCTCTTTCCCTGTGCACTGTAAGCTCATTTGAATGTATCAAGAACATCATTGTAGTAAAAGAGGCATTCACAGATGAGAAATAATCCCACTCTTGGAAAAATCCAGCAGTTAATTCAAACAGTGAATTTACAGTGTCTGTTTTGGAAATTAAATACAATGTGTTTATTAATACTTGAAACAAAGCATTCTGCAATCATAGCGTGTCATCCTACTGTAAAGCATTTTAGATTACACTACAATAGCTATCATTGTATGAGCTGAATACCCTCTGAAACACAAAGAAATCTGTCTGCATTGTTCCTTATACAAATACCAAAACACTAATATACAGAAACTAGCTTCTATCTGGCAAAAACTAGGACGAAACACTTTATCCCTGTCTTTCCATTAATGGAGCTTTACAGCTTTCTTTTGAAGTCTCTACCACTGAACATTGTCTGAAGTAGGACACGAGCCTGGAAGAAGCAGTGCCTGGATTCAGTAGCAGGGGTGGGATTTTCTCAGTGTGCCAGGGGAAACATGCAGGGTATTCTTGGGCACCATTAGGAGGATATGGGAGCAGGTGCCATATTCCGCATACAGGTGGAAGCAATGCAAAGGTGGCAGAGAAGCTCTCCAACTTTCACTCAGGGGAGGTTTGAACCCTACCTCTTTCCTATACTTTTCCTATATTCTGTTCTGACCTTACTTAGCAGCTCTAGATTCTCTGCCACTGCATCCTAATGTAAATTTTGCTAGTTTCCCCAGCTATGCACAATTCACAATTCACAGGGGATGTGCCTTCCCTGTTGAACTTATTCTTTGTGCTTCAGAACTAGTACTGTTTTTGCTGGATTATCAGTGCTTTTGTGTGTTATACAGAGGCTGCAGATTATATACAGTTACTAAAATACATACATACCCCATGCGGTTTTGTCTTCATAAAACCTATTTTCAGCTTTTACCCACTAAACATTCCTCTCCATTATAGTTCCTGTTCTCCAGATACTTAGGTGGCCATTTTCACTGTGGTTTATAAGTGTCTCATTACCTAAAATGTTCCCCTTTTCTTTATTTAGCCTCACAAAAGCCTATCAGGCTGAAAATGATTGCCTTCCATCCAGCAGGGAAGATATGGTGGGCTTGTCAGTACCTCCTAAGGTTTATGTGGCATAACTTTCCTAACCATCACCTTCCTCCACCGCTCCCAGAGGGAGCTGTTCACAGAGGCAAAAGGATTCTTCTGCAGAAGTAGCTTTACCAGCCCCCTCCAAATGGAATAGCCTGTCTTTAGCTAAAGATAAGTTTTGCTACATTTGCTGGTGTAAGTACTTCTATATAAGAGTATTTCACCCTGTAGCCGTTTGAGTAAAGGACTGTTTTTTTCACCCCATGCTTCTAATCAGTAAAGTGGCAAAACTTCTAAATGCACAAAGTCAGAGAGGTTTGTCCACGGATGTAAAGAAAGGGCATGACAAAACAGAGGACTGCTTCTCTGGGTATAAAAGGTATGTGCTTTGTGTTCTAAAGCAAAGCATTGGATCAGCTCAGTTTTTGCTGTCAGCCTTTATCAGATGCTACTGACAGGATCTTAGGAGCTGTGAGAATTTCTTGAAGAAATAGCTGGAGAACTCCACCCTGAAGGGAAAGGAGAGAATCACACTTGTACTCAGTATGTCCCCACTGCCTATAAGGACAGGTGCACAGAACGAACTCTTCTCACTTGTGCCAAGGTTTCATCTTGAATGGAAGCAGTTCTTTTGCTCCAGGTACTCTTTGTGGAGCAGAGCAGACTGCTCTACAAGGTCACAATATAGGGATCAGAGACCCTGCAATAAATGGCAAATATCTCTTTACGTCAAAGAGGAGAGTCCCAGACCCAGTGCTATGCTTTCTGGACTCTATGTGAAGACAAATTGCACTGCAATATGAAGTGGAGTTCAGAAAGCCTAAGTAAGGTGCTGAATGAGTATCAGCCTAGTGTCATCTAACACAAAACATTAGGCACAGGGGCTTAGAGGAATTTAGGTCATCTGACTCAGACATTCAGTTCACTGAGTCCGTCATTAATGCTGCCTTTTAAACACACTGTTTTGGAGAAGAGCTTAGAGTGTGTAATAGAAATGACTTGATTTCTAATAATAGTCAATTAGAAGTCCTCCTCTGTAATTGTATTTGGAAATACAATGTAAGTGCTTCTGCTGGAAAAAGTTAATTTGTCTTCATTTTCCTATGATTTCTAAAAATAGATTCGAATTAAATGTCATGTACCTTTGGAATGTGTCTGTTTGGTAACTAACAAACTCACTTTGTCACTGTTTATGATCTCAGGATTCTTTCCACGGAAACTATTATAAGGTCACTATTATCATCAAGCAGCAATGAATGCTGGTCATATTTTGAAGAGTCATTAGGCAAAGGACAATCCTGAGGCCTTAAAACCCATTTGTGTGTTCAGCAGGAAAGGAATGTATAGTACTTATTTTGCTTATACACAGTTTTATGTGTTTATAGATAGACATTTTTGGTTTGAAAATTCAAAGTCATGCATACTACCTCTTGCAGAAAGCTCCTTGTCAATCAGGCAAAATTTGTTGGGCTCCTAAACTATGTCTTCATAAAAGGCATGTGTTTAGATGAAGATAAAACCTCTAAAGTACTATCTGGCCTCTATTTCCATTAGCACCTTTTAAGGGCATACATCACCTTGCAGAACTGAGGTGTCTGTTCACTGAAAGCCACATTCTGAACAGTCCCCTTTGCACTAAGAGTGAAAAGACGTCCTCAAGTGAATGTACTTTACTCCCACTGGAATATTTCACCGCACTGCCATGCTGGCGTAAAGGAGTCCTCAAACAAAAATACCATGCAGGACTCATTTATTAATGTAAGCTCCAATATTTACTAAAAACCAAATAGAAAAGAAAATAAAAAATATTGCACTCTGCAAGGGACTCTTGCTTATTTCAATGTGTCTCGTAGCATTTATGCTACTGTAACTGCAAACTTCACAGCATAAGACTTCACCAGTATACTGGAAACATAAGTTTATAAGAATGATTTAAAAACTTCATTGCATATGCATGGTTATATGCATAATTCAGCTAATGAGTCTAACTTAGACTCTCTCCAAAGAACTGCCATTGATTGATAGGAGCAGCACTGGAAGCAAAGGAGAAAACATTGTCAACAGAGAACGCTACTTACACATATGAACACAGGTATATATCATAGTCAGCAGAATAAAACTACTTTCATCAATCAAGGCATTTGTTCACACTTTTCTGCTATTAATCTGGTACCAGTTTTTCATGTTAGTTCAAAATCTTCTCTAGCATTTGAGAAGATTTAATTAGAATAAGGAAGCAAACTGTGAATTTCAAGATCTGTATTAAAGCAAAAAGCTATAAACACAGGGATGGATTTTTGATGGCAAGTCGAACACAGAAGTTTAAAATGGTTTTACTGAGAGCTGAAACTGAAAAATAATGGATCAACAAAGGTATCTAAAACCTTGATTTTTTAATCTAATAGATAAAAATATAGATGTAAATACTTGCAGCTGTTTACTAATACAGACTGTAGGTAATATTAGATGGCAAAGATAATGGTTTTATGAATAGGTACGATATAACATTCACTGTAGTGTGCCAGAATATCTCAGTTAGTTATAGCAAAATGTGTGCATAATTTCTTTTTTTTTCCCCCTTGCCTTTTTCTTCTTTTTTCAGCCAAGTAGATTTCTCTGCTCTTATCAAACTTACCTAATGATAGTGAATTTTCTGATGGCTTTGTTCTAAATAAGACTACATTTTAACTTTTTTTTTTTCTGTAAAGCTTCAGAGGGATATGAATTTTCTGTATGTAGTACTTCATATTACAAATCTCAGTGTCTCTGAGGTATGACTAGTTTACTGAAGATGAACTTCTCTCAGCAGTTTAACCTCTTTAATGTTTCATATGCATGTCATCTTTTGATTTATTTCTATATCTTTTTGGAAAAACTTTTTTCCCATTTTTTTTAAGTAAGTAACAACTAAAAAAATATACTTACGTGTCCCAATTTACACACACATGTATACACAAGAAAGCTGAAAGGGCAACATTTTAAATGTCTTAAATGATAGCTGAGAAGTTTAACCTAGTCTGGTGCAGAGGTGAGTGATGCCGTTTGTGAAGAAAAGTGACTATATGTGGATTGCCTCCTTTGCTACACATGAAACTTTCTGCCCAACAGAGCTAGAAGAAGGAGCTCCTTTTTCACCTATAGTAACATAACCTTCAGTTTTCCTATAGCTCCAGAAATTACTATGGTTCCCTGTGGTATCTGATTATTGGATGACATCATTTTATTGCCAATATATTGTCAAGCTCATGAAAATATTTTTTCCTTTTTTTGGTCTTAACAATGAATTTACAGTTGTTTTTATTATTTATCCTGCTATTTTTTTCCAGGCTTCCAAACATCTTTGTGGCAGCAGTAGCTGTGTACTTGAGAAAGTAATTTCTACCCACTACATTGCTCAGACAGAGATGGTCATAAGTTACATGGGTTTCCAGACTTCTAGAACAGTCTGACACAGTCAGAAATGGGCAGGACACCTTGGACTTTGTAGAATGATTGAAAACTAGGTGATAACTCTCTGTGCTTGGTCTCTGTTGGGAGTTATTGTAATACCTAGGAAATATACTGTTCACACTGTGTTGACTTTAGCTTCCATTGGCTGACTTTATCAGATTTGACACAGAGATGAAGATCTCAAATATAAACTTTTTTTTTCCTAGAAGTGTTGCTGAAAAACAAGAAGAAGCAATTTGAAGAGAGATGCCCTAACTGTGAGTTTAACTTAATTGCAGACACCTTCATTTAGGAGCTTGCAATGTTTGTTGTGTGTTTGTTCACTGGGCACCATCTCAGATTACAGTCAATGACTATCTGAAGTGGAAGTCACCTGTCTAAATATAGGCATCTAGTGCCACATGAGATGCTCCAATGTATTTCTCCTAGCCTCCAGCTGCCACTTCAGAAGATCATGCAGTAGGCCCTTATCATACCATGAGGATGGTTCAAATGCCTTATGAATTACAAAGGGCAACTAAATCGAGCTCTGGATCTCCGCTGATTATAGCAGGCACTTAGATGGCTAAGTCTGACTGTCTGAATTTGTACTAAATCTCAGTCCAAGTGGGGGATGCGGTTGCCTCATGTCAGTGCCATTGTAGGCACTGTCTCCTTACTGCTGTTCTAGAAGGGCTGGGACCTAAAAACACTGTTTACTCATCATGTTCGCTTTCATTTGGCTTCTTGAGTAAAGAAAAGCTGCAATATAATTTCATAGGCTTTGAAATCCATGTCTGAAAGGAGAATTATAAACATCCCAACTCTGAAGAAAGTGGCCATAAAAGTTTTCAACTAACAGCAAGGCCACCTTGCAGAAGGTGCTGCAATTTGCTGATCCCAGAGCTCACCGAGCAGCTTCTCTCGTGACAGCTGAGATTCTGGAGAAAGAGCAATGCCACTGCAGAAAGCCACAGCATTCCCCAAGTGACCCCTTTTAAAATAAAATAGGTGTAAAATATTAAACCAAAGAGTACCTTGGTGGTAAGCCAGCAAGAGCAGACCTTATAGTCTTGGCCATCACCTTGTCTTCAGGCTTTATTTATCTGAGCCTTAATTTTGGATTTTTCCCCCAGTCTCACTGGATAAACTGCATGTTCAGAATATTCAGCAAGAACAATCAACATGTGAGGAGCAACGACATTCTTCTAGGCTAGGACTTTCCATTTGAATTTATCTTTCAGAGTCTCTCTTCCACCCCTAGCAAACAGCTAAGGGTGGTTTATCTTCCAGCAACTATTGAAAAGTCACTTCAGCAAGCACCAGAGCTGTTCAGTCTGCCTTGGTTAAGTTGAACTGGCCTTTAGCAGGTACCATCTTCTGCATTTTGCAAGAGGTTCATGAAGCTTTGCCTCTAGCAGCTGCCAGCACCCTCCTGCCTACCTTTGATTCCTTCTTCTCCCCTCCCTCCTCTCCAGGCCTGAGTCTCCTTGGGGCTTTGAGCTGAGAGCTCTGCTCTGCATGTCTCCTCAAAGGCATTCCCTCAGACCTGGATGTTATTTCTTGGTGGTAGAGCCACGGCAAGAGGAAGTGGTTTGGTGATTAATTTGCCTGACTGGCAATCAGGCAGATTGCCTTACTGGCAGTTGCATTTTCATTTTGTAGCAATGGTCAATATGTGTCTTGCTGAAATCTCTCTGTTATGCCTCTCCAGAGCTGTCAGAGCTGTTGACTGAACCTTGTGTGATGCTGGCATTTCCCTTCAAGCCAAATTTCATTTGTAGCTCAGTGAAAGGAAATTGTTTCAACTGTTTTGTGGGAAAAGTAAGTACTGGCATACAACCCTTCTGCTTCCAGACTGATTTCTCTTCATTAGCGTGTCCTAAGTGACAGGCACAGTGACAATTATGTGGACATTTGTGCTTTTGAGACAGACTGTAATTCCAAGGTGTGTGCTCTGCTGTGACCAGAACAGTCTGCATATGTGGGACATGGGACAAATAAGAGAACATCTAATTTGTGAATCCTGCCAAATAGTAGGGGAAATTAGGTTGCTTATCTGGCAGTATTTGAACATCCCTGATTGTTCACATGTCCCCTTGACCTTGCCAATGTACGTATGGTCTTGAACGAATACCACACAGTGCTCCCATACAGATGTCTACAGCTGCAAGAAGGCAGCTCAGACTTCCCTGAAAGTCAGTGGAGCTAATGGGCATTTCACAGCTGTGATTCATTTGACTTATTTCAGATGTCTTTTTAAAAATGTGATGAATGGCTCCCTAGCAATACCTATTTTTCTCTGTTAACTGTGAAAGATACTGATGAACTCAAATACTGACGTCTCAATCACAGATGTCTTTGGCCAGATGAATGCTCCCTCCATTGGTTTTATACATGAGGTGAATCATTTTTTTGTGAGTGTCCTGGTGGGCACTGAAATATGGGACAGGACCAGAGGCAATGGGCACCTGAAGCTCAGGAGGTTTCCTCTGAACATCAGGAAACACTTTTTCACTGTGAGTGTGACCAAGCACTGGCACAGGTTGTCCAAAGAGGTTGTGGAGTCTCCATCTTCGCAAATATCCAAAAGCCATCCAGACATTTTCCTAGGAAATGGGCTCCAGGTGGCCTTGCTTGGGCAGGACGGTTGGACAAGATGACCTTCAGAGGTCCCTTCCACCCTCAACCACTCCGTGATTCTGTGATTCTGTGAACTGACTGTTTAGGCATCTCAGTCCACTTTTTAAATCTAGTGTCAACTGTTGTCAGTTCTACCAGTGAGAAACTGTCCAAGAAAAAATTAATGTAAAGCCATCAATATAATTTCAAATAAATCAGTAACAAAAATTTGTGTTGTTGTGTGGCAAACTTTTCATTATTTCTCTTAAAAAAAAAAATGCAGAGCAGCTGAAAATGTCAAACCTTCTGATTTTGCCATATTTTAGTGAAATAGCACCCCTGAGCGACCTTGATTGGCACTTTATGAACATTAACAGCCTTGATAATCTTTACTAATTGCCATGCTCCTCAACTCTGGGAATACTGGAAACCCATTTCTGCCTTTATTAATTTATATATTTATTATAGTGTTGTTTCCTACACTATGATGTTGAGAGGACATTCATGAAACTGTCCTGTGGGATCATCTTTTGAGAACAGTTTTTTTTAGACTGTTCTGTGCTACATGTTGGATTTTCTGGCTTCACTGAGAAAATGCTGCAGGGGAAGTGGAGGTGGGGAGACAAGGGGTACCTTGCGTTCATCTAAGAAAAAGAAAACCCCAAACTAACAAGCTTTGAAGATGGTTTGTTTTAATTGTTTTATGTGAGTAAGGTTAGTTCGGTACGTAATAACAGGCTGTCTTGACAACAAAAGGCTGAATCAACACAAAACATGATTGGAATTATGCATGTCAATTATAATGAATCTCATTATGCAACACGAAAATCTAATTCTATTGTAAAGGCCTGCAGTCTGCAGTCTTAAGGCTGATGTCAATGCTGAACAATAACTGCCCTCTCTCCCACGTGATAGCCATAAAGAATAAATATAAATCTCATTTCTGTAGCTTTTTAATATGTAAATTTCCTCAGGGTAGGAAAAAAGAGAGGGTTTTTTTAATTAAAAATAGAAATGTGCCCTGGTCTTAAATCAGTCCATCATGTCCATGGCTTCTTTAGCTTTAACATTTTGCTTCCCACAGGAAAAACTGAAGTGGTGTTACTAAGTTCTCTCCTTGTATCAAAATAAATACCAAGAACGATAATTTCCCATATTATACCAGCCCAGTAATGTGTTTATCAAAATAAAATAAAAATTTACATAGCTGTAGTGATTAGGCTCTAATTTCTAGCAAGGTTACAGTAACAAATGCGATTAGCAAAACCTTTCTGGAATTACAGGGTAGCAGGGGTGTTGCTCTGTGTTTTGTTACAATTTGCTATTTTCCCCCATTATTTATTGCAAGTATTTTGACACTTGTGGTTAAAATGTCTAGATCTGGGAGTTTATTTCACAGCAACAAATACAAAGGTGGATTCTCCTTTGTGAACACGTGGTTGGAATGCCGCTTGAGCTCTCAAATACTGTTCCATAATTCATTGTTAAATAGCTGATAACTTCAGCTGGAAGCAGACACGTAACAGGCATTTTTATCTGCTGGAAGGAAACACTGTTGTGACACTATGTGACTCCAGTGGATATGGGTATGTCAGCAAATGGTAGTCAAAACTCAAGACTTGGGGTCTTCCAGCTGCCATGTAGCAGGATTAGGTGAGCACATGACAGTGGGGAAGCAACACTTGCATGCCTTGTGATGAAACAGGCCTGTGGCTATCAAAGAATACTTCGCAGAATGCAGTAGGACTGGGCAGTAACTTCTTGTGTTGCTGGTTGTTTTCATCCAACATTACGAAGTGCTGCCACAGCTGACGGCAAAGCCATAGGCATGAATACCTCTACTCCAGAAGATAGGACTTTTGAATGCAAAACAGTTACTGGGTCTGCATTGCAGTTCTGTATGAGAATTCATGGCTCAAGGCTAGTTTACAAACCGACTTGTACTAAATTATCCATTTGTAGCTGGTGCAAACTGAGTTTTTAAACTTATCGTCCAAGCAAAATCGAAACAAGACAAATTGATTTTTAAAGAGTAGACCCAGAATTGCTTTGAACTCACACCTTCCTCACAGATCACAGTTATTTACTTTTCCTTTTAAAAGGCAGATGATAAACAAATTTTCAGGATCCTGAAAGAAACTTGCAGTAATTAGACCTAGGACAATTATTCAACATGCACTTAGGGCAACATTATGAACTTTTTTAGATTTTCCAGCAGCTTTCATGGGAAAAGTATGATTCAGACAGGTTTACCAGTCTGAGAAAAAGTTGTTCCTGAAGCTGGCCATGAAATTTATTGTCCTTCTGGCTATTTCTGAAAATCAACTGTACATTTGTACCAGCAGAATGTTACTGTAACCATGAACAGCACAAGAAATAGTAGACCTTACTGGAGAAAGGATTAAATAGTAATTTGACAAATACACAAAGTATACTCTCTCGTAGGTAAAAGGCAGGTTATTCTTGTTATTATTATTATTATTGCTTTTATTGCTACCATCATCCCCATTGGCACATCTCCCATGAAGCAGTAGAGGAAAAAAAAAAGAAAAAGAGGACAAACTAGCATGCAGGCCATTTCATTGAAGACTGCGATTCCCTTTCAACTAGTTCCGAAGTTCTTTGCTTACCACCAAGCTTTTTGAATTAGTTCGTGCTCTTTTCTCCAGCAAGAAGAGGTCGGGGCAGGAAATGGCAGAAAAAAAAAAAAAGACTAGCTGCTTTTCAGGGTTAGGTGAAAGACCTCCTATTAGAGAAAGAAAGGGAAGGGGGAGGCTTTCCAGTGCCAGAGACACAAAAGGAAAGCAGGCAGCTAGACTGAACAGGCTGGAGAAATGAGCTGACAGGTACTTCATGAAGTTCAACGAGAGGAAGTGCAAAGTCCCGTGCTTGGGGAGGAACAGCCCCATGGACCAGCACACACTGGGGGCCACCCAGCTGGAAAGCAGCTTGGCAGGAAAGGCCCTGGTGGTCCCAGTGGACATCAAGTTGAACTTGAGCCAGCAATGTGCCCTTGCTGCAAAGAAGACAAATGGTATCCTTGTTTGCACTAGATGAAGTACTGCCAGCAGGTGGAGGGCAGTGATCCTTCCCCTCTGCTCAGCACTGGTGAGGTCACACCTGGAGTACTGCGTCCAGTTCTGGGCTCCACAGTACAATAGAGGCACGAACATATTGGAGATAGTCCAATGAAGGGCTACAAAGATGGTTACAGGACTGGAACATTTCCTCTCCTATGAGGAAAGGCTGAGAGAGCTGTGACTGTTCAGCCTGGAGAAGGTTCAAGGGAATCTTATCAATGTATACCAATACCTGAAGGGAGGTTGCAAAGAGGATAGAGCCAGGCATTCTTTAGTGGTGCCCAGAGACAAGACTAGAGGCAACAGGCACCACCTGAAACTTAGGAGGTTGCCTCTGAACATCAGGAAACACTTTTTTGCTATGCAGATGACCAAGCACTGGCACAAATTGCTCAAAGAGGTTGTGGAGTCTCCATCCTTGGAGATAATCAAAACCTGTCTGGATGTGGTCCTGGGCAACAGGCTCTAGGTGGCCCTGCAAGGGCAGGGGAGTTGCACAAGATAACCTCCAGAGGTCCCTTCCAACATGAACCATTCTGCGAGTCTGTGATCTTCTTACTCAATCAGCCAAGAGTGCTTCCTAACTCAGCTGCTTCATCTGGTTTTCTTTGTGTCTATGGGGATCATGATAAGCATCCTGCCACTGACTGTCTTCATGAAACACAGAAGTTGCAAGAATCATGCAAAGTCTGGACTTATTCAGGAAAGAGGGAATAGAGGTGGGTAACAGTACACTTTTTTTGATGCTGCTGCCAGCTTTATATTTCTGAGGTATCATTTGTGTATGTAGTAGTATACATGCCTTCTTTTCTAAACTCTGCCTTATTTTTCCACTCTCTTCCCATGGTGAGCTGCTGGACTGCATGCTGTCTCTCTGTCTCAAATTTCACTCTGCACACCACATCACTCTCTTTGAATGCAGACATGGAAAAAATGAGCCATTCTGTTTACTGATAATCTCATTAATAGATTTGCGGCACAGTGTCAGCAAGGACTTCACCTCACAGCTGGCACCGGTGTGTGATGCAGTCTATTGCAGACCATAGTGAGTATGCATGGAGTCAGCAGCTGGTGGCGAGAGGTGGTCAAGAACAGCAGCAATCACTTTCCTTTTTCTTGTGTTTTGTCTCTCTCTATAATATGGAAAATAGAAATATCAGAGACAGTTACCATGTCACTTCCACTTACAGAAAATAGGCTGCGGGACTAGAAAACCAATTGGAGTTCAGCATACTCCCAGATGCAGTGCCAGAGACCTGCATTGTCCAACAGACTCTGCAATCATGACAGCTCCCAAAAGCAGAAGGAGGAGTGTAGAGGAATACTAATAGGAAAGCACTGGAATGTCCTGCTGGTCCATGCACCAAGTAGGTTCATGCTTAAAGGCAGCAAAGTCCTGAGATTCCTTAGATGGGAAGACCTGAATGTTGCCTCAAGACCTGGTTGGGTTTGCCACCAAACAGTATCACTGCATGACAAGTTTGGGCCCATGCCCATGTTGGAAGTGCAAATAATGGTCTAGCCAGAGTATGGGAAGTGGATTGGAGTAAAAGAAGGGTATGCTTGGATTTTTTTTTTTTTTTTGGCATTTCTGTATATTGAAAAATAGCTAAATTAATGATGTCTGCAGTTCTCTGGGATTACTATACTGTAATGTCTTGCTTTGGAATCTGGAAAGCTATTTTTAGCACACGAGTCTTTAAGGAACTGTAATTGGCACCTGGAGACATAAGAGCTCTCCTGGAAAGGGTAGCTACTACCTGAAAAAGCCATTATAATTTTCTGTCAAATGGAAAAGTAAATAGCTGTGTAAACTAATATTATCAACCAGTGAATGCTTGCATTCTCAGCAGCAGCTGTCAGGTACTGTACACCCAGATCTTTGGTTGCTTTCCCAATTCTGCTTTCTCCTAAGCAATATTTTATTTTTACACAGACATTGTTATACTAGAAATAAAACTTGACTGCAGGTTTCTCTGGTCTGTGAAGCTTTTCTGCTGCATAGACAAAACAATGCATAATCTGGGCAAGTGACCATAGACTAGGCAGAGGATTCCCCAGGGAGTACCTTATGTGTGGGGACTCTATCCCATGGTCAGGCTCTCAACACGCATGGTTTCCTCTACACAAGTTGTAAAAACAAGTCAAAGGCATGATGATACCTGCAGTGACAAAGAATGAAGAAAGTGCAGACTCTAGTAAGGCGCCAGTGCAAACAGTTCTCCTTGGTGTAAAGAGCCATCAGACTTTTGGGTAAAATAAACTTGCCATCCCTGTGGGAAGCAGGATGCCCCAGTAATTAGAGAGTCCCATACTTTGGAGATCTGTGTGCCCATACTTGTTCTACCACAAACCACCTCTGTGACCTCTGGGTTGTTTTTCATACACTTTACCTTCGCTGAACTCCAGTTCTGGCTGGCCCATCAGGTAAACAGAGTTGATATTTTGGAAGCCTGGCAGCTTGCATGTGTAGTCTAAGCTCTAATAAAAGATCTTGGCCAGTCAACAGGGAAGCAGAGGGTGTCTGTCACTGTCTAAAGAGGCAGCACTTTAATACAGACCTGGGCGCAACCTCTAACAGGAGGGATGGGTGGGGATGGACTGTGGGGCAGCTTGGCTGCTTCCGTCCTCTGGGAGTGCAGACCCCAAGGTGGGCAGTGGCAATGGGGAGGAGAGGGTGAATGGGAAAGGGGAAAGAGTACAACCACTTCCTTCTCCAAGAATGCCTAGCTCAGTTTAATAGGCTTTAAAATACTGTCCATATGAGGATGACAAATATATTTGCCTCCCCGAGTGTGTTCTTAGTTTATAGTGAGCTAGCTAGGTTTATCGGTGACATTTGTTTGTCAGATGTGTGGTGCATCGCACTACTATCCAGAAAAACCTATTATTTCTATTACTGTATATACTTACACACCACTAGGCTCTTCAATGTGCAGTGATCTTTCTCAGTTTAATAAATAGCAACACAAGAATTATCTGCTCTTTGAGTTTTAATCTGTGAAATGCAGTTGGCAGAAGTGCTTAGCACAGGATTTTATTTTTAGTTTTATGGATACTTGATTATAGGCAAATGAAGGCCATGCAGTACATCAAGGATATATGTGTGATAATTAGGGAGATGAAAGATTTTAATTCAAGAAAATAATATTTGGTTACAAAAAATTGCAACTTTAACATTCTGATTAGGCAAAACATCCACATGATGATGCTCTTGGTGTCCATTATATATGGGTGGAAAACAGAGTAGGTACTTAAAAAGCAGTAATAGAGATCACATATATGGATCCAGCCCTGCAACAAAACAGAAAGTTTAGGGCATGTTCTGTGTTAACCTCTTCTTGGGCAAACGAACAAACTCTAGCCCACACTTTGGTTTGCTTTTCAGAAATTAGGGGACATATTTTGACAATTATTTTTAAGAAACAAACTTCTTGTAAAATATCATTGTCCTCATGGAAATGGTCAGAACATAGCTGTACAACTGCAGATGGGAATGTTCCTAGAGAAGGGAAACAGTGGATAAGTATAATGGCCTTCCATATAGGTAAAACACAAATGCATTAATTCAATATATGAATAATTGCTGTTGCTGACATCTGTGCTGTTCATAATTTCCCAGAGGTACTTCTCCAATCAGCAATTATTTTTAAACAAAGTATTTACCAATTCTGATCTCCCCTCACAAATGCTGTACTAGATGATGATTTGGAAACAAATAGTACAGTACAATATATGAAAGTAAAAAAAAAAAAAAAAAAAATCCCAACAGAACTGGTGTGTGAACAGGAAGCTATTGAATGATGATTTATGCCTGGAATAATCGCTGCCATGAGCCTCCTTGGAGCGTGCAGCTGGAATTAGAATTCCTGAGGAGGAATACTAAGCGAAGGGCTGCAGCAAGGGCTGTATTTTTTTTTTTTTCTAAAGAACAAACAAAAAAACCCCTTCTCTCCCTGTCTGGGTGGAATGGTACTGTCCCAGACAGAAAGGTCCCCATAGGCCAAGCTATTCATGTAGCATCAGGCTGCCGGGAGTACCCAGCTATGGCAGGGATGGGGAGCAAAACCAGGGAAACCACTGCAGTGCCTGCATGACAATTAGCACCATACAGATTGGTTTTGCTTGCCGGTCCTGAAGGAAGAGACAGAGGAAGGGAGGGAGAGAGAAAAGAAAGAAGAGGAAGAGAGAAAGAAAAGATAGAAAGGAAAAAGGAAAGAAAAAAAACCTTGACCTGCATAAGGCAGTATTTTGAGAGTTCAGAATGAATCATGAGTGAAAAAGGCGACACAGCAAATCAGTCTTTTTCCCAAGTCATTTTGTAAAGTGATAAAAATGTTTATTATTTTGCTTTAGAGAATATTCAAAATTGTTTGCTAAATAAATGTGTGAATAAATTCACTGAGTGTATGCAAAGTTCCCTGGCTGACTGTGCCTCTGAGTGGCTTTCTCTTTTTCTTCAGGCCTTTTTAAACTGCTTGTCCATACTGTTTATGAAGACCACAATTGTACTTGTGCTTCTTTGACCAAAGGATTCATTTTAATGGAGTTAAAAATACCCTGTAAATGAGGACACCACCAAAGAGCAGGTGTAAGTGAATTCACTGAATATTCTCTGGTGTTTCAGTAATAAAACCATTTTTCAGGATACTATTGCAGGGTGATGTATGGGGTTTTATGCACACCACTGCTAGTAAAAACAGCAGGAATAATCAATGTATATATCTGCATGCTGAAGGGGAATAGGAATGGTTTGTAACCACCCTCATATCAAGTCTCCTGAAAAAAACATATCACTTTTTTCAACAAGGAAAAGAGAGTTTTCATCATAATGAAAAATAATTTGTATAAGAAGTGGGTCCTTAATTCTAATTCGGATTATTTTAGTGGTATTACAGGCTGGAAAACAGCCATGACTGCCCTGATTCTCCCCACCCCCTCACACTCTGCTATTCATGATTTTCCTGTCATGCAGGTGTCCCAACTCTGTTGCCTCCTTTATTATTTTATTCTACGTTTTGTAGAGCACTGTATTTTCATCTTTAGTTAATGTAAACAAAGAGATCATCTTAAATTTCCTGTGATCAACAATAGTTTAAAACATCGTTATGACAGGTTTCTTAGTTTTTAAAAGCTTTCACCTTTTATGATGTTCAAGACTCACTAATCATTATTACCTGTGTATACAATCGCAATAAAAACTTTGCATAAAGAAGAGTACCAAAATGCTAGGCAAACCAAACCAACCTAAGAAAATAATCTTACTGAATAATACACACAATAAATACTTGTATGCAGATTTATATGCACTCATACAGAGATGCATCTATACATGCACATGTAGAAGTTTACATAGACATTTATATTATATATAAAGGCTTTTAATTTTTTGTGATTGATACCTTAAACCACTGTTGGCTTCCTTGGATATGCAATGATACTTGTCAGGTCTCTGAATTTGGCTCTTCATGGCATTTCGAATTGCATCCCCTGCTTCCTTTGGTTTCTTTGATCCATGTGGACTGAGTTGCTCCAACTGATCTGATTATATTAATATCAATGTTTACCCTGGCTAAGGCTTGGCCTCCATGACCTCATCGAGGAGGCAAAATGGGAAGTCTTTTTGAAAAATCAGACTAATAATCAAAAGCCAAATGTCTCAGCCAGTGTAACACAGTGCTACGCTGCATAAGGGCAGGTCCGCGAGGTTAAGCTGACAGGACCGGCTGGCTCACTGGCCCTGGGCTCCCCTTCTCCTCCATCCCAGGTGCATGCTGACATCCCCTCGCTCAGGCTGGATCTGCAGCTTGTCTGACCCTACACTGAGATCCCTGCTGGCAGGGAAACTCCCAAAAGTAATGACCTGTCCCAAAGGGTCATGGCTGAGGGGTTGTACTTTCCCTAAAGAACACAACAAGGTAGGTACCTGTGGAGTCTGTCCTTGGACCTGAGCTACTTAACATCGTTATCAATGACATGAAGGAAGTGACAAAGGGAACTCTCCTTAACTCTGCGGATTATGTGAAATCAAGGGGACCAGTCAATACGCCCAGTGGTAGAGCTGCCACCCAGAGAGACCTCAACAGACTGGAGGGATGGGTTAACAGGAACCTTGTGCAATTTAGCAAGCACAGGCTGTGCACCTGGGCAGGAATTCTCTTGAAATGATAAGGTTGGGTGAAAGACTACCTGAGAAGCAACTCCAGGGAAAGGGCGCTGGGGGCACCGTGCTGGGCGGGACCTGGCAGCAATCTCTAGCAGCAGAGGTGGCCAGCAGCATTCTGGGCTGCATCAGCAGGAGCATCACTGATGGTGGTTGTCCCCTCTGCCCAGCACTCACTGTTAGATCACGACTAGAAACTGTGGACAATTTTTTCATACACACCTCCTCCCCTACAGGAGAGGCATCTACAGACTACAGCCATTTCAGTGCAAGGCACCCACAATGGCTGGGGTTGGAGCAGTTGCCCCGTGAGGAGAGGCTTGGGGACCAAGGTTTGTGCGGCCTGGGGCAGAGGTGACTTGGGGAAGAACTGTTAGCAGTCTGCCTGTATCTTCAAGATCTGAAAGGTTGGAGGCAGACTCTTTGTAGTGCTGTATGGTAGGAGAACAAGAATCAACAGGCATAAACTGAAAGAGGAGAGTATCAAGAAGGGTATTCTTGCCGTGAGGACAGAAAGACACTGGAACAGGCTGCCCACAGAGGTTGTCCAGGCTTCAGCCTTGAAAGTGTTCAAGACTCCACTGACAAATCGTCCTGAAGTGATCTCAGCATTAACCATACTTTGAGCAGGTTGTTTGACTAGAAACCTCCTTATGTACTTCAACATCTGGATTATCCTGTGATCCTACGAAAAGTGAACTATTTTCTACTGGTTTAATGAGCTGAGAAAGACTCAGATCCAATAAGCATTAAACTTGAGACACGAGGATGGTAATTTTGTAGCTGGCAGTTGAATCAGTTTAGACTGCTGTGGGACAACAGCCCAGGAAGCTGGAAGGGTCTTGAGCCAGCTACCTTGCATAGGTCTTGGGTAACCTTAGGGGGGCATGGAGTATTTTTTCTTCCCTAACTTACTTGGTCAGTGTGAGTTCAAATACAACTTTGGGAAGTGACGCAGAAAAGAGAGAAACTGAGGATGTCCACACACTGAATCAGCCTCCATGTTGTGTCTTATTATTTTGATTTTAGAATGGGTGAACTTGCAACAGCAGATGATACAAGAAGTGTTTATGCTGTTTTTGCGACAAATTATACATGTGAATGCTTGCTGTGAAGGAAGAGGTATGGGGGAGTAGATAGGTAATGGAACTGGGCTGCAGGAAGAGGGATGGAGATCGTTAAGAGTGGTCGAGAGATCAGGACTGTGAAGAGGTTGGACTAGAAGAAATAGGCAAATGATGTAAGAATGAATAGATGGGGTAAAAGCAAGTGTCAGCCCCACTTTCTCCTTTCCCTTGCGAATGTCAGAACTGAAGTAGCCCTCTGCCTCTGAGGGAACCCAAATGCCTTGCATTGTTGCCTCTCATTTGAGATAAGGCACAGAGTCTGGGCTTCCTCTCACTGTTTCCTGGGATACTGGAGGCTTTGTCTGAGCCAAGAAAATGGAGAATCTCTATCCATCATGGGGCTAAGCATCTCTATATGGTTCTTCTATGTAAGACAGTACCTGCTAAGGAAGAAGAGGAAGGTATAGAAAAAAGTTGGCATGCATTTTCAGAGGCATGAGCCCCTGGCTCTAAAAGGATGAAAAGGTGGAGCAGAAAGCTGCTAATATGTATCCTGAATGCAGAAAAGGACACCTGTAACTATAGTGCCACAATCTACATCCATAAATCTGTACAAATATCCTAACAATTGGATATTGATCCTAACAAAGACGAGTGCACTTTGCCTAGGAAGAGTCCATTACTCCACTATCCCTGTCTGGTACCACTTATACCATTCTTTCTGCCTGTCACAGGACTGGGAATAATGACCAGGTGTTTTCCTGGAGTTGGGACTGGGAATAACAGCTGGATGTTTCCCTAGGGTTCTTTCTAACTTTATGAATGCAAGTGCAAAGAAGAAGAAGATCTTAGTCCCTCTGTTGTTCTGCAGTCTTTGAGGACTATTGAAGTCTTCATCATTAGTTTGTCTCCACCTCATAAGCAAGCTAGGTTGTTCTGTAACTGTAACCTGTTGTAAATTAGTACTTAACCTTTACTCCACTGATATTGTTTTTTTTTTTAATCAGGTTGCAATTTAATGTTTGATTCCAAATAATTCATAAAAATATTAAAAGAGAAACTAGGCTGAAAATTGACCAGCAAGAGATAAGCAATTCTGCTCATTAATATTTTCTCCCTATGTTCTGTGATGTCTCAGCTGGTTTTTAATTCATTTCATACATACATATTTTATGAAGTGCTAATTTTTAATCAGAATATTGTGTAATGCTAAGCTGAACTAAGCTGAACTCCCAAGAAACCAGAAAAATATTATGCCCATTCAGTTATGTACACCAGCTAAACAAGAAATTCTGTCAATGAATAAGATCTTGTCGATATCAGGCATATCATGTAGTGACGAATACCACATATACTAACTTTGACTTTCAATTTTAGACTGCACCGTTCCCCCCAAGCATCCACACACATAAAGAATAGATTTTTTTTTTCTTCTTCAAAACATCTCTTGATGTTTTACTTGAAGCCCAATCCTTTGCGAGGCTGATGGATGTGTAACTCAACTCAGGGTCTAAATGGAGTTTTTTGAGCTACAGGATTGCCACCTCAGCCTCATGCCGCCTTTACTTCCAGTAAGTATTTCTGCATAAGAACATTTTCTTCTATCTTAACATATTGTAAAAAATTAAGTCAGTTGGAGTAACACAAAGAGATGGGTTAGATGTTAAGCTTGTGGAGGAAATATTTTGATAGGGTTCTTCTCCTCCAAATTACCTCTCTTCTTCCTTTTTTATTTTCATCCTCCTCCAAGCAATATGATACACAATAGATGAAATAGACGAGTAGGGTTTTTTGTGACTCAGAACCTCCCTAAAAGAAAAGGGAAAATGTCTGTTTTAATTTACTGTGGGAATATACTGACTCAGCACAACCTCATGCCTCTTCTCACTTCTTGCCTGGCCTATGATCCTCATCTAACCACTCCTCGACTCCTTCCTCCTCAACTGAGTTAGAAGCTGTTAGCACTGCATTTCCTAATTAGAGGTTTTGTGGTACAGCCTACAGTGACAGAAACTGGCTTGTATTTACTCATGCTATATGTAACATGCCTGCAAAAGAATCCGAGAGATAATTTGTCATAGCCAGACCAATTAAACATGGGCACTTTCAGCCTCATCCATCTTCCATGGAGATTTGATAGTCATAAACCACATTGACAACTGTGGGATACAATATATATTAAGAAAACTTCCCGTTGTAACCAAATCACATCCTTTTAGCTGAAAGCAAAGATTTTTATATTTGCATCTTATAACAGCCAAAAGTCCACAGGTATGTTTTTCCATGTAATATCTGGAAATATCTCAGTTGGAAAATGGCAAAGTGTGGGTTATATTCAGTAGCTGACATGCCATTTTAACTGATGGTGAAGTTAAGGGTAAATAAAAATATCTTTTTTAGAGTTTTGACAAAATATTGTTCATGCACTTTCCACTGCCCACCTTGGGACTTCAGGGATTCACTCATTATTTTATTTACCACCATACCACTGGTTGCCAGAGGCACCATTTCCTTGTAAGACAACTTCTGAATGCTAATTATGGGTGGTGTCATGAAGACCTCTTAGTGACTTGGACACCTCCCCTAGGAAATAATAATTTAGTACTATAACAGACTATTTTGTGCCAATTGTCTTGGATCCAACTACAGTTAGAGGCAATATGATGTCTGTGATTTCTTCTTTCAGATTCTCCTGTCCTGTGACTGCTTAATGAAATTGCTTGCTGTTGTGGGGTCTGTCCATTCATCATTTAAAAATTACTGCAGAATTACCCCAAATGCTTTTAAAGTCAATCAACACCAACCACTTGAAAGATTGCTGCTCTGACTTCCCTTGAAGACTCCTACCAGCACAGAAACAACCATAGCTTAATCACAGTTTTATTTGAAAAAGAACACATATTTACTCTGATTACATCTTTGAGTTCCTGAAGGCCAGATCCTGTTCCCACTGGCATCTGTGGCAAAACTCCCATTAACTTCAATGGCAACAAAAGCAGCCACTTAGTTTGCATAATCAGCAGAAAAGTAAATATTTTAGCACTTGTTATCTGTGATATTTAAGGAGGTAATAAAAATGTGCATGTAAAACAGGTTGATATTTAAGCTGGTAAAAAAGTGACTTTCAAATGGGACAAAATATAGGGCAAAAACATTCTGTAAATGAAGACTCAATAAATAAAGCAGATTTTTTTTCCTCTTTTCCTCCCCCACTGAAGAGCTTATGCTTTTTAATAATGTCACAGAAATAAAGCTGCGAACACTGAAAACAAATAAAATGTACTTATTATGGATATAAAATGACACATAAAGACTTCAAGTCCTGAATTCTTGTACTACAACACATGCATATATATTTATATAAGCAGAAGGTAAATTGACAAACTATTCTACTTGAGCTTATTTCTGCAAAAGCCATCTCAGCCCAGCTGCTAATATGCTATTTATCCATTAAAGAATGTTGCTATAGTTACAATATCTATTGCAAAAATAGTCTGGTAGTACGAGAGAGTAGATGAAGAATGCAGAACAAACAAGCTTTCATATTTCTAGTGCTTGCATTTTTTTACTTGTACAAGAAAGTTAAAAAACTCTTTACTGCTGGCTCTGTTTTGAATTAAAGCCTTAGAATAGTACCTTTGTACTCAGTGGATCTATTTTCTTGTGCATCTGGTGTTACAGAAGCTAACTCCTATGACTCAAATAAAGACTCCAGTACCAGACTTTAACTAAAATTTTCACTACAGGAATTTTACAAGTGATTACATAGAAAGATCAAAACATCAAGATTTCACTTAGTCATCACAGATTTCGTTTGGAAAATCTGAAGATGGAAACAACATTTCTTACTGACAAACCAAGCAAAATAGGTAATTGCACAATGTCAATTTTCCACAACTGTCTTTCAGCCCAGAGCTACACTTCGGCTGTGTTTCGCATGAAGACATACCAGATTTGTTTGATCTCCACAGCCTAAATAACCACTGGTAAAATCCTGTAACTGCATAGGAGAGTACCTACACCACAACCCAACTGCTTTCTCTTGTGGTAGATTTGCACCAGAATTATAATGCACAGTGTAACTATGTCTAAGCAATGTGTAGATAGATGCAGTGGTTTGCCAAACTCCTGCTAACCTTAAAAAAGCCCTCCTGTCTAAAGAGAATTTTCTTAAAAAGCAAATTATCCAAAAGTAATAAATCCTATCTAAAAAAATGTAGTAATTGGACTGTCTTTTACAGCTTCTGGACTAGAATATGCACAGTCAACACCAACTTAAATAAAACTAGGATTAAACTCTTCTTCCAAATAAAGAATTCATGAGAGTTATTAGGTTTATTTCAGACAACGATGAAGCCCCAGACAAATTCCAAAAAAGCCAGTGTAGTTACATCAGTCTTAAAACCAATTTGATACTGAAAGCATTTCTCCTGTGAGTTTTTGTAGTAATTCTGTTTATCAGTCAAAAAAAAAAAAAAAAAAAAAAAAATGAAACAAAATTACTCTCAAAAAAATCTTTACAACTTTTCCCAATT
>VWYH01004739.1:1478141-1840279 GCA_013399365.1 Pampusana beccarii | reverse complement strand
AACTCTCCAGCCTGTCCAGGTCTCTGGATGGCAGCACAGCCCTCTGGCGTGTCAGCCGCTCCTCCCAGTTTAGTGTCATCAGCAAACTTGATGATAGTACACTCAATTCCCTCATCTAAATCGTTAATTAATATATTGAATAATATTGGCCCCAGTACTGACCCTTGAGGCACTCCACTAGATACCGGCCTCCAACTGGACTCCGTCCCATTGACTACGACTCTCTGGCTTCTCTCCTTCAGCCAATTCGCAGTCCACCTCACTACCCGATTGTCCAGCCCACACTTCCTCAGTTTAGCTATGAGGATGCTGTGGGAGACTGTGTCAAGAGGATGCTGTGGGAGACTGTCCCTGATTCTAGCTGACCCTCCAAGATTCAGAGACTGCTACAGAGGTATAAGGGTTTACTCCTATCCAGCAATGGGTCAGTGACAGGGCTGTTCTCATTCCCTTCAGAAATTGTGACCAACTCATAGGAATCTATTTCTACCTTGACCTCACTGCAAACTATTTTTCAGCTGTATCTAAACCAGTTCACTACATAGAATCATTGTTAAGCTTTACCTGTAGGTGTGATGATCAAACTTCTACACTGCACTGCAGTTCTGTTTGTGAGGATATTTAAAGGTGCAGAAAGCAGGTGATAGTGGGCTTCTGCTTCTCAGTCAGCTGAAAGGTTAAAGAAGGACTGGGAAGCTGCCATATGAGAGAACTGGGTTTGTTCAGCATTGAGAAAAGAAGGCTTAGGAGACACTTTACCACCATGTTCCAGTATTTAAAGGGTGGCTACAAAGAAGATGGAGGCTCCCTTTTTACAAGGAGTCACACGGCAAAGATGAGCGGTAATAGGTACAAGTTACTGCTGGGCAGATTCCAATTGGATGCAAGAAGGAAATTTTTCACAATGAGAGTAATCAGCCATTGGAATAATTTCCCCAGGGAAGTCGTGGATTCCATGACACTGGACACTTTTAATATTCAGCTGGACAGGGTGCTGGGCCATCTTGTCTAGACTGTGCCTTTGCCAAGGAAGGTTGGACCAGATTACTCCTGTTGGCATTCTACAATTCTATGATTTCCCTCTCCATCCCCTCTTGGCTGTGTGGGCTACAAGTCTCCCTGATATTTCTGGCAAAAGTTTTTTATGAGACTAACATGGCCATTGGTTTTTGAGTCTTTGTTTTACAACAGTACTGCAATTTAGCAGGACATTGCTATTGCCATGAAAGTGTGGGAACATCAGGAAGATCAGAACAAAGGCGGATTTAGAATAGACTGAGGATATAAAAATCCATTAAAGTCCTTCTCTTTCTTTTTTCCTCCAAGTGAAAAATCAATAAAGTGGTATAAGCCAGATAGCACGAAATGTACAACTCCTAGACCTCTAACTTATGCACAAGGTGACCTTGACCTATTCTGCAATTTCCTGTCATTAATTTATTATGTACCTCTCCTAACCATATCACTACAAACCACAACGAAAAACAAAACTTAAGAGCTGGATGTGTTTCCTTTCTTTTAAAGAAGCAGACTTAGCATGGAGTAAAAGAACATAAGTTACTATTTAAAAAGGGGGGATTTTTTTTTTCACTTTTCATAGTCTGACTAGATAATGATTTACTATCTAGAAGCTAGCTGGAGAATATGTTTAGGAATCATATGACTCTGAACTTTCTGAAAATGTTATTTCAGTCTGGGCTTTTCTACCATTAGCCTCAAACTGTTTTCTGTGATATTTTCATGAGTATATTATCATAATGAAAACAGGAAAAAGACAATGTAAAAACAGTCTGCCAACCACATTTAGTTCTTCTAAAAGAACTAAATACATCACACTGGCAGTCGTAGATCAGTCTATTATATAAACTGCAACCAGAGGAAGAAAATAACTTCCTCTTATATGGGTCAGGTAAGACACAGAAGCTGACTGTAATTCAAGCCATATAGTGGGGAATCAGTTGAGTTTGAAGTAGACCTCAATGTTTTAGTGCCAGTTACAATGAGCAGGCTTTGAATGAACGTAGAGGAAAAAAATGGGAAATTCTGCTTCATAGAATCAGAGAGTTGCAGAATGTTTTGGGTTGGAATAGACTTTAAGATCATCTAGTTCCAAACGCCTGTCATGAGCAGGGACATCTTCAACCAGATCAGGTTGCACAAAGTCCCATCTGACCTGGCCTTGGACACTTCCAGGGAGAAGTCATCTACAACTTCTCTGGACAACCTGTTCTAGTGCCTCACCATCACCATCATCAAACATTTCTTTTTTATATCCACCCTAAATCTAGCATCTTTCAGCTTAAAACTGTTACCCCTTGTCCTATTACTACATTCCCTGACAAAGAGTCCCTCCCCATCTTTCTTGTAGGCTCCCTTTAGGTACCAGAAGGCTGCTCTAAGGTTCCTCTGGAGCCTTCTCTTCTCCAGGCTGAACAACATGAACTATCTCAGCCTGTCATCATAGGAGAGCTGCTTGAGCCCTCTGATCATCTTCATTGCCCTCCTCTGGACCTTCTCCATGGGTCCATGTCCTTCCTATGTTGGAGGCCACAGAGCTGAACACAGTACTCCATGTGGGGTTTCACGAGAGTGGAATAGAGGGGCAGAATAACCTCCCTTGACCTGCTGGTCCCACTTCTTTTAATGCAGCCCATGATATGGTTGGCTTTCTAGGCTGCAAGTGCACATTGCCAGCTCATATAAAGCTTTTCATCCACCAGTACCCTCAAGTTCTTCTCCCCAGGGCTACTCTCAATTAATCCATCACCCAGCTTGTACCCATGTTTGGGATTGCCCCAACCCAGGTGCAGGACATTGCACTTGGTCTTGTTGAACTTTATGAGGTTCACACAGTTTCTCATCTTCTAGTCAAACCTTTTCTATGCTGTCTAAAACTCGCGTAATGTCCAAGCTAGTCCAGTCCCTTCCTTTCCAGGGCTGATCTAGCCCTGTGAGTGCATCTTTTCACTAGGATCTGCCATAATTTCTTTGTTTTGGGCAAGTGAGTCCTGTCCTGTCAGTGACACGTCTGTTGTGGGCCATAAGTCAGCTATGTACCCATTTTTCCCTGAGGATCCCTCCAGGTGACTGAAATCATCAGGAGACACCACCTTTTGCACACAATACTTAAATATGGTACAAAAACCAAGTGGAGATGAGGATTTAAATCTATTCTCATTCACAGCCAAGTTCCCCAGACACCGGGAAATGGCCCTCAATATTTTTCATTTTCAGTTGCATTCCTGCCAAAACAGTGGCTGAGCTTCAAGAGAAGAGGTAAAAATAATATTAATTCAGCACAATTTCTTGGTCAACAGAAGAGGCAGATGCCTAACAATGGGCTGGACCACCCTCTTGAGCTCCCCAAATTGCCCGCACAGGTAGTACCAGGGAAGTGCCAAGGTGAGGGACACCAGCACTCTCTCTGCCAGTTTCCACCTTTCCCTCCTGACAGACTGGAGTACCTGGGCGGTTCTGTTCAGGTAGATTAGATGCTTCCTCACTCTCCCCTCCAACACCCATCCTCTCCCAGGGGCACCTGCCTGAGATGAGGCAATGCCTAAATGAGGTTGCCTGGATTATTGCCCTGTTTGGGTTACTCTGCTAAACACACTGTCATGATTTCACAACAACTCCAGTTCAATCTGAATATCAAAAACTCTTGACACTATTGTGCCTGAGGGTGACAGAAGCCTGTATTTATCAAAATCAAGTTTCTATTTTCAAGCATGAGCAGTAAAAGTAACTGCTTGGGCTTTATTCTACAGCATTCCAAGTTTTTCACGAAACTGAACAAGCAGGTCATGTAAAACACAAGGAAAGGTATTCTTATATTAAGAGCAATTGCTTCCCAGGACAAGTTTGCAAAAGTAACTCAAAATCACTAACAAAGAGCATCTCCAAAGCCAGTTGCCTGTTGTTGATCCTCTGTTCTCTGCAGATGGAAGGCTGACAGCGAACGCATCCCCCTGCACAGATACTGCGGTGTCTCAGATGCATGGGCACAAAGTGCTGTGAACTACAGCCAGCTTCCAATCTGTGCCGCACGAATACCAGTCACTTCTTCAAATCCCCATATCTGCTCGGAGGTTTGCCCTCTATTTCAACAGGAGCAGGATCATGCTCTCTGAGGGCGCTTGAGAGCTGCTCTGCACCTTGGGTATAAAGTCAGTGCATTCAGAAGGGCAGCCCTGTCACTCCTATTCACTGCCCAGTGCACTAAACCCCAGGGAAGTTGTTTCTGGGTCAGCGTCTTGTGCAGTTGTGCCAAAGTCCCGGTCAGGAGTACGGAGAGGACAGACTCAAGACTTTCCCAATGTTTTCCAGTTCCCTGGCTTTTGCATGCTGGTTAAAATCTGTAGGGGTTTTACCCCTCGACCCAGCCTTCTGTTGCAGTATTGACTGTCGCTCCCCTGGCATTTGAGGATTTATAAATCATGCACATCTTGCACTTTTTCTATTCAAATGTAAACAGCATGTGAAAAAGACAGTGTTGCTTTTTGCCTGACCCAAATGCAGCTTTTCAGGAAGAGCAGCATCAGACCCACACTGCTTACATGTTCATGCCAGCAGAACAAATGTCAAAAAGTAGTTTTCTTCAAAGCTAACCACATGCAAAAGCAGGGCTGTTTTGTCTGACTGGAAACAACAGGTATAAATAACCTCCCATGCCCTAGAAAGCAAGAGCCTGGAAAGGCTCCTTGGGTTGTTTTCCACACATCAGCCTATGAGCTCAGGGTGTTTTAATGCTCTGTTGATGCCACAGGAGCCGATAGAAGCAGGGACAGATTACACGGAGAAGGAGGTAAACAAGTTGTTTACAACTCAGCAGGGCTGCATCGTATCCTCCTTACATCAGCTGAAAGGCAATGAGAGCGTCGGACACTGGGCTGCTGATGGGAAAGGATCCCTGGAGCTGCCAAGCTCTGGCTCCAGAAATGTCTGTGGGGCTTCAATAACAGGAAATCACGTGTGCTGTCATTATCAGCTGCTGAGCGAGACAGATGCACCCAGATCAATATCAGTCTCCGATATCAAAGAGCTATTGTGACGGTACCCAGCGTTTTGAACTAAGGAGAACAACAAAACTATTTTAAATTATTAGGGCTGGCAAAAATCCCCTGACTTTCTCTTTTCTGTTTTGTTTTTGTTTTTCTTTTCTGAGGCAGTGGATTCATCACCATTAAAGGAACTGCAAGTCCTCTCTGCCCAAAGTAGCTTTGATCATTATTGATCTAATTAAACTGTGTTTGCTTAAGGTTGCAGCGGAGAAAGGGCTGCAAATCAGCAATCTTCGTGATCTCTTGTAATAGTAAAAGGGTATCTGTTCGCTCAGTCTGGGAATCGGCCTGTCCTTCAACACAGCTGAAACAGGAGTAAGCTTGCCTTATTATGCCATGTTTTATGCTAAAAGTACAGCTTAGGAACAAAGCACAACATCTCCAGGGGTCTTGTTCCAAGCAGGACTTGGGGAGTGGGGAGGTTCTGCATGTAGACAAGTGTGCTCCTTGACATAAGGTTTGAAATGTGGAGGGTCTTGATCACACTACCATTACACAACATTGCTGCTTTCTGCAATGAGTTTTCTGTTTCTTGTCATTTGTGTTGTCAAATAAAAAATGTTTGTAAACAACCAAGCCAATTTAGCTTTGTTCAAACTATATACTAAGAGATGAACTCTGTATTACGTGGAAGCATCTCTCTCCCTGAATTTCAGCTTCTTTTTTTTTTTAAACAGCTAGTAGGTTAGGATATTTTTGAAGAATCTTGTGCCTTTAAAATTGTTGCAAGCTGTTGCAGAAAATTCGGTAGTTTTGAGGCCTGGGTGGTTAAAACTAAATCCACAGGTAAATGCAGGGAGCTTATTTCGTAGTCCAAACAGAGGTACTTTTGTTATGCAAGGACAGCCCCTGCAGAAGGATTTCTGGGATACTTTAGCCCCTCTGATTTCAGATAGGGAAGAATCTATGACACATGAGAAATGCACTGAGGTGAATCACGCACTTCTTTCCATTGCTTCAGCTGGGTGACTCCTGTGCTATTGGTACTTCAGAAAAGAGCCAACAGCTAAAACAGATATTTGCCTTCTGCCAGTTCTGCCGGTGGCTCATCTGTTTGCATTACACACTCTAGCCTGTAATTGCATTGCTGTATGTTTGCGTCTGTGTGTAAACTGCTCACATAATCTTGCATACCCTAATAAAAGTGTATAAGGATGGGATGGTGCAGTCTGCGTGCTAGCCCACATACATGTTTCTCTTAAGTGCAAGTCAAGTGCTTGAAGGGAGATAAGTAGATTTATAACTGGAAAACGTCCAGCCTCGATTTTATTCTGGGCTGGTGAGTGGCACTGGACCCAGAGAGGTTTGCAGGTTTCGCTTCCTTCAGCTTTATCCTAGCAATCAGTGCATGAAGGACCATCTCCATTCAAAGCTGGGAGGAGACTTGGGGCGATAGCAGAGTCTGAAGCACAGGCTTCTCTCACCCGCAGCTGATCCCCTCCCTCCTCCACTACGTTTTTAGCATTATGCCTTTGGCAATCACCCCGATTCACCCGCCTTTGATGCAGCCCTGCCTAGTTCTCCGATCCTCTTTCAGTCGGTATTTGGATCGGAGGGAGGGAGAGCTGCTATTTGCTGCCTGCCCGAGAACGCTTTCCGCAAGGAAAGGGTTAACGTGAGCTGTTTTCAGCGCTGCCTGCCATTGTGCGGGGCCTCTCCCAGAGCCTCCCCCCGGCTCCGCTCGGGGGCCTGGCGGGGGGGGAAGGCCTCTGGAGTATAAAGCTTGTCTCCCCGGATAAGATAGACGAGTCCTTAATGCGATTCCTCAGATCTCTCGAGGGATATCCAGAAACGCTGCAGAATAAACAAACAGGGGAAATAATGAATGAGAGGGAAGCAGCAAAGGCAAGAAAACAGGGCAGCAGGCTGCGAGCTGTAGTAAACAAGCGCACATGCGGCTCTAGAACCGCCCCTGGCTCGGCGGGCTGGGAGTAGCATCCCCATCCCTAGCCCCATTCCAGCCTTCCCCCCATCCCTCCCTCCTCTCTATCCCTCCCTTCCCTTCATCCCTCCCTCCCACCCATCACTCCCTCCCTTTGCTCCGGGCCGGGGCTGCGAGGTGCTGCCTCCCGTGCTCTGAATGCATCAGTCTATTTTTGCAACTGTCTGAGAGCCCTGGTTTCCTCTGGCAGATCCAGCCGCTTAATACTATTACCCAGCCGAGGAGGAAAGAAACGAAGCTGCTAAAATAACTGAGCATCACCGAAATAGACGGAAAAGGCATTTTAGGTCACACAATCCTTGCCCCCTGCCAGCAAAGGTTGCTCCCTACAGAGTAAATCTAAGTGTTCTGTAGATCAGCTTTATATTGATGTATTAGACTCCAGGTTATGGATGGTTCTTTTTTTCAGCCCAAGTTTTGGTGCTAGGTTTTTTTGATCATGAGAATCCTTGACCAAAGTCATAGTACAAACTGGCATGGCTTCACTAGTAACAGTTTACCCCAGGCAAAACTTAGTCCCTTTCACTTTTTTTTTTAATTTTCTGATTGTTTTTATGACATAATATCTTACTCTCCACAATATAGAAATGTTCTACAAGGTCACTCACACAAAATGTAATAAAGTAAGCTTATTGTTTCCCAGAACAGATAATGTTTGAATTACTCTTTTCTCCTCTTTTTATTTAAACTGCTGTCTGGTTCACTTTGGTGGGGTTCAGTCCTGAAAGCCACAGAAATCCTGACGGCCCTCTCATAATATTGGGTTTCAGACTGTTAACATGTGTTTCAGCCAGTGAAGCAGATATTCCAGGGCTTCTCTGACCTTCTTTAAATATTGTCATAATTGATGATCACCAAGTGACCCTGTCATTCCCTAGGTGCTTAGATAGTCAAGTATATCCAGGATGACCTTCAGTGTGTATTCCGGCCTGCTGGCCGTTTATTATCTTAACTCTTAATCTAGGAGGTCAGTGATCGGAAGGGAGCAAGCCAACCCGACCAAGAGGGAACCCTCTCCATGCTGCAGCCTAGCTGGAACCCCTTGAACCGGTGAAAGAAAATTGAAGGGAGAGACATAAAATAACAGCTGAAATCCTGGGGTTGCCAGGAGGGTACCTCGGCTGAGACAATTTCACGGCTGCAAATATACCTGCATTCCCAGATCTGAGCGCATTTACATGTTTCTGAGCTGGTTTGTGTGCTCTGACCATATCCTAACTCCTAACTTTACACCAAAGCCAGACCTGCACACCAGCCTTTTCAAGCCTGCTCCTGCATGCCCATGGAAAGGAAACATCGTGGGTGAAGCCTGGCCAGGAGTGGTGGCACATTGCATGCCATCATGGCACTTGGCCATCCCCATGGAGCATGGGAGTGCTAAGTCTAGACATGAGCCGAGCCTTCTGTCCCTTCTGATCCAGTAGAAAGGCAAACAGATTAGCTTAAATAATTGGCTCTTTAGAGCTGTTAGACTTCAAAATGAAACAGAGGAATAGTGCTTACAGACTCAGGAGCAGGTAGGAGGTAGTTTTAAGAAGCTGCTTCTTATCAGCTCTCAGCTATTGGTTTCTGCCACCCAGCTGAGACAGTGCCTGACTGTGTCCTAATTTTAATGTGATAAGATTGGGCCAAACATGCAATCCAAATGTGCAAAAGCAATCAAGAGAAAAGTCTGCAAAACTTTTCTCATATAAAGGTTTAAAACTGTATCATCAGCAGAGGAGAGAGTTTTGAGGAGAGAGCAGGAACAGATTACAAGTAGCACACCTCTGCAGTTTGAGATAAGGTGAATACCCTTTGTTGTTCGCTCTTTAATGTTATAGTACCCATGACAGGGAGCAGAACATTTCTGATGTATTCTAACAGGAAAATGGTAAACATACTATATGGGTATCATATTAGAGTGTTTACCTGTGTGATAAGTTTTGCAGTTCTGAAGCAATTTTTTTTAATCTAATCAGGTTTGCAAATGAGATAACCATACTGGGGAAAGCAGCAAGGTGTTCAAATATGCAGATGATTCCTTCAGCTGGAGACTTCTTAAGGCACAGAGAAATCATCAAGAGCACTGGTAAGAACAGCTGGAAAGCAGGTAGAAGACAGGAGCCAGAGTGGCCTGAAACCTGATAGGAGGCGAAGAGCAGAAAACTGAGGCAAGAGCAGTGGACAGCAAGGAGGAGTTGGTACAAGGGCATACAGAGTAACAAGAGAGCTAGAGAAGGAGTTGAAGAGCAGGAAAGCAGAGACAGGAGGCCTGTGCTGAACTTCCCAATGAGAAGTTACCAAGGTCCAACGAGAGAGAAGGCTGAAGAAAGCAAAGAAATTATGGAGGACAGAACAATGCAACGGGGGGTTGCTACTGCTCTTGTAGATTGAATGACAAAATAGTATTAATATGGCAGAAAAGGAAATGCAAAGACACTTGTAGTGGAGGAAGCTATCTGGTGTTGAACTTTTCTCAGATGCACTGGCTCAGCATTTGGAAGAACAGGAAATTGAATATTGCTGATGTTTATTATAGTTCTTGTTCTAGATTTCACTTTCACTTAAAAAAAAAAGAAAGGATGGTATGGGGAAAGGTATTTATGTCTTTTACAGCCATTTTGTCTGTTAAAAGTGTGACTTTAGCCCTTTAAATTTCTGTTTGTAGCAGCACTCCAATACCTCACAGGGTCCTTCTAAGTAGCTACTGTGTAATGGCTCTTACAGGCATCTGCTCAAATTTTATCCAATTAAAAAAATAAATCTGGGAACAAACTGCTCCCAGTTGCAGCTGGCTGGCAGGTATGAATTCTGCTTTCAAAAAAAGCTTATTCCTGTTCTCAATTCTGTTTATGGCTATCAGGTCAGGAAAACTATATCACGTAACTTTTAAGTCATATAGCCTTGAAATTTATCTGATGTTGTCATCTGCAAATAGCATTAGAACAACATCAAGTCAGTAAAGAAAACAAGACAAAACAGCTCAGAAACCTAAAATGTGGTGACATACCTCATTATAAAATTCTGCCAGGGGTTTTGGGGAGTTAAGTGTGTGCCATGTTTCATTGGTTTTGGGAATAAATCTTATTGATTTCTGCCAAGGTTAACAGACTTCTTATTTTCAGTAAACACAAAACAAATACAAAATCTCTGTCAGTGGTGATACCTTCCACCTCATGAGACCTGGAAAAAAAGCTTACAAGCCTCCCTGTGGCACTATTAGCATCAGTGTAGAACGGCGTGAGGCATGGGGCTCTGACAATGGCATTTTGGCAGAATTTTTGGCACTGGGTTGAGCATTTAGTCATAAACGTTCTACGGCAAATTTTTATACTCGAACCTCCCTGCTGGAAGTGCAGCAGCAGCAGCAGGGCACACAAGGGCTAGAATTTGCTCTTGTAAAATTTATAGGGACCAACTGGTTTTGCAGGTGTACTGGCGAAAACGTGGGTGCACCCAGTTGCTGGAGCACATGAAGTGTGAGCTGGGGGCTGGAATGCTGGTGGGGGACCAGGGACCCCGTGCCCACCCAGAGGCTGTGGCCAGGGGCCTGCCTGGAGAAGGAGAGCTCTTGGCTCCATCCATAAAACAGACCCTTATATGGTATCAAGTTTGGCACTCTGAAGTGTGGGTATCTCTAAACACTACACTTTCTTAAAAGGTTACTCAGGGAAAAATGTTCACACTTACTTAGAAAATGTAGGCATTTAAAATAGAAGCCTGATATGAGGTCTTTAGATAACGTTACTCATAATGTCGAGTCAGACACTTTTAATTGTCAGACATAATCTCCAGCTCTGTATTTACTACCCATCTGCTTAAAGCGTTGTACTTGCTACCAGATTTACTGGGGGAGAGGAGCAGGGAAGAACAGGAGTGGGAGAGGTGTTGGAAGGAAACAGCAGACCCTCCTGTGGCTGCCAGAACCGAAGCGACCCTTGTCACGGTGCCGAGCTCCTGTCACCCTTCAGGCCATGGATGCAGGGGAACGTGGCTTCTTGTGAAAAATCACGAGATGAAACTTAAAAAATTAGGTACTATGTGGTCCCTAATTACTTATCCTTTGTTTTTATTGTTCTCAGAAGCACGGGTGAGTAAATGGATATACACAATGACTGCTATTAAGCATAACGCGAATTGATCATTGAGAAACAGTATTCTGAGTATTGATAAACAGTGTTTCATCAGAGTTGACCTGCTGGTGACTTTGTTTCCATATCTGCTGTGCTTTCCTAGTAATTTTTACCTATCATAAAATGGGTAAAGCACTCACTGATTCCCCCTTTCAAAGGGAATTTATGAGTGCGGCTTCCTGTCATAAATATATAATTATAAAATTCTTTGCTGTTGATTCTTACAGCTGACCACATAATTTTACTCCATCAGTGCCAAACAAGCTGCATAGCACTGATAGCCAGATAGATAGATAGATAGATGAGAAGTTTTGGCTAGGTACACCTTATTTGATGAGTTATACCTTACTGTTTCTGATAAGCCAAGTATCAGAAATGATATAGCATAAGAACGACGAAGAAAGCAGAAGTGCCACCATTTTAGATGCTTCTCTGCAGGACTGAACAGCTGAGGACACCAGCTATAATATATTATCTCTAATAGTTCTGCATGAGAAAGAACTACTTTAAGTAGATCAATTGCAGCCAAGCCTCCATGCAGAATATAGCTGTGAATACCCGGATCCAAACCCAGGATATACAAACCCTGCTGCGTGGAATACTTTGTCACTTGAACCTCTGTATGCTATAGATCCAGTTTGGGGGTGGGGAGGGGAATATGTTTTCTAGTTATATTCTAAATAGACACCAAGCCACTGAGAAGCTGAGCATCATGACTCCTTTCATGATCGGGCAAACAACTTTTAAGCAAAACTGCTCGCAACCCACCCTGAGCCACCCCTCTCACTGCCGGTAGTGCCCGGAGGCAGAGGGGGGCACGGCTGTGCCCTGGCCCCCAGCCCTCCCTCCCTGTAAACACCACGGGGTCGGAATGCCGCAGGAATTTGTGGTCGGGAACCAGCCTCTGAGGAGAGCGGCAAGGAGCAGCTGCTTTGTGTGACGGGCTGTCATCCAGAGCTTACTTAGCTCGTTTGAAGCCAGGGAACCTTCTAAGGCTACGGAGAGGCTCCCCAGGGAGCTCGCAGGGCTCAGGAGCCGTGCTGGAGGGGACCTGCTGGGCATCTCCTCCCCGGCACCGAGACCAGCCACGGGTGCCACATGCTCGCAAGCGAGAGGATGCCGACACCGCTCGCCTTTGCCGTCGTGGGGGGAAAAGCAGACTCAAAACACAGATGGTCTCTCTTCCTCCTTCGGAACACAGTAATTCGCCATGTGCTGCTAAACTCATGGTAATTTAAGGTTTTAAAATTAGTCTTAAAGCTGTTTTAAGTCTGTGGTAAGAGCTCCTTGAGTTACCGCGTAGTTTGACACAAGAATCCGACCTAGACTTTCATTTACACACTCATGGCCAAGTCAGCTGTCAGGATTGAGTCAGTTTCTAGTAACCACGTTTTGCTCAGAGCACGTTAATATACCCACAGTTCCCAGCTGTGCTCCATGGACACCTGTATACTGATATTCACCCGTAGATGAGAATTGAAAATAACTTTCTAGCTGGGTGCCCATGAGGACAAGTAAGAAAGCTGCTCCATAAATCATGTTAATACTCTCACCTTCTTTGCAGATTTATCTCATTTTAAGATATCCTGTACTGCACAGAGACTTCCTTAAATTGATCAGTGAGAACATCATATTCCTTTGGGACAGGAGCAAGTGCCTCGTTGTTCTTCCACTACCGGTCTGTGTCATTTTGTGAAAATGCAGTCTTAATTCTGAGTTTCCTGGAGCTCTATCACGTGTTTGTCACACATTCAAACTAAAGCTATGCACCTGCGAATTCTACTTAAAAGCCAGAGCTTTCTTTGCTGATGGAAAATGCAAGGAAGCCTATAGGACATGTATATTAACCTGTGAGAAACAAATTTGACTAAATTGAACTGACCTGTCATCCTTTTGTTACCAAATATATTTTGTGCCTGAAAACAGACCTAATTGTCAGGTCTCCCTAAGCACAGCAAATAACAATTTTAAATAGCCACCGATCTTCATATCATTAGTTCGCTGTTCTGAAAACTGAAATGCCCTTTAATTACCCAGCTGTAGGAGCATATAAGATGGTACTAAATTTTGCTTAAGTACAGCCTATTGCCAAAAAGGAAGCCAAAATACATAATTATGTTGGCATTAGCATTCTATAGCTGTGTGATATCAAACTGCACAATGGCTGGAACATTCTGTGAAGGGCAATGCTGTCTGGGTAATGTAGCAGAAACACTTATCTAATAGCATGCCCTCCTGTGCCCTCTGTCAGGGCGCCAGCACATTAGTCCTATTATCAGCCTGCAAATACTGGAGGCTTCCACATCGTGGCTGCTGCCAAAAGAAACAGTCTTCCCTGTTACAGGAGCAAATGTCTGTCCACATAAATGAAACTGAAGAGTAATTAGATTACAGCGTTTCCAACTGACCCCCTGTGCAACAAAATATTCGGGCCTGCTAATTTACATTAATAAATACCCTACTATTTTTACAGCATGTTTGGTTTAGTTCACAGGTCAGGAGTTTCCATAATACATTCTAAACAGACTATTTCAATCAAGTAAAGAAGAAATGTCGATGCGACCTACTGTAAAATTATCTTTAAAAGCTCTGTTTGTTTTTTTCTTTCTCCTACATTATGTAGTTTGTTTCAGATGGGGTTGTTATTTCTTAGATTCAGGGTTTGTTTGTTTTTGTTTTACTTGACAATTTGAACTGAACAGATAAAAAAATGAGAAACAATAACAAATATCAGTCCAACCAACCCCCCCAAAAAATCAGCCAGAAAGTTATTTAATGCATTTAACTCCTTCACTAGAAATATATTGTAATAGTCTGTTATCATGTGACAGGCACATTTTAAACAATTTCATTTAGTACAAGAAAATGGGAACCAGAATTTTATGAGATCTAAGCCACACAAACAAACATGCAATTTAAAATAAATGTCTTGCCTTAATTATTTTTAATTAAACAAATGTTAGAATGCACTTTTCATTAATAAATCTATGCATTTATCGATGAACATTCTCACCAATATTGCAGAGTAAAAAACATCTGTTCATTGGAGCCCATGTAGCTGAATCCATATTAGGTTGTATAAAGATCTATGTATTATTAAGCTCATCATGTTAAAAATAAATCAATCAGTGATCAAAGAAGATAAAAGCTAAGGGAGGCAAGTTTTGTATATCATTAAAATTTTTCATTTATAAAATGCCAAAATATTTTCCCGAAACCTGAATTAATACTGATCCGTTCATTCCTTTGGCTCGGTTTAAGTGACTCCTTATTATTTGAAGAATTCTTAGGTAAGAAAAAAAAATAAAAAACAAAACCAAAAAAACAAACCCAAATCCTGCTGGTTTACTCTTTTGGATTAAGCACTGTCATTAGTGCAAGATGTTTCTGTCCTGCAAACGATTCTTGTAACTGCTCTCTGGAACTGCTCACGGGAAACATGGATTGTGCTGTGAATAAAAGCTGTCAGGCATCAATCTGTAAATTCCTGTCACTTGTCAGAGATCCTAAGGAGTGCTCCTTTTGAGGGAAGAAAGGTTCTTGGGAAATTTGATGGATTTACTATAAAAGAACCAGGGATTCAGTGACTTATTTACAATAGTGAACTCAGTTTCTGCAATTTTATGAAAAAATGCATCCTAAATTAGTGTAATACGACATTGCAGCTTTTTACACACCTAGGTATGTTGTCCCTTTAAAACAGTTCTTTTATATGGTTCTGAATGTGTCATTATTGACAATACAGGTCACCACTATTGCCTTGCATATGTGTGGCTACAAACCTGCCCTTAAAGTGAGAAACGTATTTCTGACTTTTTGCCCCAGTCTGCTTCTATAGTGTGAACAAGCTGTGAGTATTGGAGACCATCCTCTCCTTCCTTTAAAATAAATTTCCTTTTCTCGGTCACAGGGAAGACTAGTAAGATGTCAGAAGCAAGTTAACAATAGCTGTAAGACCTTGCTATAACCCAGTGGTCTGGAAAAAATGCAGTGAATTACAGGTTAAGGACAAACTCTTCCTTACTGAGCAGCAGTGACACTGAGGAAGAAAAAGAAGAAACGAAAGAAAGGAAGGGGAAGGAGGGAGGGAGGGAGGGAGGGAGGGAGGGAGGAAGGAAGGAAGGAGGGAGAGGGCCAACACATTTATTTGCATTTAGAATATGTACCATTAGCTTTCTTTCCTCTTCATAGCAGTAATGCATCAGCACTAGATCAGCACCCCCAGTTAATCCGTGTCTCAGAAGAGTGTGCAAGCTCCTCACTTTCTAACAAATAATTCTGTGTACACCACAAGGCATGAAGTGATTCCTGCTCCTGATCAACTGATGTCTCAGTTTCCTCTACAAAGGCTGCACTGTCAGCACAGAGCTACATCCGCTTCTCTCTCAGTTTAATCACCTCTGGCTGCTTCTTTACCACCTGCTGCGCTTAAATCTCAGGGCCTCTTGCCTCCCTTGCAATACGTTCAACATCTTATGATATTCACTGTGCACACCACAGTGTCTGCACACTTGTTCCTTGTACTGCCCAGTATGATAAATCTGGATGGCTGGCTCTGGAAAAATACTGCTCAGGAGAAAACTGTAGAGTTTGGTAACTTTAGTTTTGGTAGGATAGCAGGCTACAAATGCACTTTATTTTCCTTTGGCAGAATAAAGTGACAGGGAGAAAGCTGAGGTCTTCTCAAAGATAACAGATGCAATAAAAAAAATGGTGGAGATGTCGCTGACAGGGGAAGTGGGAGATTTGAGTTTTATTCCTTTTTCTGCTCCAGACGTTCAGAATGTCCTTGGACAAGTCATTTAACATCACTTTCCTGTATGAAACAGAAGCATAAGAACAATTTTGTGCCTGCCATACTACCAATATGGCATGGCATAATGCAGTGATGACTGTGGTGAAGGGTAACACATCACTGGAAATACGCAGAGGGAATGTCAGATAAACAGATTTATATTACAGAAGAAAGAAAAAAGAATGATGATTTTGTCTTCTCAAGAAGAACTGGGTTAATACTTAGGAAAATCTATTTGCAAACGAGTATGTACTATGTGTAGACTTATGCTTTTTCTTTGCCTATGAATATTAATGCAATCAATTTTAATTCACCTGGAGAAGTGCTTTTATTGGAACAGAGGTGGAAATTTGTGCTTGAGGGTGGTAATTCTGAGTAAACAATGGAAAGCTGTTGTCAGGCTGTTCTTGCTTGGACACTGTGTATCCCTTGGTTTCATGACTGAAGGATGTGGATATTCTGACATGAGAAGAAAAAAGAGCAAGTGTGAACACCAGTGGCTTTCAAAGAACCTCAGATACACCACCCAACACAAGTAGGACCCTCAAAGAAAGGTGGTGTAACATAAGGACAACGCTGACATAGCAGCAAACTGCCTGTCCTAGTGACACATTTAGCTTGTTTCAGCCTCAAAAGGCAGCGCAATCTGCCCGTAGTGTAGGACAAATCCTGGGAGGAGGGATCAGCCTCCGAGCACAGCCGAAGGGGACATGGTGTGCCCAGGTCTTAACTGATCTTCACACTTTTGTGTCTCTCTGCCTGCAGGGTGAAATTGCGGCTAGCCCTGCATTATTAAAAGGCACAAGGTTCTGAATTCATCTTGTGTAATTATGGGATTATCGAGGATGCCTAAATTAGGAATGTAGCCACTTCACACTCCCTCTGTGGGCCTCTCTAACTATGAGATGTAGATGCTGTCAGTAGGCAATCTGTATATGTAGCTTTCTTCGCTGTGTATTGTGTGGTGCTTTTTATGGACAGCCTCTTTTCATCTCACTCTTGCACAGTTCACGCTGAAGATGTCAGCTTTCATACTGTCTCTTTTTGGCTGGTTTGAAAATTACTTCTAGGCTTTTTTTCCACACTCCTCAAATCATAGTGTTTTCTCTCTGCTAACCAAAAGACTTATTTTTTATTCTTGCAAAACCTACCTATCAATACTTAAAATTCTGAAACACTCTCATGTTCTGCATATTAATTTTAATTTACCTACGGAAATAACCCGTCCTGTTGTGTCTGCATCTTACTGATGTTTCCTCTGATCTATTGTTTTGTCAAGCCCCACGGTTACATTCCCATCAGACTCATTCATAAGCTCACTGAGGCAGGAATTACAGCATTTATGTGTGTCACATCTTTGTTAAAATAGCTAATGATGTGACCAGTCACACAGCAAGACCTAAGGATGCTGCGACTGAATGGTGAAGTGAGGAAAAACACTCCGAGACCTGCATTTGCACAATAACATCCAGCTCAACTAAGTCCAAGGTTCTAATTTATTAAGCAATTACTGCAAATCCATAAAAATCATAATCAATAAAGAGTGAAAAGAGATATACCTGATGACTGTTCAGGATGAATATTCTGGCCAGCTGCAGTCTGAAGTGTCTGGTTGGGAAATCAAAGGTAATATTGTGACCGTGTATGATGTCTTGGGATTTGTATTTAGAAGCTGAAATTATGCAAATTCAAATGAGAATATGCAGGTTGTAACAGCATGGATAATCAATCATGAGAACAACTTGCCTGAGGATACAGTGGTTTGTCCATCTCTTCTTTTTAAACTGGCCACAGATATCTTTTTTTGAGCAAAATGTCCTTATGGTTCCGTCAGAAGTTATGATTAACATAATTACGGATCGTCCAATCTGTTTTCTGTGAATAGTCAGACTAAATTACCATAATGTTTTGGGTTTTTTGTTTGTTTGTTTTTGGTTTTGTTTTTGTTTTTTTTTGTGCAAAAGACAGTTGTTTCTTGTCAAATAGGTGAGCCTACCAGAAATTAGATGTGAAGGGCACACTAAAAAAATCTCACATTCTCACTACTGAGCTGCTCTCCTTTATAAAAATATATCCTCTGCGTACTTCATGAATTAAAAGATGTTTTCAACAAATGGTTGTAATGGTCAAATACTTAAAAGACACTAAATGGAGACTTTGCAAGATTTTTTTGGTGGCTTCTCAAGTACTGCTGTCTGCTGGTCTATGACTAAAGGTAACTCTCATTACTTCATTGCACTGTGCTGATTGAGTCTTCTAAACGTACAGTATCCTTTTCCAGTCTTTATCCTGGTTAACTGTCTTTGAGGTCATAACATGATAATTGATAATACTTTGATTTATATTCAAAATAAAGATTAATTCTACTGCATGCAAGAAGGACAGGGAAAATAATGAAAAAAACTATGTCTAAAATATCCATCACTAGTTTCCATTGTCTAACATTATTTTTACTAAATTCATAGTGTTTGAACTATCAGATCCTTACACTTGGCAAGAAGCAATAACAGAAGTAACAAATTTTTATTCAAGGTCTTGAAACATACCAGCAAAACTGTGAAAAGAGAAAAATGACAACAAGAGACAGACATTTCAATGCCTCCAACAGTAGAACAGGAAAGTTTTTCCTGTAAATTGTCAGCATTTTTTTTTCCAGATAGCTGACATTATAATGTGTACCAACCACTGTTTCTAACACATTTTAATAGTCCTTAAATTCCTAGAGTTCACTTTATAAACTTGACATATGGAAGACAGTTTCTAATCTACATAGGTTATCAGATATATTATTCAAGTTTACAATTGTTTCCTTTTTAATGGAAAGACCACACTGGCCTCTTATCTGGAGCTGGTATTCGACCTTTCAAGTACTTCCTAATCTAAAATAATTCACACAAAAAATTTTTACACTTTGTACGTCTTGAAAGTCTCTAAATTGTAGCACTACCCAAAATGATTCCATTGTGTTATGAGCTAATCAAGGCTAGTCAGTAGTGCTCAAATTGAAAAATACAGCAACCTGAGTCTTAATTAATTTCGTTAGAAATTTTTAAAGTTGACAGAACAGCCTGATATCCAGTTTAAGAGTAGTTACTTCTATGGTCTGTTAAAATAATTCTGTTCTCACCACTAGCTAACCTAAAATTACAAACTCAGGACAAACAACTTTGTCGAAATAACCCTTTTTTAAAAATTTTGTATGGAAAAGCTGAGAAGTATATATGACTTATAACTGTAATCAAATCAATCTTCATTTTAATTCAGACACGTAAAATTTTTGTTTTCTATAATTCAGTCATTGATTCAAAATCCATCAGAAGCAATGAAACCGGCTGTACATAAGCAAGGAGAATACCTCTTTGTCCACTTAAAGCAGAGAAATATTGCAGAAATACTAAAATATGGCAAGAAGAATATTTCTTGGATAGCAACTAGGCCTTTCTGTCAAGAAATTTTTTGTTGGAGTTTGTTTCCCTTTTGCCTTGCAAGACATTTCAGGCCTTTTGACACAATAGCCACTTTTCTTCTGAAAAGAAGACAGAAAATTATGCCTCTATATTCGTTAACATTTTTAAAAATAAGGCTGATTTTGAGATAAAAACAACATTGTTTGCACCTAGATTTATGCAAGATGCTTTTAAAGAAGTGGATTACTCTTATCACTGGAGTTATCCAAAGTTGTAAGCTGTAGGTCTGGTGAAAAATGCCTACAGAATCTTGACCTGATGTTGTATATTTCCTTCCCTTATTCTGGGGAATAGCACTTATTAGTTACACCAAAAATAGTGGACTAAACCCTAAAGCTTTTACTCTGTGCTTAATCAGTTGTCAGTCAGGCAGTCCTCTTGGGAAGTCGATGGGAGTTTGCCTGGGAAATGACAGAGTAGGAATTTATTAAAGCCCTTAAAATTGAAACATACTCATAAGATTTGCAGGATTGGGCCTGTAATTTGGCATGGACTAAAAAATGTTGACAGAAAGTTGGTCATTCATAAAGCTGTGGAAAGGCTGAGCCTAGGCAGGCAGAATTCCAGGCAGTGCTGGCCATGTCTTGGGATATTGTGAGAGTGGGGCAGCAAGAAGTGACTGATGTAGCTTGACAGAACACTTTAAAGTGACACGTTGAGCTAGGTTCAGTGACAGCATAATGGACAGGTGGGTTTCATTTTCAGAAATGTAATGGCTATTTGACATTCTTTGCCATTAGTGATTCCACTGAAAACTTTATTGAATGGTGATAATTTTTGTTTCCTGTTTCAACAGAACAAGAGCTCTGCTATCACAACAGCCAGCAAAGCACACTTATTAAAACCCACTACTTCTCAGTAGAATGGCTGCAAGAATGATTCCTTGCATACAAAATATTCATACTCATTTTCAACAAAGAAGTTGTATGAGGGGAGAATCGGTCTTTTTTCACTTCCTAGGTATAAAAATTGTAAAATGCATGTTGAAACCCATACCTGATGATATGTATACTTACTACTCTACAGTGGTTGAATTTCAGTAGCTCTTTAAATTCCTGCTTTAAAGTTATTTTTAAAAGCAAGAAGCAAATAAACATATTTTCTCCTAAGGCCTTCTATTACAATATTTAACATATGAAAAGAAACTCAGTTTTCAAATAGATCTCTGAAAATCAAATAAAATGTTATAAAATGCTTCCTCTTTCTTCCAAAATGACTTCACTCCGAATACCAACCTAGCAATTCGTTTTAAACCAAGATTCACATTGAAATTTATCCAATTTTGTGTCTCAAATTTCAGCTTTACAACAAAGTTCAAACTACTAGATAGTGGAAATATAAATTTGTGGGGTTTATTTCAGCTGCTCGGTAATTAATCATATACTCCCAAAGTGTTCCTCATTTATATTCACAGTCTCTATATTTCATCTGCAGATTTCTGCTGTCCTTAGGAGGTGTCAGAATTGCACACAGTGCAATCAGATTCAGAAGACAACAGTAAGTGACGTGTCTTTTTCATGAAGACACAAAACCCCTCTGCTTCTTTCATGAATCAGATTCAGAATGGGCATATATACGCGGCTTGAAGCACAAAATTACAGTTTCAGAGTGTAACCTGAAGTTCTGTTTCGAAACACGAGAAGCCATTTTATTTGTAAGTTTATAGTAAAAATCTGGATATGTTTGGTGGGGTTTTTTTTGTTTTAATCATTTGCTGATTTATGCCTTATTCATTATTCTTCAGGAAAGCTCATAATTGCAGAAATGCTAATAGTGGCTTATCTTTTTTTTTTTCTTTCCAAAACTAATGCTGCTTTATTTGCTACAGAAAGATAAGGTTGCTCCAAACAATTAAATTGATATTAGGAGATCTACATGCTCTTACAAACAGAGGCAAGAATAAAAGTTCAAATTTGTGGCCTATTGACTCTGGCAGTGTCCTTTTAAAGCATTGTTGTTTACTGATGGGTTCACGTTATCAGGCACATTCCATTTGCATTACTTATAAATGGTACAAGGCTTAGTTCATCATTTATTTATTAAGATCCCATGTTGTTTTTCGAGTTAGTGAGTATCCAGGTAACTTCTGGAGTGTCATGCAAAAGGGCAGATTATCAGCTCCACTTAGCTCCCCTATTTTCGCTGAAATGCATCAAAGCCCCTCGGGTATTTGGTTGCTGGCAGGAAACCTTTGATGCTGTAAAACTTGCTTCTGCCCCTCTGTATTGAGAACCCCCCCGCACAGTTTACTGTGTTGGTGAGGGGAAGGGGAACATGCCTTCCCTGCAGTACAGCAGATCCAGCCCATAGGGGTATTTTTGGGTGCCCCTGAGGCTGCTTCAGAGGAGGGAGCTGTGGTGGGGGGTGACCATCTGCAAGGAAACCTCTGTCCTTTCCCACCCTCAGCACAACCATGGCTCCCAGGTCTCCAACAGGCCGCACCTCGCTGCACTGCGGAACGTGACAGCCGGGCAGTGTGTTTTTGGGGAAGGAGACCCTTCCTCCGGACCCAGACACCGTCCTCACATCCAGACTGGTGCCACTAGCCCCCTTGGATGGCTCTTAGCGGAGTGCCATCCAAAGTGACGTGGCTGCCTGAGCACATGGCGCTGGCAGCTGTGGGAACCAGGTGCAAGACTGGTCCCAGCTCAGCAGAGGCTTAGCACCTTGCCGAAAGGATATCCACTCTCCCGGGGGGGTGAGGGGTGGGTGGCAAGTGCCAGCTGTCCCCTTGCCCCATGCTGTTGCAGTCACTGCCTGACATTGGCCTCACCTTTAGGAACACTTGAGCAACTTTCTGTTCCTGCTACCAGGTGGCACGATGGCAAAAACTATGCAGCCGGGTGGGAAGTTAAAATATGCACTGGTAATACACGTGTTAAAAAAAAAGAAGAAAAAAAAAAAAAAGAAACGTCTCTAGGTTTAATTTGAGGCTTTAATCTGACAAAAAGGGCTTCCTGCTGCCTAGGCAAGTGCTCTGAAGATTAAAATTTCTTCTAAGAGACCTCTCCAGGTTAGAAACAGTCACACAATAATGCTTGTCAGCATTTACTAGCCTAAGCACCTGCGTGACAGAAATCAGTCAGATCTTGCTTTTTAATACAAGGAAGAAAAAAAAATCAAAAGAGAGAGGGTCATTGCTAATGTTAAAGATTTTTAAGTACTTCTTTTTAATTTCCAGTAACTCTTATTTTCTTAATGAATTGTCATGGCTGACAAGTGACCGTTTTGCTTCTAAAATTTAATTTTAAAATAGATTGCATCTGTAAGCAAATAATAATTTTGAGTCGTTATTAGTATGTAGATTAACTCTCTCACTTTTGCAGTGAAAGGCATATTTATTTTTTGTCCACAGTGCTTTTATAAAGGCATCGCAATTCTCAGTCCTGAGTTGGAGGGATCATCCTGTACACCTCTTCAGTAACGTTTCCAGTGAGGCTGGTAGGAAGGATGCCAAAGGAATTGCTATTGTTTCCCTGTAGCATGACAACCTCTTCAAGAGGAGTAATTGGCTTGGGCCAAGAACTTGTTTCATGCGTATAGCAGAATTACTGACCCAAGCTGGATTTGAACCAGGAGCCATATGATTTAAATAGGAGATGAAAATTGATCTCAAAATAACCTCAGCAATCTAAGCCAAGGAAGTGACAAAAGGGTGAGTGCTTAGCACTGCAGAAAAATAAATATCCTGTTTTAGAAAACAGACTTTGTCAAAAGAACCAAACGCTTGTATATCACTGGGTATCTTAAGTTGAAGGATATGTCTCTGCTGGTGAATATAAGGAAGACGAAAAGAGAAAACCTTTAAGGAACCTTTTCTATAGTAGTATGACTAAAACTACTGGACTGAGAGGCACATCCCTTGTGTTGTTAGACTGATGAATACTGATTATAACAATGTCAACAATATCAGCTTACATATTATGTTACAGAGAAAGGCTAGCTGAAAAGGAGTACAGGCTAGTACGAATGAGGCCCTTAGCAAAGTCCCATGTCTAGTTTATATGTGTGCGTACGTATATATATATACACACATATATATTTGTTTGTGTAGAATATTAATCTATCTACACAAATTTACACTTGGGAGATGTGGCTCACTGTGTGTGTATATATTTACAATATCGTGTATGATGTATCTCATATCACATATCTAATCTGTCATATCTCCCAAGTTTAGCAAGTATTCATTGTGATCTTTAGCGAAATAATAGCATACTGAATTCCTTCCTTCATGGGAAGGTGGGGCCTCCAGCAAAATTTACTTACCAGATGGATAAAATTCAGGTTGTAGAAATGGCCCACATTCCAGCTAGGAAAAAAAGACAGAGTGGGTGAAAACCATGTCAGCTTTTTGCCTGCCTGTTTGCTTGCACTGTCTAGACAAGCTACACTGGCAACAGGCATTCAAATAGTGTGTTGCTTAAAATTCAGAGATTTTTTTCTCACAGAAATGGTTCAAAAAGGACCTGGAGAAGAGGAGTAGGTTCTTTCCAGAGCATCTGCCTGTGTGACAAGCACCTTACCTGTACAAGAGGGTACATTCTGCTCCTGGAATCCAGTATATAAATTACAAATAAAATAATAGCTTCAGCCCAAAGCACTATCCACTAATCTCCCTGATTATATCACAGGTAATATGTAAGCGCTTTTCAGAGCTTATCCTGTCAGCCATAGCATAAATGTGAAAGCCAATAAGATTACTTGGAGATGAAGCATTTTAATAGCAACACAGAGTCAGGAAGTAAACAGATTATGAAAGGCAGCAACTGGCATTGATTTTATTTTGCAGCTTGGCCCGAATGTCCTAAACTTGATGAGCCTTGTAATCAATATTGTTTGAATTTCACAGAAGATTTTATCTCATCCAGAGGATAAGGAAACATGCAATTTCAAAAGTCAGACAATCAAAATACAAATGATGAGAGGGAAGAAAACCACAGTGTAAAACCCAATAGTGAAATCCTCTTTGCTGGGCCTCAGAGGTACCTGACAGGGTTCAAAGGATGAATCCGTGAGACAACTGTACAGGAGGTAACTGTGACAGTGCCCACCTGGAAGCATGGGCTCTCCAGAGAGATCAGTTTCTGTAGGTGTGTTGTTAGATAGTCTCCAGGCTTTAACATCTGTAGGTTTATTTTTCTCCCCTGTCACTCTGGACCATTCCAAGGGAGTACTGCATTGATCCGTTGTGGTTTTGACATGAAGATGCACATCTAGAACAGAGATTCAAGCTTTAATTCTTCTGAAAGGAATCTCACTTGTGCAACAAAACTGCTTTGGGAATCAAACTGGTACAAAGGGACAATCAAGGATATGGTCCTTGAAAACGGCACTGTTTCTTCAAATCTAAACAATAATGTAGAGGAGGGAATTTGGCCTAAATTGACAATTCAGTGAAATTAATTCCCTGATTGTGATCTATGAGGTCTTTCTGAAAAGCATTGTACTGTAAAAGCTGTTTTTCCTTGCTATAACACAAGTGTGAAAGTTTTCTACAAACTGCATAGAGACAGGGAAGTATTTATCTGCAAGCGTGACTTTTTTTGGAGGGCATAGGGGAAGTCTCGATCAACAGACTGCACACCAGCTCTGATTTTGTGCCACACAAGCCTGTGATACAATGAAAAAAAGCACTGTGTTTCATGAAGCTGGCTAACAAGACTAAACTAACAAGAAATTAATATATGCTCTTTTAACAGAACTGGAGCATTTGACACATCTTTTACCACGATTTTTTTTCTCCTCAGAGTGTTGAATAGTGTTCAACATTTTATCATAAAACACTAAAAGTCTGGATCTGAGATAAACCCATGCCTTTCTTCCTGTGTACGTGCAGTCCTACATTTCCACTGGTGTTTGCAAATCCAGTAGATTTTAATACATTTTGAGTCTATTCAATTTGAAATTCAACCCTTTCGCTCTGTCCCTGCAGCTCGATAATTTGTTTCTGTGATAACCATCTTTTACCTAGAATTCGTACCAAATCTGCCACTGCACTCATTTTGTGTGGTTATATTTCCGTTTCATACTTCCAGACTGAATGAGAGGGCAATTACATTCCCCTTAGGTTAAGAATAGCTGAAACAAAAGAAGCTACTGCATGAGAGTGAGCAGGGACTAGCTAATACAATTGAACAAATACCCTTTAGACCTGTGAAGCAGAGAGATCGGTTGGATGCGAATGTGAAAGATAGACAGCAGAAACATGTTGAGTGCAGACAGAGAAAGAACAGCAAGCTAAGAGAAAAGCAAGGAGGGCTGAATGCTGGTCATCACAACCAGTGCATGAACAGTGCAAAAGCAGTCCAACAAATTCCTGGAAAACAAAACAAACAAACAAAAAAACCAAAACCAACCAACAAACACACACAAACGCAACAAAACAAAACCAAAACCAACACAAACATAAAAGCCTTGTGGGAGAAGTGGAGAAAGACGTGTAACAGACGACAGAGCTACTGCATCCTACTTGCTTTGCTACAGAGTTTAGGGGGATTGGGCAATATGAACTTTTTCTGCCTGTACAAAGGATTGCATAAAGCAAGTATCTGACTCTACTGTCAGTTTCTCCTAACACAGAAAGCCCTGAAACACTGGCTGACTACTGACAGACAGACATTTCTGTGTGCCAGTGTTCTCAGATCGCCCTGTGAGTCACCACCATTTGTACATGTTCACCTCTGTCTCAGGCCACTCTCTGCTGTGAAGGGGTGGCTCAGATTTGACATCATCCAGATTCATAAGGCATTTCAAAGTACAACTTCCACTGAAGCCTTAGCTCTTAATTTCAGAAATGACTTTGGGATTTTCAGCTTCCTCAAGTTTTTGAGTCAGAGCATCTGTATTTTTTACTGCGTACCTTGAAATCTCTCCCAGAACTGGTGTATCAGTAATCATGTACAACTCCTACAAACTATTCTCAAACTTTTACTTTTCCAATAGATGTGTAAGAAACAACTGAATTATTTGTTAGTTTTGTGGGGAAGAAGGGTGGAGGAACAAGGTAAAGCTGCTAGGGAAAAAGTGGAAATCCGGAGCAGCTTGAACAAATATTTTTTTCTGTGGATTTGAAGTAAATACATGCAAAGAGTGAAAAGGGAAGCAATAGAGGAAGAGTCTTCTCTATCTGTAGATTTTTTGAGTAGTATTTCTCTTTTAAATCTTCAGCAGACAATTAATGGAAGCTGTCTAGTATGATTCTGTTCTAAAGATCACCTCATTCTTTGTAGAATCATCAGGTGGGGAATACATGGCATGTTATATAATAATATATGAAAAGAAAGTACTTTGACTAATGATTATTTCATAAAAAGCTGTTTTTAACTGACCTTCCACTGGCTGTTAATTTAGTGTATGATTTAGCAGAGAGACTTTCTGATTCTCTGGTTGTTTTTTTTCTTCCCTGCGTTGTCACCTATTGCACACATTTTCTGCCAAGTGTGTCAGTTTTTTTATTCATTCCTGTGACCCTGTGACCTGAGTCATCGACCAAGAACTGCATTTCATGCAAATTGCAGCTGAACACTCAAGGGTAAGCCAAGGGTTTTCTCTGCTACTACATCAGCAGCTCCACAGACCAGTGGCCACGCCTGAGTGACCCAGTACCTCTGCTGTAAACGTTGGTGGGGAAAACTGGAGCAGATCTCTCGTCGCTGTAGCTGTGATCACCACCTTGACTGTGGTGTTTTACCGTTTCTCTACAAGGGCCGTGAGTTTGCTCTCTGAAGCAGATCAATGCTGTAATCTTAGTTCCATGATTTTATGGAAGGTTTACAGCATCACTGCTTGATTTTTGAAGCTAGCTTCGAAAAATGAATAGGAAAAGGAAAATAGCCCAGAAAAAATAACCTCAACATTCACTTTTTGTCTCTCCCTTCTTCCAGTTCTGAGTAATCAAGACGTCACTCATCTTACGCTTATTTTGAGGAAGGCATCCTCCTTTTGAACCTTTTAGAGATTCTTCTCTCTGAAGTCCCTTTTGCTTCCTCTCAGCAGCTTGTTTCCCCTGCCACCTCTCTTCATCTTTTTGGAAAGGTTGTGAAAAAGCCTTTCCAGCTGACACAGACTCACATTAGCATCTGTGCGCTCTAACAGTATAGGGTGCCAGCTGTCCCTTTCCAAGAGCCTAGGCTGGTGTCCTGGTACCCAAAAAATGCGGGTTGGAGATTTTATGCACGTGCTGACCTACTTGGCAGTGTCAAATGGTCCCTCAGTGCTACTACAGAAAACTCTTCCCCCTGCTTCCTTTTCCCTGATGTAAAGCAGGGGCAAGGTAGAAAACCTCCCTTGTAGCCTCCTGTTGCTGGCTAGAGGTTTGTTACTGGGCTCAGCACTATCCAGTGGCATCTGCTGCCTGGTTTATTCCAGTTTATTCTGCTAAGGCCCCGTTTGGGTCCGTCAACTCACCCCTCCTTCCCTCTGCACTGAAGAACAATTCTCCTCTTGCCATCTCTCAGATCGAAACCTGCTTGCTTGAGCAGCACACAGAGAGATGTTTTAGAGTCATTCTAGTACTTTCATAATGACTTAAATGGAGACCAATGAGCAAATGCATACTGTAATGTCTTCCCATCCATGATATTAATGGAATAAAGATTTAAGTCTACAAAGTTAAAAACAGGCAGGTAGCTACTCTACTATTAACCACAGATTTGCAACACTTGTCCTATAGTCTAAAAAGGTATCAGTGTTTCAATATTTATGTTATCTATGTTAACGTAAAACAACAATAAAGCTATTGAAACAGTTAATCACCTCTTCAAAACCTCCATAATGGCTAGTCTATGCTCTAGACTATATAAATCATAGCATAAGAAAATATCCAAATGTATTATATTTGCTGTGAATGGGTTTGGTCCTTAAGAAATTACTTGTCTTGCAAATAAAAGCAATAATTTGCAGCACATGCTCTTCTAAACTGTGGGTCTGCCTGGGAAAATGCATATCGCACATTGCAATTGTGGGCCAAGAGAATCAAGTAGCTGAGTCTCTGTGTAAAGTGATTGGCTGACACTGTGACAGGTAAAGGGCTATTCTAAGAAAGATGTAAATTGGCTCCTTTCTATCTAGTAAACTTTAAGTACTGTACAGTTGCTGATGGAACTTCAAATTTACAATGGGGTAACAAGCTGTCTCTATCATCATTTATAATACCAGTGATATAATACCAGCAAAAATCTAAGTATATTGTTTTAATCCTCCCCTAGTCTTGTCAAGTATACAACTAATTATCCTGGCTTATGCTGTTGGAAAAAGGGCTCATATATTCTCTTGTCACATTGCTGAAACAGTGAATTTTACAATATATGAAACCATTCGTTGTTTCCTTTCATTTATAGATGTGTATATAAGGCATTTCACTGTAACTACAATAAGAAAATAGGCAAGCCGTTTTAAACATATTGGTATAAAAACTATGCCATGGTCACATACCTTACTTTCCACTGAATTGAGAAAACTTTCTCAAAAAACCCTTAATGCTTCATCAAGTGTTTCTGTGCCTACCACCATCTTCTCTCAATACAATACTCTGTGTATTATGTAGAGAAGAACAAAATTACACAGAACACAGGTTGCAGGTCTGCAGTATTTTCTTTGTTTGGGTTTATAATTGTTTCTGAGTGTTTCCTTTTTTGACTGTTAGATTTATTTTAGGATAATGAGGCTGGGACAGACTTTAGTGTAAGCTCTGATAAAAAAAAAACAAAATGAAACAAAACAACAAAAACCCCCTATTATGTAGTTAATTTCTGAGATTGGATTTAAGCCAAAACTGATAATCTTTATACATATTTTAAAATAAAAGCAACCATTTTGAGAAAAATGGAAACTTACGTACAACATCTGATACATATTTTCCCTCTTCCCTCTTTATTTTGCACATCCATGAAAATATTAGGAATAAATAATAATGGGTTTAAACAATATTAAGCACTGCGTAGGAAATATTTACACTGAACTGAAAAGCACTGGAAATTATATAATTGCATTAGCAGTTATATGACATCTGTATACTCAAAGTATTTGCTTGAAAATAGTTAGCACATGCAGAGTAATACTGGAAGCCGTATGAGTTTAAAAACCTCATGGGACATACCAGGAAAACACAAAACAGATGGGCTGTGAGTCTAAAGAATGTCAGCTCTCCTCATTTTAAATATACATGGAACAAGCTTTCCTAGCAAAACTGGTATTAATTTCTGAAGTTGAAAGTCAACCTGAAATTGAGTCAAAATGCAAGTACAAACATAAATGAAATTTAGGATCACTGAAGAGAAAAAGTAAATGTGATTTCCATTGCATTAGAATTTCAGGCAAGTAATGTATACAGTTCATTTACATATTTAGCAGTAATTTGCCCCGAATGACAAAATAAATATTTACTGTTTAAGATACTTGAATTTTATATTGTAAAAACACTACTAAATATCCTAATCAACAAATTCTTTTGGGACTCTACGGGGTAGCAAACTAGAATAAGCTTTTCTGGGCAGAACTATTTCTGAATAAATGCTCTTATCTAAGCATATTAAGAGTAATATCTTCCTCCTACTCCCTCTATTTCTTGGTCTGTGTGCAAGGGCCAGTTGGTGCAAATGAGGGAGGCCAGTTGCAATACTATAAATTCTTCTTACAGATCAAATAAAAACTGAAAACAAATGTCTGCAAAATAAATTAGTTTTGATTTTGAGATATTTTAATTGGGCTGATTTTTAAGGTGTTTTCATTTACAAAATCTAAAAAAACATATCAAAACTCTTCATAAATATATTTATTCTAGAGAAACATCATTAAAAAAATGTAGTTCAGTTGTGATCACCATTCCTCTATAAATTCTTCTCTCTATCTGCCTCTGGATTTGCAAGGAGAGGCTGGGACTGTTCAGCCGGCAGAACAAAGGGGTCAGGAGGATCTTGTGGAAGTGTATAAATATCTAATGAAGCAAATTAAGATGAGTGATCCAGGCTTTTTTCAGTGGTGCCCAGTGACAGGACAAGATGCAATGGGTGCAAATCAAAACCCAGGAAATTCAGTATGAACACAAAGAAAAAAACTTTTTTGTCTGAGGGCAGTCAAACACAGGAACAGGTTGTTCAGAGAGGCTGAAGCCTCCATCTGTGCAGATATTTCAAACCTGACTGGACACAGTCTGGGGCAACTGTCTCTCTCTGATGCTGTTCAAGCAGTGGGGCTGGACCGGATGATCTGGAGAGATCCCTTCCAACCTAAACATTTCTGTGAATTGCAGCACCCCAGCCATGGGAAGTATCTCATCGTGTCTCTGTGATGCCAGCGAGACTGCAGCTCTGCAGTTGCATGCAGATCTCTAACTTATCCTTTAATTTTATAGCACTGCATGCTTCTGGGTTTTTGGTTTACTTTTGGACTGCCAGACTGAACTCAGCTTAGGGAAGTAAGGTCACTTCTATGTAATGAATGTTTGGTGACTACTGTAAGGTGGATTTTGAGTCTTGCATTTCCTTCTGTAATGCACCTCTAATAATTAAAATTAAAAAAAAAAATCCATGAGATTTTTTTACAGCTGTGTATGTGATTTAATTATGTTAGTCATACAGAAAGGATTTATATTGTCATAGTAACTAAACCAAGATTCTTTTTTTTCCTTTTATACTGCCATAGCATATTATATAAATATAATACTTCTTGTTGTTCTTGGAGAGGCATGTCTGAGCACTTCTCAGGATGTTTTTTTGTTAGGACATAACATTCTACAGTTTGGTCTTCCAATGCAAATCATAATCTCGTAAATGCTGCTGCTTGAGCTTAGCTTTAAGCAAAGGAATATGCTGTAGGAGCACGAGAATCTACTAATCTCTGCAGAACTAAGTATGAGTGTAAAAATTCAGATCACTAGCACACTGAAACTCATACTTAAGTTGGAATTCAGGCATGTGCTGACATTAATGAAATAGTGGGCTGCTTCACCTGATTTAGGGCCTAAGTCTTCGCACAACTGAGGCTCTGGGACTGGAGTTGCAAACAAATCAACGGACCACCTTCGATGTCTTGGGGTTATTTCTTATCACCAGGTCTGTGGGGAAACACCTTTGCTACAGAACAATCCACTGCAGTGTACTTCAATGTACATTTTACTCAAATAATTAATCTTTGTTCATCCTTAAACTTATAAGTAGTTACTCTTAAGTAATTAATTTTGCCAAGTGTTCCTTTATATTTACACTATGCCATGTTCAGAAAAAAAAAAAATCTGTAAAAACTGATTATAAAGCTAGCAGACCATGTCTTGGATTTTGATTGGGTAGAAAATCAGTCATTAACCCAGGAAAAACAGTAATTTTCCTGCACAGCTGCTCAAACATGCTGGGGCATTTACTATGGGAAAAAAAGCAAGAGGGGGGGAAGACATCAGCATTGTAAAGCATTGATTAGAGTTTATTATACAAAATAATTACATTTAATCAATTTTCACAGTTAACAAGGGATTTCTTGGGGATTATTATTACCTAATTGTTATTAAAGATCTAACTAGAGATAGCATATGCAATTCATTGCTTATTATTACTTTTACAAGCACAGATGGCACAGTACAACCAGTAAGACTAGCAGACAGTGATCTTTTTTCTAATAACAAATGGATGTACTGAGTGATTTTTTTTTTTAGTTTTGCTAAAGTGCTGCAAAATAGCTAATGGACTCTTCAGATCATTTTGTCTCAATAGCAGTTCCTACAGATTGCATGTAGAAGCCTGTTCAAGAGATTCCCAAATTAATGTTACAGACTCAAAATATTTGCGTTATGATGCTCATTCCAACTTGCCTGAAACTACGTTTTGCATAAGAATCAGTTTAACTTGAACTCTGTGAACTCTGCTGGCAAGACTTCTAAGGCATCAAAATACCAATAACAGTCATACAAAGCAAGAAGTTAGTTCAAGAGCAGTTAAGGCTATTTATTTAAAAATAGAGTCATATTTCTTAAAAAAAAAAAGTAGAAGGAATAAAATAGATACTTATGTAAGAGCCAAAAATATCCTTTTAAACTAGAAGGAAAGAATTATTTCAGCAAAAGATCAAAAGTTTGTTCAGGAACAAAAAACCAGCATGCATGCGATACTTTCGTACCTTCCTTTCCGTCTTTGGGTCCCAAGTGAGCGGATGGGAAGAGAAGTGTGTGATATTACTGACTATTTAGTTAGATTAAATGGATTCTTAAAAGCAAGACAAGTGTGCTGTGATAAGTACAGCTTAATTATTTTTTTCCAATTCTATCCAGCAATTATGTCTTGGAGTTATATTTCCTCTCCAAGTCCCCATCTCCAGTAAGCAAGCCAATCATGTCATTTACAGTTGAATGGAATTATCAAAATATCTAAAAACTGTTGCTCTCCTAAGATATAATTATAGTCGTCCTGCATGAAAGCTTTTGTAGTCAGCAGTTGCACAAAGCTGGAACGTGTTTTCACTATTCATCTTAGGTCATATTAAAAATGCAGTATTTGCTCTCCTTTAAAATATCCAAATCACATCTCAGAAAAGGCAAAAAACAACACTAGGTGTTATTATTAGAGAAATGTTATTGGAATACTTCCGTTTGGAAACTGAATGGAAAATAAACCTGTTTAAAAAGACAGCAAACATTACATCATTTTAAGTACAGATAATACAAAAATATAAAAGAAAATGTAGAGCGATATACTAAAATTAAAAACAAAGATCACCTGAGAAATAGGTCACACATGGGAATAGATAACTAATTTTTTGCAGAAGACATATATCACAGTAGCTATGCCCCTAAGTATGTAGCAAACAAAAGGAAAGTAACACTATTCGTTTACAAAATACTTATGTGCAAGTTCTGCCATTACACTAATTCTGCCATGCACTGATTATGTCTCTAATTTAAATCTGTAGAATGGCACCTCTAACATTTAAGTTTGTTATTAAAACCCTCCAAAGACAACATTCTCTACTTTCAGGCCCTTCTATGCGTGATTCAGCATGCCAAGGCATCAACAAAAACAATTCAATCTGATCTTCCAAATAAAGTTTTTAATAATGAGGTCAAAATCTATCCCTACACATGGTGTACTTACAAAGTCAAAAATTATTTAATTGCCTTGTCTTATTGAATTAGTACTCAACAACTGAGCTGTGGTAACTGGCAAAGTGCACAGCCTAGTAGAATCCATTTGGTAGGTAAAATCCATTAACTTAAACCACTATGAAACTCTACATAAGAAAATCACCATCAAGAAGTTGTGGTTTAACTGGTGGTTTGATCTAATGTGTTTCACTTATCACAGCTTGGCAGAGAAGCAGTTGCTTGTTTAGCCACAATAACACGATTGCTTCCATTTTACAGCCATTTCCTTACACATTTTCCATTAACTTCAACAAAGAGGGGCCTGGTTCTACCTGCCTTATGTTAAAAGGGTGCTATTCAGAGCAGGCATGGTAGAAGAGGATGCACACGTGATTTCTTTCCCCATCAGCTTACTTTAATTGAGAGTAAAATAAACTTGCCTTTAAGGCTCTAAAGAATACAGGAAATAATGGAGACTGTCAGGTGAGTTGAAAATCACAGATATGTCCAGATCAGAGGGTTAGAATCAATGTTTTAGTGTTGGTGGTCAGCAACTAGCAGAGTGCCTCTGAGTTTAATACTGGGGTGTTTATTGTTTAGCATATTCATCAATGACCTGGATGATTTTGGAGAGTACCCTCAGCAAACTTAAATTAGAAGTTATGATTACCATAACAAAGAGCAGGCCCTGATAAACTGGGGGACTGGGCTGGCAAAAACCTTATGAAATTTGATCAGGAGAAGCAACAAGTTTTGCGTGGCAGCTGCAACAGCCCTGTGCAGTGTTGCAGCCTGGCAGGAAGGTGATGGAGAAGCAGTTGTGCCAAAAGGGCACCTGAAATGAATAAGAACCAACAGTTCACTCTTGTCATGAATAAGGCAAATTATGTGCTGAGCTGGTGCATGGTCAAGGAACATTGACTTAATCTGTAGGTCTTGTACACTTGTACTCTGCTTGCTGTCATTGATGTTGAATCTGGAATATTTTGTCTTGTTTGGACCTCCCTATTGAGGTGAGCTGAAACTGAAGAGGGTCTAACTGAAGGCTGGTAGGACATGATGTAGGAGAGGATGAGGGAGCTTGGCTTCTTTAACCTAGCTAAAGTGAACTAAAGATGATCTAAAGGAACCTATTCTAAATAACAGAAGTCTAACTACAAAGATAAGAGATGAGTTACTCTGTGGTATCAGATGATACAACAAGGGACAACAGAATGACGTGGGAGATTCAGACAGGACATTAGGAAAGACTTTTCCACTAAGAGGGTATTACAGCACTGGAAGAGGTTACCCAAACAGTGCAATACCCATTATTAGGAAGTTTCGTAACTTGGCTGAACAAAGCCATTGCTGACCTGACCCAGTGGAGATCCACTTTGATTGTGACTTCAGAGTAGAGTCTACATAAGTCGCATTCACCCAACATTTCATTGGTATTAGAATGCTATGGCTTTATGATATGTCCAGCACGGGAACTGTGTACAATTCAGGTAAAAATTTTGGAGATCAATATCAGTGACAGCATAATAACTAACGCAACTATTTTCAATGCACAAAACACACAGCAGCCAAACATCCAACACCAGCTGGTGGAAACACAACCAGAAGGGATTGGAATGGATCATATACTCTCTTGTCATGGCTCAAATATAAGAATAATCCCCTCCACACAAAAAAAAAAAAAAAAAAAAAAAAAAAAAAAAAAAAAAAAAAAAAAAAAAAAAAAAAAGAAAAAAAAAAGTAATGATATAATTGCACACAAAATCATAACAAATTTCTGTTGCCTTCGAGTAGGCTGTAAACATAGAAATATATTTAAATGTCTTTTGTTTCTGGGCTGGAATTGTCTCAGTACAATATGCTTTTCCACCCTAGTTCCTGTTTTTTAGGTTTAAATAAGTTGTCTATTGTAGAGGAAATAATTATGAGTTGTTATCACAGAATCATAGAAATATGTGGGTTGGAAGGGACCTTTAAAGATTATCTCTTTCAACCCAGATGATGTAGTCCAACTCTCATGTCTCTTTTAATATGTTTTGTGAAGTGCTTTATTTGTAACTTTTTCCGGTCTTTGCCATTTAATCGCTTCCTCACTTGGAGATTGCTCTGCCTGCTCTTCTCTGCACCTTGCTCAGAGAAGTGTTGCACATCAAAACCTGGATATAATTACCGACAATGACCACTGTTATTATACCAGCCTGTGGGAAGCACTGATGGAGAGGGGAGAAAGTGGATCCACACGCTTTCCTTCAACATGCTTCCCCTGGTGTGTCATGTTACGTTATTCTCCACTGTTGATGCGAGGAGGATTTATAATACAGCTGCCATGGATCTCTGTGACATGGATCACTTTTCTGCCTCTCTTTTTTGCTAACCAGTTCAGTGTCAGCTACAGTCATCCATCCCCTATAGCCTCTCTGTATCCTTCCACACAGGCTATTTGAAACCTGCATACAAACGTATGGTGCAACATTGTCCTGAAACCACCAGCCATCTGGGCAATAGAATGCAACCAATAAGTTTCTATAAAAGTTCAGATAGTTCTGCTCTTAGTCAAAACATCTGTCAGAGAGAGTAACTGCTGAGTTTAAATTAGAGCCAAATTTTCATTGCCTTGATCTGGCAGTGAATACTTCATTGGTCCTTCTGAGGAAAGTATTTTCATCTTTGGTGAAGTCCTGCAAAATGTATTTTTATTGTTACAGATGTTGTGGCTCAGAGACAAAACCAACTTTCATAAAAGTAATAAAGAAAATGTTGGCTTTTCAAAAATATGTTTGAAATTGTGAAGGATTTGAGACAAAATGGTGTTTATTGGAAAGCACACATTCCTTATCAGAGCTAAGATGTAAAGATTTCAATATTCAGATGTGATTAGAAAGTAAGCCCATCTTTTTCTACGGTTCAAGTTTTTTCTGGAGCGAATGTTCTCTCCCTGTGCAATAGAAGCTTTCAGCACATCAGAGAGAAGTGGCCAGAATCCTGCTGTAAGGTTTTGAGTCTCAAAACCTGGCATAGATTTATAATCATTAAAATTAAAAAAGAAAAGAAAAAAAAAAAAGAAATCAATAAACCATGTAAAGCAAACACAAAAGATCCCTTTGAAATACTTTTTCAAGAGCAAAAATAATGACCTGGATTCCGAGCACATGCACGTTTTACAAGAAGCAAAAGAATGTGCATGTGTATAGCTCCACAGGCAAACATGGCAAGCAGTTGTGTGTGACTGTTTGCTCAGGGTTTAGCTTCTTGTTGTTGTTGTTGTTATTTGTTTGTTTGTGGGTTTTTTTGTTTGTTTGGGTGTGGTTTTTTTTTGTTTTTATTGTTGCTTTGTTTTGTTTTCAGCTGTACTTTTTCACCTTTTGTATTCATTTTCAAAAAAGTATGGGTCATTACCATGCATCTTGGGCTTGAAGCTGCCAGAGTAAGTATTAGTAAAACTACTTGACACATGAGAGAGTATTTGTGTGCTCTTCTAATCTGAGAACAGAAACAACACCATATGACTTGTCTGACCAGTCACAACTAATCAACACAACTAGAAAAACAAATATTAGACATTGCATAAATACAGAAAACAGTTCACAAGCCATCTCAGCATTACTGTTGCATAACAAACACTAATGATCTGCTCATAGGTTGATCATAAGCGTTAGAAAGAAGGGGGCTTAGGCTGATGAGATTACTTTCTATTTTCTTTGGTTTTGGCAGCATGTGCACTTAAAGGAATACTGCCTCTTTCTTGAAGCCTTCTCCATGATCAAAATAAGAATTCTAAAATAACCTTCACACTAAGCTTTCCTTTTAATTTTGCTTAGACCCAAACGTCTTTGCAATAAAGATCACCTAGACATAACTCTAGTCCTTGCTTTCCTCAAGTTCTGTTTTCATCTGTATAACTGTGTATATACAGTATGCATGAGTCAGTATACCAGTCTTGATGTGATGGCCAAAAATATAGTAGAGCAGCAGCTTTGTTACAGTCAACACAGGGAATTCCCTTCTGGAAAAAGTGGATTCTCCTAAGTGCTCTAAAAACCTCATGCTTCCTTGACTCTTCCTCCTGGAAAGCGTGAAAGATGGGGATAGAAAACCAAACATGAGAACATCTGAAAAAGAACAACAAGGTAGGGAAACACAGCTTTTTTAATGCTTTGCAGACTTTTTTCTCTTGACTTTGCTTTGCCTTGCTTTGATTTTCTGTATGACGATTACAGTACTGTACTGGTTGAATATTTACCTCATGCTTGGCATCAGTTGCTCTGTTGGGGAAATCTATTAGAAAATGGTATTCAGAAACGTATTTTTCTACTAAAGGAAGTCTAAGCATATATCTTATGAACCAGATATTAATTTCAGAATAAAACTGTCCTCTTCTTGAGGTTTCCTCCCTTTTGAACCAGATGTATCACCTGCAGCTTGGGAACTGAGGATCACACGTGAAATGAGGTTGATTACTTATCTGTGTTAATCTGGAAACTGAAGAACAATTTACTGTTCTCAGCAGACTTAAATATTTGAAAGGAACAGGGGCAGATACTTGGAAGGTCTAGGGACAATCTCCCTCTGAGGGCTTTGCAGCATTATTGCTCACTGTTCAGCAAAGGGAGGCAATTTATTTCCACCTTTGCTCAAAGTCTGAGTCAAGTATTTTTATAGCGCTCCTGACTATCTTCCAAGACAGGGAGAAAATACCAAGACAAGAAGTCAAGTGGCTTTTGCTTTTTACACACACAAGAGAGGCATAATTGCTGATTCAGAGCAGTTTGCAGTCCAGGGGGCTGTCAGTAGCCCATTATCATTAAACACATTTAACATGACTTGTCAGTAACAGGATGCTGAATTTCCCCTTCAGCAGCACATCTCTCAGATTCTACTTCTTTGTACTCTCAAATCTAGTTGGACAAGTTGCATTTTCCTGTCTTTCAGGAGAAGACAATTGCACCTTTCCAGAAGCTAGTAACTCAGGCTTCTGAGTGTCTCCAACAGATGAAGAAAGCTGACAACCAACTCTTGAGGACTGAGAAGTCAGTAAGCAGGAACCAGTATGAAAGATCTTGCCTGCCAGCACTTCTGTCCATCACCTGGTGTCTGTGAGGACATAAACCTAGACACCTAAGTTTTCAGCATGGACCTCACCTAAGTGTTTGGCATTTACAAGGCTACTACAAATGTCACCATCTTGACTAACTCTCTCTGTATGGTCACTTGGGATTCAAAAGCTATAAATCCCTGTAATGGGTTTCCTCGTGTGCGTAGTTCAGCAGACGAGCTCAGATTGTGCCTAACAACTCTAACACAACTAATTAAAAAAAAAAGAGACACTTTGATTTGGAACCAAGAGTGTTTACTGCCTATATTTTTAATAAAACGCTAGTTAGAGCACTCATTGTTAGAAAATTTTGGACAGAGAAAACTAGTATCTGTGCTTCCTGTTTACGATAACCACCAGGTTATGGACCATTGACCATATGCAGCCAAAACCACAGAGGTCATGAGGTGATCTGGTAGAAACCAGGAAGCCTTTATAACCTTCAGTTAGGTGTGAACTTAAAGGCCTGCTGTTTTATTTGCACTCACATATCTGGATCTACTAATTGATGTAACTCAGATAATATCACAAATGCAAATGAATTTATAAGGAAAATTGTTATGCTATCTGCTTTCTTCTTAAAATATCTTCTTGTGACTTACCTCTAATGTTTAAACTCTATTTTAATTAAGTCAGTACAAAATATATTTATTTTAGTTTAAATGAGGTCTGTAAAACAAAATATGTTTTACTCACACATCTGATACTGAAGCAGTATATTCTAAAAAAAGGTATCAAAACCTCGTTTAAAGTAAGTAAAGCATTCCATTTGGAGATAACCATTTAAACTTTCTCAAACCTAAAAAAGAGAGTTGTTGCTAATGTGAGTCAGTACACAAATAATAATCCACATTTTTCTGAGTTTTGTACATTGATCCACATTTTCCTTGTCAGAGCTGGTTCAACTTACTTTCAGTTTCACTTGTCTCTGGTGTCAGGGGGCTATTCTTTGAACAATTCACATAGGAAAGACTAAGCTTTTGTATTCCTGCTGACACTTTCACTCATTTCGTTGATTTGAATGGTTTCGCACAAGTGGAATTAGTTTCAATTTGATAAATCATTTTGTTGGTAGTATGTTTGGTGAAGATATAAGCAAGTGAATTGAAATAACCTTATTCTCCCTGTCTGACCTGGATTTGCAGTCTTAAAATGACAGAAAGCAGAAAAAGCATTTTCAACATCAATCTTATACCCCCAATGACCTGGGGTAAAAATAGTGAGAAGATCAGACATACAAGGAGGTGTTATTTTTGCATATTCACTGTTCAAAGCACAACCACACTTCAGCAGCTTTAGAGAAAGCATTCACAACATCTTTGAAATCCAAGCTTGAATCACAGAACATACTGTGCATTGAAAGACATCCATCTAGAGAACAATGAGTAGGCATTCTATTTTTGAAAAATGTGAGCAAATAAATGGCACCATAATACGTTTATTTGTAATGTGTAACAACTAGTTCCAGGGATAATTGCTAAGTGCCTGTTTACAAAAAATCAGTTTACCGAATACATTCTGAAATGGGCTATTAACGTCACTACATATGTGTCACCTATAGAAAGTTGTTGATTGCGACTATGTTCACTTATCGTCTTCAGAAAACAAGTAAAAACCACTTATCCATTTAAATTCAAATGTAAAATATATCTGCTGAGTGTTCCTGTGATTAGTTTAGTCCATTATTTCAGATAATTTAGTTGTGCACACAAAAACACCTTGGATAAAAAATAACAAGTGTTACACAAAGCACCAGGAAAGACAAGCTTCCAGTGCCTGACAACTTCTTCAACACTAATACACATTTCTGCATCAGTAACTGGTTTTCCTTCATACACCAGGAGGCAGTTTTGCACTTCAAGGTTATTATTACCAAAAGCCAACATGCATTTCTAAAACACACCTAAACCTACAAAACCACAAGGTATAGCTTATAACATTAGTTAGCCTCTTCCCTGCCTTACAATGCAGACAGTACTATAAGCCAAAGACTGGGATCTCTAATAGCCAGAGATCAGCGAAAGTATGTAAATCCTCACAGGACTGCCCAGAACCGATTTCCCTGGCAACACTGGGGAGTATGTATTTAGGTTTTAGAATAGAAAAAAATACTTTAAACCCCATTTTGGGTAAAAGCAAGAGATGTTGTTTATCTCTTGGTCAAACAGTCGTTTGATAAAATATGGTGTTGGCAAAAAAGCAAGGGAGAAAGACAATTCCCTGTTTTCTGTCAATCCCTTTTCCGTCTCTCATTTCTATTGCTTCTCTCCATCTTTCTGCATGATTGGTGTGTTCAGTTCTCCTCATTCCCCCCATACCTTTCTTGTTCAGTCATCCGCATTCCTAACCATCCAGATAGTGCTGACATTTATGTAGGCCTAATCAGCATCGCCTGCAAGACAATGCCCAGAAAGCTTGTAGCTACCCTCTGACGTTACAATCTAATTAGGTCCCAACTGAAGACTTTGAAAACGACTGGTTAGCTGCCATCGTAACTATGGATGTGTCTAATTTGTTAGGCACCCAGCTGTGGGCCTTACACCTCCCGACAGGTTCAAATCACTACATTTTCCTATAGCCACAAATGTCTAGTTTACACCCGGAGTGAGGTATAACACCTGCTTTGTGAGTGCTGCTCTGACTCTATTCCTCTTCCAACCACCATAAAGTCTCTGGCAGTGGGTGGGATCCTGCCCTCTCAGCCAGAAAGCAGCTCCTCTCCATGGATGGTCCATAGGTTGCAGTAGCTGCCTACACATTTTTTCTGCTTCTGAACAAAGATTTTGTTCTGTAACTGTCTAAATATAGTAAAACTGGCTTACTACATGTACACAAGTTGCCGTACTGTTATGTCTTGATCTTTTTTTTTTTATTTTATCCTCCTTAGGATAATTATATGCCTTTATCTTGATATTCTCACTGAGTATATTCTTACTACTTGTTAGGGCCAATAGCCCAATATGTAGTTAACTTAATTTGTCAATTTGAACTGTGGCAAGCCTAAGGCGGTATTAATATGCTGCATATATTAACATATAGAATGCAACTGTGGAAAAAAAATAATTATTTTGTTAGATTAGGTCTTAGCTGAGATAACACCACTCCATGAAAAAGATCATCTTTTTACTTTGAATATTTTTGAATGCCTTCTTTCTTTTGGAATAAAGAAAATATAAATTATTATAGAATCACTCACTGAAAATGGCTGAAATAATAACATGGAGATGAATTCAAGTTCCATAGTGGGATAAACAAACAAAATCCCCAGGAAGCTAAACTCAACAAACACTAATAACTTTATAGTACTTGCTATTAATATTAAAGCTTTCTCTATGTGTTATTACCTGGGCTATGTGATTCACAGTTTAATTAGATAGGAAAAGCTTTAAGAACAGCAAAGCGAATAGTGTCTCCCATGAAATCTTTGAAATTTCAAAATATTTTCCATTGCACATCAGGATAAAAGCTATGACCTTTTGACAATTCTCATTTAGGAAACAACATACCACCTTAGAGAGCACTCACACTGAGATGCAGGCACAAATCACTTCCCTTATTTTGGCTGACTTATCTGCTTTCAACTTAAAGACCCCCAGAATTGCTCTAGGCATCAGGCTGTGCAATATTCTTGTGTGGGAAGGCAACAGACATGCTTTTTCCTTTCCACTGCCACCCCTAGTTTGGACTTTCTCATCAAAATGTTTGTGTACATGTAAACACACACCTATGTATATATATATATGTATTTAAATTTTAACCAGCTGTAAGGACAAACTTTGTTTTCTTTAGGCCTTGTGAGCTGTTCTTTTGCTAGGCTGCATGAGGCAATGTTTGCTTTGGGGTGTTTTGGCCAGTGGCTGTTGAAGATGGCATTCTTTTTCCAACAGTATTGATTTTCTTTGCTGTTATTGTTGCATTCATCTTTCTTACACAGTCATCCTGAATTTTTTTAGCTCAGGCTCTTGTGTCTAAACATTTAAGTTCAACAAGCCAAAAGAAGAAATTATTTCTAAAGGGTAATGATAAGGAGTGTCAGTTCCCTACTGGAAAGTGGATTCATCTCTAACAGAATAAATGTATCGAATTATATGCAATTCTGAAAGAGATTACGTTAGGTCATTGTGCTTATGTTGTGCATCTGAACTACTGTGTAGTTACTGTTTTCCAAAATCTTTATTCCAATCTTAATGCAAGCACTTTAACAAAATAAGCCTCAGTTACTCTCATTCCATGCAAATCCATTTGAGACTCGTAACAATGAGGAAAAGACACGTGAGACCTATTTCACTCTAGTACCTGTTTCTTTCCCACTGTTTTACGACATTAAAATGAGTGTTAACACTGCAGGTGTGCGTGCAACGCACAGTCACTAAGGAGACTAAAAAGGATGTTGGTTACCCAGTGCAGGGTCTGATCCAGCGCTCCAGGGAATCCTTGAGAAATCAGTGGGTGTAATGCTGGATGCTGAAACAGCCTTGCAAGTCTTCCAGACTCAGAAATGCTAAAGGTAAAATGTTAATGGAGCATTTCAGTCTGTGATTTGAACATGAATAAATAGAGAAGACTGTGACTTCTCAGCTTGGTGCGATACCTCTTTCCACCACTCTACCTAGGCTTATTTTTTTCCCTCGTGTGAAAAGCCGTTGCTTTCCCACCACCCTGCTTTTCCGTTTATTAATACCATATTTATAATATTTTTATATTCTGTAATGTCTGGTGATGGATTCTTACTAAAGCAAATGTCCAAACATAGCTGTATAATGTGTTTAAAAATTCAGCATGACATCTATTATTGGAACAGTGGTTGGGCAAATAAATCTTCCATGAACTGAAATCAGAAAATTATACCTAAAAGTGTTCACCCACCAAAACAGGCCATAAGGAGAAAAGAGTTATAGATTATTGTCTTGCTTTTATTTAATATTATAATCAAGCTGGCTTGAGTCCCACAATTAAACAAACAGCTCTCTCTTCCAAGGGATTTCTCAGAATGAACAAACTGTTAATATTACAGCAATATTTCATAACATCAGGTTTCAGGGTATTGAAATGGCCACAGCCTTTGCTTTCAGGAAAAAAAAAAAGGAAGGGAAGGGAAGGGAAGGGAAGGGAAGGGAAGGGAAGGGAAGGGAAGGGAAGGGAAAAGGTCTTGGTTTCATAGTACAAAAACATTTCCACCTTTGAATATAAGCTGATAATAATGAGAGATTGAGTCAGTAAGAAAACTTCATTTTGAACTGCTACTTTAAAATTGTTTGAGTTCCTATTACTTCCCACATGTATAAATAACTTTGCAATCATTTGAATTCCTACAAATCCTTCAAAACCACTATTTTCCATTTGTTGGATGTCTAAATGTCTATGAAAGTTCTCTGAGACACTCATTGAGAATAGCATAATATTGCAAAAAAAATTTTTTTTTTTTTTTTTTTTTGTGCTGGGGTTGTTTTTCAGTGACTTCATGCAAACTCTCAGCTTTTTAAAAAAATATAAAGTAGAACTGACATTTTGCTGATTGCTTTCTAGGTTACAGTTAACATCTGAGCTGAGGCAAAACCCAACTGTTTGCTAGATGGAAGATGTGATTGAGAGTATGTATGTGTTATGTTGGACAACACTACAGCTAACTTGTCTTCAGTGGTAATGTAGATTATGAGAAGGGGAGCATTAGTTATAAGCTAAATCTTCTCTAGGTAGAGTGGCAGTTCTTATACAACTGATATGCAAAATGTCCCACAAACCTGGTATATTAGTGAGCTGACTTAGTCCAGTCTGTTTAACTGACAGAAAACATTTGTTACAATGTCAGGGTTTCTACAGGTGTGTTGCATTCTTACAAGCTGGATTCTGGATAATTTTTCTTTCCTTATTCATAAATCTTCACTTTTTCTTTTTTTTTTTTTCCACTTGGGAGTTTGGTTTAGCAAGGTTGTTTGTTTGCTTTTTCTGTTTGTTTAAAATTTATTTTCTGGTGCTTTATTCTATCTTTATACTACCTTCAGATTAACTACACAGAATTCTCATTTATGTCCACAGTAAAAGTATGCTTATTTTTCCACTCTCATCTACATTTCAAATTTCTTTTGATAGGATCTTAATGAATTGCAGGAATATGATTTAGACAAGCATCTTAAGGAGAACATATTGGCATTTCTGGAAGGGAACTCCTGAGTTTGGGATTTTTTTCTATTTATCAGCTCGTCTAGCCATGTGTCTTTTTAAGAGCCACACCAGAAAGTCTGCATGCAGAAGGAAGCAAATTACAGATATTATACCTGCAAAAGACATCACTCGTGACCATCTCGCGTTCTCCAATTGCCACACAGTGGCAGTGAAGTGGCTGAGTACTGCTTAAAGTTGTACTTCTCACTTGTCACAGGATACATTTTTATTTGTATTAATTGCAGACACTGAACAACAGTCTCTCCCCATGTCTCCTGTTTCAGTTCTTTTGGTTTAGTGCTGTTTTCCGAGATAAGAAAAAATGCTTGGGGAGAATTGGTCAAGGGGAAAGCTGAGAAATCTACACAGAAATGTCATATGTTCCTGAGTTTATGCAAACAAGCTCATAAAGTATCTGACAGTGGAAAGTCAGAGTAGTTTGCCACATACAAGCCTGTCTGCAGCTTCTATTGATGTGTTAACTACTGCTGAGATGGTTAAAATAGCAAATAAACAAAACCAAAGTCGTTCTTATGAAAATACAAACTGCTTTGTCATCTGTCAGGATGACCTTTATCATTATCAGTCACAAGAACTGAGAAAAAAAAGGCTAAAACACCTATTATGTTAGCAAAGTACAGCATCTACTGGTCCTGTTTCACCAAAACAACCCTTTGCTTTATGCAATTCAAGCAGTTGCTTGCAAAGCCAGCTTAGTAATCACAACAAAATAGAATTGCAGGTTTCTGGAAATATCAGTAACATTAAGGGCAAGAAAAAAACCCCAAAACAAACACACCAAAAAAAAAAAAAAAAAAAGAAGAAAAGAAAAAAAAAAAAAAAAAAAGAAGAAAAGAAAAAAAAAAAAAAAAAAAGAAGAAAAGAAAGAAAAAAAAACCACCCTACCACCACAAAGAAAAGCAAACCAACCAAACAACAATAGCGACAAAAAGCAGTGAAAATGAAAAAAAAACAGCTAATGAAAGTATTCAAAACCAATGTGAAATTCATCATATGGATGAAATCAGATGATTTTACAGTATCAAGTGTACACACATGCTGGAAATGCTCTAGGACATTTGTTTCTGTTATCTACATAAACTTTACTTCTGAGTGAAGTGATACTGACTTTGACAGTTGTATGGGTCTGGCTGGGATGAAGTTAACTTTCTTCATAGCAGCTCATATGCTGCTGTGCTTTGCATTTGGGGCTAAACAGGTATTGGTAACACCCCAAGGTCTGGGCTACTGCTGAACGTTGCTTGCACAGCATCAAGGTTTCCTCTCTTCCCCTAGACTCCCAAAAGCAAGTAGTCTTGTGGGGTGGGCAAGATGCTGACAGGGGGCACCACCCGGGCAGCAGATCCAAACTGGCCAAAGGGTGTTCCATTGCATGCCACGCCATACTTGGAAAGAAAAGCTTGGGGCAAGGAGGAGGAGGAGGGGATGATCACAGAGATGGTGTTTGTCTTTGCAAGCAAACACTGCACATGCTGAGGCTCTGCTTGCCAGGAAGTGCCTGGACATCTGTGGGCCGATGGGATGTAGCAAATGAATTCCTTATTTTACTTGGCTTATGTACACAACTTTTTCTTTCCCTATTAAAGTGTTATTATCTTGATCCATGAGTCTTCTCTCCTTCCTTCTTTTTTCCTCCCTGTGCTGTGGGAGGGGGAGCGAGCAAGCGGCTGGGTGGGTGTTTGGCTGTTGGCTGTGTTCAATCCACCACAACAGTATTTCCAGCTCTTTATGCAGAGTCTGAGGGGGTAGAAGTATAGAACATAAACATCTGATTCACTCTTTGCTTTAGCAGCAAAACATGGGTATCCTTTGAGACTTATTTTGATCTGAGAAAAATAAAATGTACGTTCTCAGGTCAGTTTTCTATGGAGTTTTATTATATGAAAAGACAAGAGTCTTACTGTAAGCTCTCTTTTCTAAAATACCTTTCATTAAAAATGTTTGGTTATATTGGTCTTACGAAAATTATTTTTTGTAGCTGATCCAAAACTGAGTCAGGGTTTATGACTGCTGTGACTGTGGCATATCAAAGCTGGCTTTAAAGCTGACAATATGTACACACAGTTGCAGTCCAAGTTAGAAGTAGGTGAGGGCAGGCTAACCTCCCATCTGGTTCACTGACACCCCTGGGTTCACGGGCAGAGTTGACATCTTGCCCTGAATTTCTCAACAGCGTAGTTTGGCTCTTCCTGTACCTTGGGTACTTAACTCAAAGCTGGTTTTGGAATCCCTATGCATAGGCATTCCTTATGGACCACCAAGTATACCAGTGATAAAATTAAAAAATAATAACAATATTGACTCAAAGTAGATATGCTCAAAGTGCTTCTCACCAGAACAAAATGGTGTATTTAGATTTCAGAACAGATAAAGGAATTTTCCCTTTGTGCTACACAGTAATGGCATATTGACTGACTTAGTGTTAACGGTACCGTTGTTAATCATTGACTGCAGAGATGCAACAAAGAAAGTGGAAGCTGCTACATAAGCAAGAGTGAATTTTGCTGTATAATGACGCACAGCCAGAAGGCCTTTTCCTTATAGAAGAAGGTAAAAAGGGTTTGGAGCAGCCTTGAACTTGAGTTCAGTCAGAGCTCAGCACCCTTGAGTCCTTTCATCTTCAACAACTGGTTGTTTTGTTCCTGACAAAGAATGTTATTACATATTGCTTGTGCATGGTGTACGTGTTTTCTTCGTGTAAGTGAATTAGTGTCAGGAGAGGGGAATTAGAGATGTGCAAATTTACGTTTTCAGATGTAGGTGTGGGAATTCCTTTCCTCAGATTCCAAAACTCATAGCTAAATTTTGTTTCTTCAGTAAAAAGCAGATGTGATTCCCTCTTCATAATCTTTTCATAAGGCTCTTTGGCTCTGATAATCAAATACATACTTAACTAACTTGACAGTTTGCCTGGTATTCCTCAGTCTGCCAAAAAAATGTCAAGTAGCATTGAGTGGTGAGGGGCTCTGAGATGCATCATCTTGTTCCTCCTCTGAACCTGAGAGAATTTACTCTTTGTTTGTTGTTGTTTGCTAAGTAATGAGACACGTGAGGCTCTGAAAAATAAAGTTAATTTTACCTTCTATAGGTACAAAGTGAGCCATAAGTCTATTTTTATAAATCATTATGCAGATCCAGCACTCAGATCGTTTAGAAAGCACAGATAGTTCTTTACCTTTCAGTGGAGTATCTGAACTGGTTTTCATATGTATGTTTATTTGAATTGTATTTCATCTGGCACAGTAACCGCTATTCATCTGGAGGTTCTTTTCATCTTTTGTGGACATTTAGAACTAGTATCAAAGATAAGATCAGATACACAGCTGACATAAATCACCCTAATTCTACTGAGCTGCTTGATTATTTCTGTCAAAGTTCAAATCTTAAACTCATTGACTGCTTCCTTCTGTGCAATGTTAATATATACATAAAATAGCATATTTCCTGCTAATGCCCCATAGAGGAGCGTATAACCAACCACAATCCACTCTGAAGCAACCAACCATGAAAGCTTCACCATGCCATGGAGTCTTTAGTTGTTGGTGTCTACATATCAGCACAGTGCGTAGATTTTTGACTGATGGTCTCTGTTGTATGAATGAACAGTAATTGGTGAGGAATAGTTTTGAAAAGCCTATTTGATACATTTAAATAGGAATTTCTGATAAATTGCCCACAAGCTTCTGGAAGTAGAGCTGGAGTCACTGCAAAACATTTATTTTTGTGGATAAATGGAAGCTTGTGGTCAGTTTCTGTGAGCTGCTTTGAGGCAAAGCATATCCTTTTTTTTTTTTTTTCCACAATGGGTGGTTTAATTTATGTCAGTGTTAACTAATAGGGGTGCCCATGTCTAGCTTTGAACCCTTCTGGCGCATAAACAGATACGTGCATACAGTGTCATGGGCAGAAGCAGAATTCCAGTTTGTCCTGCAAATTCTCTCAGTCCATGCCTGGGGAAGAACAAAGACCCCTCAAACAGACTCCCTCTCCCAACTGCTTACAAATCGGTTAAATCAGCCATAAATGCTTTCATCATAGTTTCTTTTCAGTTAATAAGGTTTTGCTTCCTCCAGATTGTTCCGAGTATTCCAAGCACAACCTAACAGATAAGCAGATTTTTATTATAGTTTGGTGTTTGCAATTAGAAACAAGGATTTCATATCAAATTGCTCTATCTTTCCTTTAAATGGCATAAGGTAAGGTTCATATTCACACTTCGTTTGTGCAACTCGCAGGCACACTGTAGTGATAGTGTCGGGATCTTCAAAAGCTGGCAGTGACATGTATATAGAGATATGTCTAAACCAGAAAAAAAATCAGAGATACTTGATAGTTATAATTAGTTATGGATGCTATAGCTGCAGCACTCAGGCCCTGATTATGTACCTTTCTTCTTTGCAGCCACACATGAACCTTGCATTGCTCTGACTAGAACACTTCTACCACAAGTAGCTATCTTAAATGTAACTCCAACTTCTTGATGATGTATTTCATTGACAGCAGTGGCTGTACCACAGATGTGCATTAAACTTTATTCAATGAATCCAGAGTGACCCATTCACAAGGTTGCGGAGAAAAATGAGCAGCTCATCACAGGTATATCTCCTCTTCTGAAGGGGATGTTTCTGTGATGGAAGGTCCTTTCTGGCAGAGTGAAAATGCATAACAGCATCTTCATTCCAGCTCCTACGTAGAATGATCCTAGTTGCCTTGTATTAGAGGTTTGGTCTTCTCACGGAGACCCCTAGGACACTGTAAAAAGCACTGCTCATATTTCTTTCTCTTTCCAGTGATGAGTTCAGCCACTTTGAATCACAAAGCTGAAAGGGCCTCAACTTAGGTCAAATTATAATCTGCATGACCGTGTGGCTAATGCAGTGACTGCACTTGATACAGAGCACTTCCCTAGCTATGTTCCCCCTGGCTGGAGTTCTGCCTTACTGCGTTTCCATATTTTTTGGTTCAGCTTGCTGAGCTAATTGTGTACAAAGCCCTAGCAACAGCAACCAATGTAAAACCTTCTTATCTTCTGCCCAGACAGATTCAAAACTGGGTGAGCAGAATGATAGATCTATGCTCTTCACTAACGACCATTGACTTGCTCTGAGTGTGCACTGCTAGTGTGTGGGCAAAAAATATTGCCTACAGGCTTTCAACAGCAACAACAGATGGTCCTAAGTGCACTAGCCACTTCAGGGTATCTGCAACAATTGTATGTTGAATAAGGCACAAGTATTTGCTGCTTTCATTTAATTGCTTATGTCTCTTCTTTATTCACCTCCAAACATGGCAGTGTGTCAAAACAGGCAGAAGTCCTTGGGGTTTTGTGTGAAGATTCATAGATCAGACTGTGCTTTTCAGGCCTAATTGCACGTATTTATTTGACATGTCTATTATTGTTAGAATTAAGAGTCCACATAATACTTTCACAGACTGTCACCTCTGTGTGATCTGTGTAAGTCCTGTCAGGAATGCTGACCTTGTGCTGCCCTCATGGATCTGTGTCTGGCCAGGTCCATGGTGACAATTTACCTTCACATGAAAAGAAATAGAGTGATAACAGAATCCATGGCATTTTCATCCTGCTTACAAATGTCCACAAATAAGAAGATTAATTTATTTAAATAGGACAACTTTTTTTCCTAAGATGGGGGAAGACATTTTTTCATACTGAGGCCAGGAAACTGCACGGAGAGTTTCATGGCCAAATTCTTTGAGCAGCATCGCTTTCAGATTCTTTCCTAATTATTGTGATGTCAGGAATGGCAAATCCAAAAGGTCACTTTACACAGTCCTGGAAGCAGTGCTTTCTCCCTGTCTTTTTCTCCCTGAGAAATTACAGTGAACTGATCATGGATCTATTCACGCCTTTGCATTTCGTTTGAACGTGTTGAATACTTGACTCGCATTTGCTGCATGGTCCATTCACTGTAAATTAAACTAGGCCAGAAACACACGAACTAGCACACCAATCTAGAAAACAAAACCACAAATCAAAATTAACATCCCAAACAATGTCCTTGACAAATGGCAGAATATTCAGAGGTTTAATTCAGCTTCCTGCTACCTGCATGTGGTAGATACCAGGAATGCAGTACTCCCTCTTTTATGGACTCCCCTCCAGCAACAACGATGCTTCTCTGCTTCAGACAAGACCATTTTTAAGCATCTTGTCAGCCTATTAATGCTTAAGGCAGTCTGCATGGGACTGCAGTATGAAGTTTCTAAAAATTGTCTGGAAATGATTTTATGAAAAATTTAGCTCAAAGTGTCAAAGTGGTTAATATCTTTGTAGCTAGAGACCTCAGAGAAAGCTCATATCTGAACATCAAAGTCTTCTTTGTGTTTTCAGGCATTTTGACATGACAATAATATTAGGGGGGAAAAAAGCTTTCGCTGTATCCTTTTCATACATTTCTACAATTTATGAAGAAAGAGTCTGTACCTTTGGGGTTATCCAGTTGAATGAGTGGAGGCTATTCTGGATGGTGAGTCTGCACTACTGTAGAAATGCCTAAGGAAGCTTCAAAGCAGCTTGCTCAGGTAGTGGAGCTGATCTATCATAGGCTCACAGGCATCTTGTCTCTGGGGATGAGCTCAGATCCATCAGGGCAATGGTTTGGCGCTGGTCTACCTGCCCTGCAGTTCCCAGCGCTCCAGGTCCCCAGAGACCTCCCCAGAGAGTGGTGCCACACGACACGACCCTATGGCCCCATACTGGTGTCATATGGCTGTGGATGCAAGTGCGGGAGGCACTGCACTGCCTCCTCCCAGCACAGCTTTGGCAGGGCTAAAGACCTCACGTACTACACACACACGGCTAGGCCGCTTCAGGACCTAAAGCAATATTTGTGTGAAGCCGTATCTGAGACAACCAGTAGTGCTGGAGCAGAACTGGCCCCATCGGTGACACAGGTGACATACAGCCATGCTGAGCAGGTAGATCACTTGTGAAGGTGCTCTGGGAGGCCAGACAAGCCTGACCAGCTGCATTCAATTATACTTTGACAGCCAGTCATCCTAGGATCCAAAGTTCTGTATAAGAATATAAGAGTAAGCATGGGTCTGAATCATTTCAAGCAGAGGAGGGGATGGAGAAAGTCTTCACCATGTTCTGGATCACTCAGTCCTATAAACCATTGTATAGGACAGAGAGTTCATGACCGCTTTTTATAGCTTTAAAAGAAAAGTTATGTGATCCATATATCTTACACTAACAGAGATACATCACTGATGTTTGCCGAACAACGATTTGAAGACTTTCCCCTACCCTTGGCAATTCTTTGTCTCTCTCTTGGCAGCTGTACATGGAGAAAGCTGGCAATTTTAGACTATTGTCGCGAAGGGCACATGCTGTTTCAGTCTCTGTACAACATGCCCAAGTACCCTGGCTAGTGGCCTGAGTGCCAGCTGGGGACTGGAGGCAGCACTTTGTCCCTCCTGGCTTCCTCTTACTTTTTCCATCAGGTTTCAGTTTCAAACTAGTTCAAGAGGAAAATTTCAAACAGGGTAGGTAAAGCAGCGCCTCCTAATTATAGCCTGTGCTTGGAAGTCACTTTTCACCTCTGCCATGAAGAAGTAAGCCTGTCCCCTTGTCCTTCTGCGTCCCGGTTGTACCGAATGATGGACAAGTGCAGCCTGGAGTGAAGGTCCCTGGCCGGCCATTAAGGCATTCACCACACAGGCTGCACTGCAGAAGTTCACCATACAAAACCTTCGAGGAGAGAATTTCAGAGACACCAAAAAGATGTGTAGTTGTGTATGGAGAAGAACTTGTTAAGGTAATCTTAAACTCTTTAATTAAGGCTTTTCCTAGGCTAATTGCGTGTGATCCCTGGAAGCATTCAAGGCCAGGCTGGACAGGGCTCTGAGCAGCATGATCTAGTTGAAGATGTCCTTGCTCATTGCAGGGGGGTTGGACAAGATGACCTTTGAAGGTCCCTTCCAACCCTCACTATTCTATGATTCTATTTTGCTAAACATTAGGAAGAGTTGTTTTCACTATGTCCCAGTTTTCTGTTTTTCTTTCCCTTTCCTACCCCCCTATTTTAGTGCACTAAAATAGCTAAAATAGCTCATACATTGTTTTGGAACTTGTAGTACTTCTGTTATGCTACAACATGACTTTAAAAAGGGAAGCGTGATTGGCCCAGCCTTCGAGGAGCTGGAAAATAAGGACCTATGCAGTACAGCATCCGAAAGAGATCCAGGCTCAGCCTCGTAAAGAAAAACATCTAAACATTTATGTAATTACTAGGAACAGCATATTCTCTTGCACCCATGTGCTTCTGGATGCATTCCAAGATATTAATAGCTGTAGTGGCAGGGCTGTATGTTATATTGTTATTTCCTCCTTGTAGAGAACAGAATGTTAGACTGTGAGAATATGACATGGAAACTATGTGAGTTGGCTGCCCTCTTCTACTTTATTTACTCCTTCTTAGATCTTTCTGACTTAGGGGCTTTTGCAATCACTTTAGAAGGGATTCACTTTTTGCTCAGGAAGAGGAACTCTGGAATTTCCACTCTGGATCGGATTATGGACATTAATCCAGGCTTCTGTCTCTATCTGTCAGAAACAGGACAGACCTGAGTAGTCAATAGCATGTTGGACTAGGCGAGAACTTAAATTTACTTTGCTCTCAAGTTGCAACAGTGATCAATAGATGTCAATAGGTATAAACATCGTTAACCTTCATTACTTTTCATCTTATTTGTACAGAAATAAACATTACACATTCAGATAAATTTCCCTACATTTCACTGTCTGTCTCACTAAACTAGTTGACGACAGTGTGTCTTCCACCAGTTTGATTTAGGACTCAGCTAAGATAGCAGGCCAAATACAGCAAAGAGAAAGGCCTAAGAAGCCAGGGAGAAAACAGTGATTCAGTTTTTTGTTCTTAGAGCAAAGGCTGGTCGCTTTCTGCAAAGTTGCCATTCTATCACTAAGAGGGAACCCAAGTGTCTCTTGAACTGCCTTAGTCTGGACTAGGCCTAGCTACGTTTTCCAAGACTGGGTTTTTAAATCGGTGGTTCCCCCAGCACCCTGACGAGGAGGAAGCCAGCAAGTAGCAGAAAGTAGCAGCTCGCCCTTTTCTACCCCTCCTTCCCTCTCTCGTGTGTTTGTGCCCTTTGCACCACGCTGACTCTTGTGCCAAAAGAATTGCCCATGTGGTGGCACGGAAAAGCAGATCAGGGAATTGATCCAGTTTGAAACTAGCTGTTTTGAGAGCAGAAGCCATTTCCTGCTGCTGTTCAGCATTCAGCCATACCAGTTGATGCTGGTGCAGAGCCAGGGTAGTGAGCAGTGCAGGGTGGGGTGAGGAGGGTGAGGGACTGAGGGGAGATGGGCAGAACTGGCTCCACCTGCGGCGTTGCTGGTTTATGCTGTTTAAAGGGGCTTTGTAATTATGGGCTAAGACACTGTTAGTTTTGCATTTCTAAGCAGTTGGGTTTGGTTTTTTTTCTTTTCTGGAGAAGTAAGATTTTACCAAATAATGCCCTTAGGCTCTGCAGGTTTTGAAAAAAAAAGAGAAGTCTCTGTTCCTGAAGACAGTGAAGCTTGATATACGTATGTTTTCTGTGTACAGCAGCCAGTGTGAGCTTGGAGGGCATGGTAAAGCTGAAGTAAAACTACTTCAATGGGCATGCGTTAAAGGACATTGACAAATCATAGATATACAGTAACAGTTGATGAATCTGCTTTTGTACTCCAGACTTGAGGATTGCTTCTCTTGCTCTCCAGACGAAAACTAGAATCTGCAGATTAAGACAATGATGCTTGTTAAATGTTGAAATAAAGTTGCATTTCAGGGGACATGGATTCAACAATCTGCATAGTACCTTTCAGTTTTCCATGCGGTGTTATCTGTTAGTTACAATACCGTAACTCTTTGAAGGGCAGATGCTCTCTCACCATAAATTAGCAATGAGGTGGTGAGGGAAAGGGAGGATGCAAAACTTTGTAGTGTTTCATTTCTCCCTGACGTAGAAAGGGAACGACCAGCAGCTCCTGTTCTCCGAAGACTGTGTGGACTGTTCCCCATGGGACAGGCGGTATAAGATTAGGCTTCCCATACTGTTTGACTGAAGCTGCTTCCCATGGAGGGATTCTACTATAGATAGATTCAAACTGAATTCAAACCTAGCAGAAAGTCTAATGCACCGAACCTGATGCAGTTGTGTTCACATTGCTTATTGGAGGTGGTGCTTTTCGTAACCTAAGCCCCAAGCAGCAGCTGGGGTTTGTTTCAGAGAGAAGGAGATAGTTTGCTCCAGAGGAGTGAACACTATTTATTCCGTGTGGGTAATAAGGATTCGAGAACCAGGAAATTTGAATAACCTGATAGTACAGATGCCGGCTACAGGTACTTCAGTGTTTGGGGGGCTTTTTAAGATGAGGGGTGGGCTTAAGTGTTTGAAAACACTTTACTTCCCAGTTTTAATGGCCTAGTACCAATTGCCTATGTTAGTCATACTGGGTCTAAAATATTTTCGTATTTGGACTCAGAAAGAGAAGATACTCATTTTCGTGTACAACAAAAACTACTACAAATGCTAAGCTTCTGCTTTCTAAAAGCAATCGAGTTTTTTGTATTATTGTTATTACATTTGATCCCAGTGTGAATCACCCTGAGAGTCCTACTCATGATTTATTTGACAAAACTGGGTTCCAGTGTTCCCTGTAAGATTGTTGCACTACAAACACATTATTTTTCTGCTTGGCTGAGAGTCAGACCCAGCTATGCAATTGGATCTGAAGTCTCTGATAAAGTTTCTGTTTGGGATCCTGCTTCCAACTTCTTTGCAGAGGCAGGTCGGAGACCAAAAGTTGAATTTTGCGTTGCTGCTGAAGTAATTCAGATGCCTGGTACCACAGGGCAGTTTTGAAAATAGCAATGTGCAGTTTAACACCACATTAGGTCTATCTCACCAGGGCAGGAGGCACCTCCCTGGCTCTGAAACTTTCCAAAATGTGCTGGCAAAGGTGCCCATTCACAAGGCTAAGCTCAGAAGACTATATTTTCTTGGTAGATGTGAAACGAACTTCATTTCTTCATAAACCAAGTATCCAGTCATCAAGAAGATTTTTTTAAATGCTGCTTCAAGTTTTAGGTTTGTGCATGGCACTGTGGAATAAGGCTCATTGCCTTTTTTACTTTCTTCCACTTTACACATAGTCTGAAGACAATGAGAAAAATAAGGAAGCATGTAAACAGGACTGTAAAACCACTTAATGACACATATGGATTCACAGTTTGCTTATTTTGGAAGCTTTTTGGTTTTGTTTTAAATTAAGTGATGAGCTCCAAATATGTTTTTATTACAATATCTAACTGCTCTGTGCTGAAGATTTTGCCATGGTACCTTCCAGCAAATAAAGACACAATGTCACAGCTTTCTCAGTGAGCTCATCAGGAAGCTACTTGTGGAATAGCAGCTGCAGCGAGTGATTTTCTAGAGAATTGATAAGGAAATAGAATGGACTAACCTGTTTTCCTGGAGTGCTTATCTGTCATTGAGGCTTATGTAAAATATTTTAATAATGTACAGACCCTGGTAGCCAGAAGCTATCGCTGGGGTATCAGCGGAATGAGGGTTTGCATAACAACAGGAGGAGGTATCCTTGCTATGTTTCCTCCTCTTCTCTTGTTTCCATCCCCCTCTGTGCCTGGAATGTAAATTCTAAACCACCGAACAAGGCATCAAGCAAACCCATACGAAGCAGCTGGCAGGTGGGCAGCAAGTGGTCAGGACAGCAGGAGAGCACCGATACACTACATGTCTTAACACTCAGTGTAGCTTTTGAGAGATTTGAGAGCACGCACAATCTGCACAGAAGCCCATGGCTCAGATGTTCGGCCGCATCGTGTACATCCAGCACGTAATCTGGTACCTGCTCATCGGTCACTCAGGCGTCCTGGGTACTTAAAAACACTGTTTAGTCAAGAGAGACCTTGGCTCACAAGGTGTTTCCTTTTTTTCGTGTACACTAAATGTCTCTTAAAGGCTCTTCTGTGATGGTGTCAATGGCTGAAGTGACCTTCGTCTGTACAATTCATGCATACAAATTCATCATATAGCCCTGCTTGATCCTAGAGGGTACTTTAAAGGGACAGGGGATAATGCAGACCCAGGGACTGCTCTGGTACTCCACAGATTTAAATGTATTTGTAGAACCAGACGAAACATGTTGTCTGTGATTACTTTTATATTAAAAAGAATTCAAAGGCAGCTAAATGGGAGGAAGCCAAAAAAACATATGGAGAAAATAATATCCAAAAAGCCCGGAACGTGCTAGAAAACCAGCAGTCAAACAGGAACAATAACACGAAAATCAATAGCAAAAAAGGCATGTACTGAATCCAATTAAGTTTGCATTGATTATAGAGAGCAAAACAAAACCAATTTTGACTTCTGTCTCCAATATTTGATCCTGAGAATGGTGTCCTTATTTAAAACATTATCAGAATCAGTTTCCATGATATTCAGCTTTCTCCTCTGAGAATGTGCCATGTACCACATTTGTAATTTATGTCAGAATAAATTAAAATAAAAGCAGACAAGCCACTAAAACCAGTTTCAGGTTTGAGAACTAAAAGTATCGAAAGCACAATCAAAGAACTGAAAGAATAATTGGTAATAGTGAATACAAAAATAACAGTTTCAAGCCTGTTTCAGATTTAGTGATATATCGGAGCAGGGCTAAGGAAGCAAAGCAAATGGGAAGTTTCTTCTCAGCAGAGTGGATCATAAATTCCAACCACACCTAAGAGTCAATCCAATATTTTGGTTAAAATTCTTTAGGCTAAAAACTACCAGATATGAAAAGGCATTTTTATTTATTCACTTAACTCCTATCTTGCTACCTAGCATTTCCAGGTGATCAAATTATTCTGACTGCTCTAAGACATTGTACATCAAGAACAAGGTCCATATGCAAACCTGGATCAGACAAATGGGTAAAAAGTGGAGAATAAGGTAGTGTTTAGATCTTTTCAGATTTGTGGCTCTAAGTTTCACAAGCAAGATAATTAAAAAAAAAAAGTAATGAGAGAAAAATAATCCACTGGCATAACGAAAACATATTTTTTCTACCTTTGACTTGTTACTAGTTTTGAAGTTTCATTGACTTTCTAGTCAAAGTGAAGATGATTTCAGTATTAGAAGTAAAAATTCTGAAAAAAATGGGTAAATTTATTATAGTAGAATGTGTGGCGGTACAAATCTCTCTGATTTTTAGAAGAAAGCTCTCTGAGAATTATATTCTTTTGTTTCCTAGTTATTCTGAAATATCTGTTCACAAAATGATTTTATTAACTTGAGCTGAGGTTAATCTCTCCTCATATCTAACACCTAAAAGTTCAGAGTGTGGTCTAAGCTTGTCCAATCAGATGCTGTTGTGAACAGAAAACATTGGATATCTAGGGCAGGTATCTAAGCAGGTGAAACCAATTGCTTTTTAAATATGCTTGCCTCTCAGGCAATGTAAAAACCTTGAAGTGCTCCTCTCGCTATTGGGCTGCTAAAGTTGAGAGGAATCACAACCTGACATCCAGATCCATGAAATCTGTTGATTTCATGGTAATACATGGAGAGATCTGGCTTCAAAATGCTATAGCTCATACACTTGGTAGTTTTGGATGCTGTGGTAAAACACACAAGTCCATGAGTATTTCTTGGAAGGCACAGTCCTGAAATATCCTTTCTGATTTTTTTTTTTCTTTCTCTCACTGAATATTTTAGTGTTATAAAATGCTGTATAAAATGCATTATAATGGGGAAAATAAGCAAACGAGCAGGGGAAGGCAGGAGGAAATAATTTTCAATAGTAAATCATTATTATTTTGGGCACCAGGAAAACAGCTTAACTTCTTAGAAAGGGTGGAACAATGGAAAAGGAAACTGGAGATGTGGCAGTGTGTAACACACTGGCAGTGTGTAACAGCAGGTCACCTCACCTGACAGTGATGATCTGCAGACAGCAGATGCTACTGGTCCTTACTCATTACATGAAAGGATGATTTGGTTTGCTGACCTCCAGCCTTGTACATCACAAGATTGTGAAAAGCCTTAACGTTTGCACTTGAAATGTGTCTGGTCTCACACAGGATTCATATGTCAAGGTCCAGCCGCGTTTTATAATTCCCCATCAGTGCTGCAGAATAGAAACTGTCTTGTTCCCATCTGCCAAGACTTGAGCAGGACTGTGCATGAACTGAGGTGTTACTCAACGTATTTGGAAAACTTTAAACTGAAATATTGAAATGAAATTAGCAAAATTTGAGCAGCTGAGCAGGATCACAGCTTTGGACTTGGGTGTCTATGTGTTCTGTGCAAGTCCCAATTTTGGTAAGTCCCTTTGGCTCTGCCGATGTTGTGGGATGTGAAAGTGCTTGCCAGCTTCTGCATCCCTGAAACTGAATCTAGGCACGTACCATCTGCCTTTCCTCCCCAGGCTATGGTCTTCAGCCAAAGAATATTCAGGCATACAAGCGAGAAGACAACGACATCAAGTTTCAACAAGTCCCCTAAATGAGTGGGGGGTCAGGATTGCATGAAGTAGGGTATTATTGAGGACATGCAGCATAGCATAAGTGATCCTTCAGACCACACAAGTAAGGACAATACATTCATATTTTCCTGCACAAGCCAGGAGCGGATGTCGAGGGAGGGGTATTCTGCCCTTCAGTATAGATGTGGTCTCTCTGAATCTGCCCAGGCAACTGCCTAAAATTAAACATGTAAGTAAGTAAAGCTTCTGAGGAGAAGAAATGTTTTCTAATTCATTCCCATTAGATAGAAAGGTGTTATGGATAAGTAGGTAGTAAGTTTTGCTGCCAATGAATTAGTACACCTACTTCATGGCCATAAACTGTTGTCAGATATGTGTGCTAGTCTGGAAGCTTTTCTTACAAATTGACAGTGACTGGTCAGGCTGAAAGCAAGTGTATCCATTTGAATCTATTCTGACCTTTGGTTCATGGCATACGCTCATGCCATGTCATATTACTTCATCATATCACAAAAGCTAAATGTCACAGAGTGTCACATCCTACCCTAAGATGGCTCATCAGCCCCACTGTTCTCAGGTAGGTATCGCATAACAAGAGCACAGTAAAAACGTTGTCTCATAGGTTATTTTAGCAGTTGTCAGTCACTAAGAAGCTGAAAGCAATATTCATGCAAATGAACAGATATAGCATAATTTATTTGTAACCTCTCTGGGGCTTAGTGAGTATTATTTCCATAAATCATTTTGCTGTGTGTTAACAAACCTTCTGAACAATTATTTTCAATACTCAGGACCACAAGCCCTTGGAAATCTGCTGCTTAAGACTCTCTGAATTATTACCGTGTTTGAGGTGAAAGAGCATGGCACCTGAGGGCAGCTGCTCAATAAAATTATCTTTGCCTTCCGTGTGGTGGTGGGATTGCCCTGCTTACCATACTCCTAGCTTTCTATCAGCCTATGAGTCCCTATGAGTCAAAGCCTAGTAATTTAATCAAGCTTGTGCCTGTTTATAAAGCTTATGTCATCCTAGTGGGAAACTGGAGCAATCCCTTGTGATTTAGGGGACGAGTCACACACAACCAAAAATGACTGACCATGGAGCTTGACTGCCACAGGACACAATTTGTTTAGACAAATGGCTAACAAACAACTGTGAGTGATACTGAGGTTTGGACAAATAACCCTCAGTTCATGGCAAGCTCACAGACTGGAAAAGAGGGTGGGCAAAGGATATACTTGTCCTGTAAACTGGTTAAGTGATCTCTGCAGGCCTGCTCAGCCCACACAATGCCAGTCTTTGATAAGACTTGCATGCGATCAAAAAAGTAAAAGTTTCACATTTGAAGGACAGGTAGGTACATGCAGCTGCAAAATGACACGTGGCGTCCCTTTGGGAGAGTTGGCTATCACGCTTTCTTGAGGCGAGGGCGGAGGAGTGGGCAGGTGCAGTTGCTTTCAGAAGATCTTTGCTTCTGGGTGTGAAGAAGTTGTGTCGACCTGGAAGTAAGAGGTTTCGAAGCAAATGCTTCTGATCGTTCATCTAGGTACATTCTTTTTCCTGTCTCGTGAGTACAAGCAGGTGCCATTCCAGTGAGCATGGTTTTGTCAGGCCACTTGACAGAAACATCCTAATTCGCTTCCCTTCTCCTCCTCGCACTCCATTCTGGGCATAGATGGAGGAAAGGAACATGGAGAGATGTGCCGTTGCTACCAGGCTGCATGCTGGGATATACTGGGTTGGACTAGATGATCTCCAGAGGTCCCTTCCAACTCCAACCATTCTGTGATTCTGTGATATTCCCTTTTCCATGTCCATGCTGCACTCACACCTTGCCTACTGTCTCACACGTGATGGGGTGATAGGGGTTCATGACACAGTGGGGAGCATTAGACTTCTTGCATGCAGCTCCCCCTCTTTGAAAGCCTGGGTGCCACGTGGCATTTGGCAGCAAGGTGCCAAGCAGAAGAAGGAAATGAGGGAGATGGGATTCAACAACGGAATGAGGCTTCTGAGGTAGCAACCATAAGGACCAGCTCTATCACGTGTCAGAGCCTTCTGTGTGAAAGGCTGACCATCTGCAAGCTCCTCAGAGGCCTGTGAAACCAAAAGGGTTTGAGGGTTCCCAAAGATTTCTTGGAGATACGCAGCTTCTTTCAAGACTAGAGTCTCCCACATCACTCTCTCCTTTTGCCTTCCTGTTCCTCCTGCAGTTGAAATGTTTAATGCTTACTAACTAAATCATTAACTGAGCTAAGCATTTTAATAGGCTAAGTAATTATTGCCCATGGTCATAATATATGATACGGAGAGGGGATTTTTTGATTAAGAAATGTTTTCCCACCCCTCTATAGCATATGACCTTCAATGTATAGGCTATATTTCTTGCTCACTCTGCCATCCTGAGGGCACCACTTCCCTTTATATAAATAAAAAAAATGTTAATGATGCTTTTGTAATCACATGGCTGCATTTGAACGAATCCCATTCCAGACTTTCCCTGAAGGGTTTAATTATACAGATTTGTGCAGAATTACACTCAGTTGTAATCCTGGGGTCTGCTAGTGTAGCTGGTGGTTCCTTCGAGCATCTATACTCCTGACCAAGTGTGCACAAAGAAATGCGATGCAACATTGAAAAGACAAGCTTAATGAACATAACTGCAAACTGAACCTCTTTAAAAAAAATATTTAGAACAGAATCATAGAACGTACCTTTCTGCAGAACAGCAGCACATAATTCTGAGCTACCCCTTCATTGTGGGAGGGAAACATGGTCTCAATCATTTTTCTTATGCAATTTAATATAAATACATTTTTTTCAGTCACAGATATTTCAAAAGATAACCAATTCAAAAGGATCTCCTTCCCTGATATCTTCCTATTAAAGGTCTGGGTCAAAGTCTGACATCTGCTACCCCAATATAAATCTAGAGATGATACCTGGATTCCAGTGGAGTAGCTCTGGATTTATACCAACTCAAATGAGAGCTCATTTGGCCTTCTAAATATGTAATTGTTCTCAGTGCAAAAAAATCTATTAATCCCTCACAGCAGTCACTGATTGTGGCATTTTAACAATAACAGCCAGCATGATTGAGTGTTTTCAGTGCTTACTGACAGATGGTCATTGTGTTACAAAACAGCCTCCAGTAAATAATGACCATATCCACATGAGAGATGGAAAATAGTTCTCTATTGTACGATCCTTTTTTGCTGCACATAATGAAGTAGAAATGTGTCTTCGACTCCATTTTATACTGATACTGAAAGGCCAAAATTCCATTTGAATGAAAAGTGATAAGAATATGAAAGCAGAAAGGTTCCATATTGCTTTTATTTGTTTGCTTACCTATTTGTTTTCATCTAATAAACCACTAGGACTTTGTGGTTAATGTTCTTCTATCCTTATTTCATAGTATATAGTTCCCTTAGGGCACTAATGGAGCTTCTTTTTAAAGATTACAAGTAAACCAAAGGCAAAGAAATGTTTTAATAGTTACAAGATGGCAGGGCTAAAGCTCTGCTCCATCTTAACATGATGAGTGTGAGTGCACAGCGGTCTGTGTGGTTTGGAAAGAGATTTGATTCTAACCACAATGCTTAGGACCATAATGTGTACTAACAGCTTATTACATTAACATTCGCAGAGATGCGAATTTACTAATGTTACTAATGTTGCTACAGAAATTATGTCTGTTATACTGAAAAACAATCTGAAGCACCCAGCGTATTTGATAGACGCCTCCAAAATGTTGTTAGTAGATACCTTATTGTACACTAGGAGCAGCACAGTAGGAGAGGAGATCAGAATCAAATGAGGGAAACAAGTTCTCTTGCATCAGATTATTGATAAATAAAAGGAGTATTTTTACAAGCATAGAGGCAACTAAGCCTGCCTTACTGAACACATTCAGACCTTTTTTTGAAGAATAAATTGTTGAGTAGTAGCTGTCTTCATTCCCACTGCAAAAAGACTCAGTGATCTGAAGTGAGCTGAACTGAAATGATGAAGCAAAACTGGAAAAATGAACGCACAGCTATTTGTTTATCAGAGAATCATAAAATACTTTAGTTTAGAAGGGACCTTTAAAGGTCACCTAGACCAACCCTCAGCAATGAGCAGGGACATCTGCAACTAGATCAGGTTGCTCAGAGCTCCGTCCAGCCTGGCCTGGAATGTCTCCAGGGATGGGGCATCTACCACCTCTCTGGGCAACACGGGCCACTGTTTCATCACTCTCATTGTAAAAAATTTCTTCCTCATGTCCAGCCTGAATCTCCCTTCTTTTAGCTTAAAACCGTTACCCCTTGTCCTATCGTAACAGGCCCTGCTAAAAAGTCTGTCCCCATCTCTCTTATGAAAGGTCGAAATAAGGTCTCCCTGGTGCCTCCTCCAGGCTGAACAACCCCAACTCTCTCAGCCTGTCCTCATAGCAGAGGTGTTTCATTCCTCTGAGCATTTTTGTGGCCTCCTCCGGATCCTCTCCAAGAAGTCAGGAAAGACATAGGGATTAAATAAAATACTAGGTCTACAGATTCACCAAGTTTTTTGTTGTTGTTGTTTGTTTGTTTGTTTTGTCTTGGCAGAGCTTATTTGAATGTTCAGGTAGGACTTTTGTACACATAACAGAAATAAGTAAATCATCTGTGGGCCTTAAAAAATCATCCTCAACTTAACTGAAGATCTTTGTAAAATCATGGACCTAAACTACACCCATGTTCCCCAGCTATAGATCAATGTATCTGTTGAACAAATAAGCCTGCTGTAGAATGTTTAAGGGAATGATACCTGGTATAGAAAAGTAAACACATCTACATGAGATTTCTGATATAAGGCATCTACCATTGTGCTTTTGATTGGCTAAACAGAATGTCCTTCCCACTTCAGAGAAGCTGAGGTCTGGATTTGTTGTTTGCCTCCCTCAGGAGATAAAAGATGCATGATGTCTGACCTTGGTAACTGCTCGTGCCTGATGAGGACTTATATAAGACAAAAAAAATCAAGGTAGAAGAAAGTCTTTAATCTTTGAGAGCTGCTTTTGGGTTGCTGTATTGATCTTTGATGAAATGGCGTTTAGCACGCTACTTATGATGACTCTGAGGCTCAGGGAGCCCAGATCTCATAGTGGACCCAGAAAATGTCTTTCAAATGCACTTATTTTCATATTGTCCTTTTTAAAATTATTTTATTAATTGTTTAAATGCTAATTTCATATTACAGACATGGGAGCTGTATCAGTAAATGCTAGACTTGAATAAATACTTCTAGTAACCAAGTTACTAAAATATAATAAATGAAGGTAATTTGAAGGGTAATTTCTGTCTTAACTGCACAAACTGACTGGGATGGGATTCATAAAACAAGGATGTATACGAAATCTACCTTCAGGCTGCTGTTCGGAACCATGAGGAAGGTGTTAATGTCTGGAGATTTCCAAAGCCAAGCTTATCTATTCACAGACAACTGTTCTCCTACCCTAGTCCTGTCACACGTGAACCCTTGCCTATCTGATTTGTGAGACTCAGACCATTCTGTTAGGGAGGGTCTGCACTAAAATGAGTTAGAGATGGTTTTAATTCAAGCGATGTACATGGAGTTGTCTTCCTGAAACGGTGTAAAATCAGTTTCTCTAGTTTTTGGAATGTTTTCCTGACCACAAAGTTATACTACATTATGAAACAGAGGTGTTATACCTCCATAACTCTCCATTTAATAACTGTGGCTATTTCATTGCCATAGCTTTCTAGCCTATTGATTTGTTCACATCCAGACAGTGAGAAAGTTGCATTCCAATTACCATTTTCAGAAATATTTAAGTAATTTATATTAATCAGTAATTAAAAAGAGCCCAGAGCACATTTCTCCCCTTTCTTTGGGAGCTTATGACAGGTTCAGTACTCTTCTTTCTGTAGTCTAATGAGTATCAGGAGACACGTGACTACATATCCAAGTAGACTGAGAAGGGGCTAGAACACACATAAAAACAGTGAGGGCACAAGCATTAGCTGATGGCTGTCAAAGGAACATTGTGTCGACGGCAATATACCTGTGCTTGCCAAATTTTCCCTGTTGATGCTTCTAAGGACCTCAGCAGTTCTCCTGCACCCCGAAACAAACATTCATTAGTGTGGTCTTTTCAGAGAAGAGCAGATTTCTGAATTGAATTGAAATTATGTGTAAATTCAGACTGCATCCAACAAACAATTTCAGATGGAAAGGTGAAAAACATGTTAAATATTGAAATATTCTATCTCATTACTTTTAAAGGAAAACGCTTCATTTCAAAAATTAAACCTAAAGGTTGTGCTGTAATTTAATTTAGCCACTCATTTTTATTTTCATCATAAAACTCTGCTTGAAAATTAACCTAAGTTGACCGGAAAGGAAATAAGGAAGGGCTAAAACAGGATTTTATTCACATATATGAGAACCAAAACAAGGTAGTTAAGGTTGAAGTAAATACTTCTAACTAATTCAGTTTATGTGTGTGCGGTTTTCTGTTTTGTTTTGTTTACTGTACTAAATAAAAAATCCTCAAAAAGTCAAATAATGACTTGACAAAATTTTTGCCTAAGACACCTCACAGCAAAACCCATGATTTGGCCAGATCCAGCTTGTGTACATGTGGTCAGGGAAAGTGCCAAACCACAGGTGGAAGGACAGACAGCCTTTACTAATGATTTAGTTCTCACAGCCACAGTATAAGCCAGCATTGGGATTTATTTATTTCTTCTCAAAGTGAAAATCCTGAGTATACAGAGAACAGCAAAACTGGAAGAAAAGCATTTCCTTACAAGCTCTTCTGTTTTGTTCAGATACTGTAAATAGTTATGCTCAGGTGGTGTTTTCTAAAACTATAGATTCAGAACACGAAACCATTAAATGTTTAATACCATTCTGGAAAACTGACTTAGTACAGAGTTTAATTACATTTATTATTTAACAAGTGAATGGAAAAACTTGTTTTAGGTTCCTCAGAGCATTTCAGATATTAGCAGGCTTTATAGAGATAAGATTAACAGGATTACTAGGGAGGTCAATACTATAGAGCAGAATTAAAAACTACAATGAATGTGGCTATTACTATCACTTTAAAACTATGCTACAATCTATTACGCTTTCTCAGCAAGTTAATGAAATTCTTTGTGGTACACACAAAGGATCTGCAGTATAATAAAGTTATTAGTGAAAATAAGTCAACCTTTTAGAAGGAATAAAAAAGGATCACTGGCAAAAAGAGAAATGTAGTTCACTTATTCTACAATCATACTATTGTTTTGTAAACAATACACATTTTGAAAAGGCTTATCACTTCATGCTCTACACAGATCTTTCATAAAATATTGGTGCACGTATGTCTCTGGATGTCTCAATCAGTTTTTAAAGCAAAGTTTTCATATAATCTGCAATAGGAATGTAACTACAGCAACCAAAAAACACCAAGTGCTATTTCAGGAGTAACAAGTAAGGTTTACAAGCTTTAAAAATTTCTCATGCGAACAGCTGTTGTTTTTCTTTTATTGTGGTTTAATACGGTTTTGGAATTCCCTTGCCTTTAAGACCAATGACTTCTTAAAGTGTAAAACATAGCTGATTCTTCTTACCTTATACTGAAGGACAGGCTGAGTTGTTAGAAGTTTTGTTTGTTTCACGTATTAAAAATTAAGCAATAAGGCACAATGTGGAGGAGTGATTATCTGATGATAACCCCAGCTTCCTGAAATTGCTTTATTGCAAATATAAATATAGTTAGGCTGTTCATTGGATATTATGGGCATTAGCATGCTCATAGAGTTTAATCTTTCCCTTTAGAATATTAAATTCATAAGGCTTTTTTTTTTGTCTAAGCTATTTTTTAATGTGCAAGAGAGGACTTCATATACTCCAGAAATACCGTAATTGCCTGGCGCATACTCCACTGGGGAGATTAATTTACAAGTACTGTACAGTTCTGCTAAAACTACTTCTCAACATTTCAAAATGTCAATAGTATATTTTCCCAGTCCTGTAAACACATTTTGATACACAATATAAACTTTAATGGTAGTTTTAAGACACCTCTGGGGGTATGGTTATTTAAGCAATAAGACACAGTAGGGTGTGAATTATGGTATAATAATTCCCTACCAACTGCATTGTTAGGCACAAGGCCAAAGGCCAAGGGACCAATGAAGACACTAGGTGTGAATTATGACATCATAAGTCACGCTCTGGAGTGTCTTACTGCCATTAGAGAAATATTTAAAACGTGTTTTAACACAATTACTTTATTCCTATAGTACTATATTTTAATGGAATATCCTGAAAAATCTTCCCAAGTAAAAAAGTCAGCCATTACATAACCTGGAATTAATAACAACATTGAAAATGAAAACAAGAAAGGTCTCATATCTTCTGTTTTTTAGTTTGTCGTATCACGCTGTGGTAACATGTTTTAAGGAAGAGGCCAAGAAAATAGATGTCTAACCCAGGTTGGCAAAAGATAGAACAAAAGCCTTCTGCACAGAGGGGAATAATTTGCTTTGTTCATTGTCTTGAAAATCAGATTACCAGAGTCATGTTTGTACTGGCTTCTCCTGTGTCACTGTGTTGATGAAGCTGCTAGAAAATCTACAGACCTTTCTTCCACACTTGGTTTGTAGGGCACAACACAGACTTTGAAAGAGTAGCAAAAGGGTTCCTTAGACCCCACTCGAGCTCCTGCAGCTGAGGCTGATCATGGCTCTAACACAAGTATTAGTAAGGGCTGCAAATAGTACAATAAGCGTTTATTTTGTTTGCCATTTTAAACTCTATTTGAGAAATGTATTCCCTCTGGGTCCTCCCACGTCACACGTGCAGTGACCATAAGTGGCCCCTGGAGATAACACACAAGCTCACCTCACACATAACCAGCTCAGTGACCGGTAGCAAGCCCACTGCCGTAGCAGAGATATTGGCCTGGTCTAAGCTGGCTTCCCAGTCAGTTTTTACAGCTTGCCCTAAACCACCAGGCTGCTGTGGATTGATTGCTACCAGTTGCCAAGCCAGCTAGTGGGCATTAGAGTCAGCAGTGTGATAGACCTGACGAGAGGGCTAATTGCCAGGCCTGTTTGAGGAGCGACAAGCCTGAGGGCCTGTCTGCACGTCTGGGCACAGCGAGGTGTTCGGGGTGGCTGAGCCAGCTGGGTAGATGCTGTTAGGGCTCTGTACAGCGATGCTGTGCCATGTAGGGATAACAACGCGCATCCTGCAAGCAATGTACGTGCAAGGTTGTGTCACTTAGCCCTCTTGCATCCAGTTCTGGAGCCATTTCATTTCGCTCTCACACAGGGACGTCTGTGTGTCCCTGGTTATCTGAGTGAAAAGCCAGAAAGCTCAGTTCTTCCAGGCAAAGCCTCATTCTGATATAACTGTTTAGCAGGTAGAGTTGTTTCCTGCATAACTTCGCAGTGGTTAGCTACCCCTCCTGAATAAAGTCATGATCTATGGCCGTTTACATCAGCTGAAGGTAAGATTCAGAGTCTGCTTCTCCGCAGAAAAGAAATTGGTATTCTTGAAATAAACAGATATACAAAGGACTTCTGTGAAGCTAACAGTGGTAACAAGGTAAAATTCTGAGCTAACCTGTTGTCGCCCCTTCCTTGTCCACTCAAAATCTCTATTTTAAAATCTGGTGAGAGAAGGTACTTAATCCTGCCTACAGCTTCATGATATTCATGAGAACAATTTGAGTTTTGCTGCTTCCCTGTAAAAACAAACAAACAAGCATGTGATTGTTTTTTGCCATTTGGCCTGCTGGAAGCTTCTGTCAAACATGATGGAAAAACCTACATTTCTAAGCATTTTTTTTTCTTTCCCATTAACTTCCAACCAATGCTGAGCTCGCTTTTTAAACCTAGCTTACATTTGAAAATATTAGTTTTACATCCACTTGCAAAATTACAAGCACTTTTTTCCTGGATCTCAATAGGAACAGGGCAAACAGCCAAGAAAAGTGTTTTGCACTGGCTCTACACACTCCAAGAACTTAAAATAAGTGGCCCCTAACAAAATACCTGCGTATTTATATAAATTACACCTCTTAGTGGCAGAGCAGTATTTCAAAGACTGCTGAGCAGCAGCTAACAGGTTTCCAGCAGCATGTTTTTCGTAAATTAACATTACTGCTCAGAACTCATGTCCACCAACTAGAATGCTCCAATTTCTGAAACCATTTCATCAGATGAAATTTGAGGTATAAATGCATCATTGTACCACCATAAGGACATAATCCTTTGATACACCCATCTCCATAAAGCCTTCTGGCTTGTAGCAGTAAATCACAGCCCTATTTTCATACCTCATTACCGTTATGTATCTTTCTACTGACACCTGACCTTATGCATAATCAGGTATGAATTTCAAACCATACTTACAATCTAAATGAGTGCCTCATTATTTTACATAACGCAGAATGAAATAAGATTTCAGATGTAACTGCAGAATTCACAGTTCACACATTCATAAACACAGGTCCACCGAAAAGAAGTAATGACTGAACAGCATTGAACCACACCGGCATGTAGCAGCTTTGCAAGAATTTCAGGATTGGATGTAAGAAAGGATATCACCAGTTCTGAAAAAAAACAACACAGTGTTGAAAATGTTTGGTATGTTGTTAAAGATAAACTATGCAAGGAAAATTAGAGCACTGAATTTATTACCTGTATTTTGAAGAAAGAACGACAGCACCAATTGCATAAAGTTATAAAACACCAGTTATAAACATGTAAATAATGTTCAGGTTTGCAACGCCAACAGAACACAGACATCTACAAAGAAATATATATATGTATACATGTAATATAATAAAACCATTCATTAGAGAACAAGAAACATCATATTTTTGTACTATATAAAACAGCTGTACAGTGTGCACACAGACTTTCCTGATCTCTCTAAAATGTCTGTCAGTCACTTCTCCCCATCATTTGCTTAACATATTTTCTTTATTGTCCACGGGAGAACTCTAAGTGACCATCTTGTACTTTTAAACTAAGCACTTATAGTGCAGTTTGTCTCCATTTATATATACACACATATACACATGTATACTCCCAGGTGCACACATATGTGTATATATGTATATATATGAAAAGAACAAACACACATGTACACACACACACACAACAGATCTAAATAGCTCCTCCATCCTGTGCTCTTGAATGAGTGCTTATAAAAAATCCCTGCACACTTTGTGAAGGGAGGAAAGCTTGCTGATTGTGCAGATTGAAGTCATTAGATGGTTTCATTCCCCACAGTCTGCAAACACACGCATCTGAATCACATGGTGGTATCCCATATGCCTGAAGAGAGTCTGTTGCAGGAGGTATCTTCTACCTTCTTCAGCAGCGTTGGCTTTTTACAAGGGGGTGGAGGCGGGGCTGTGATTCTTTGCTCAGTGTTGTGCAAGATTTGCTGCCAGTCTTCTCTCTCTTCACACAGCTTTCTCCTCCAATCTAGAAGCTCTTGCAGAGCCACACTCTCATTCTCTGAAAGTCTAAGCTGATGAATAACCTGTTAATGAGAAGGAAATAATAATAATAGAGGTGGATAAATGTAATTATCCTGGCAGTGTAAAACTGCAATATCCACGGTGAATGATACTTCATACAGGATTCTCTGCCTCTTTTGTCATGGATGTAAACCTGTGAGCAGGGCAGGTTCAGGTCCTGTTTTCTTATCTCCTTTGTAAAGAGCTCAGTGACACTTATGATGATGTATAAACAATAATGACTTTCAGCAAAATAACCTTCCCTTGAACTCATGAGAGATGTTTCATGCTGTTGAGCCCCTTGTGAGAAGGGAACCACTTTTTGTTCTCCATCCATTATTTGCAAAGGGCATCGTGGAGCATTATGAGCTTATCCACACATTCTAGTATGAAACATGTTAGATGGTGAGTGGCTGTGAGTACTCCCATTCTAATATTTACAGTTAAAGAAATAAATAAATGCATGTGGGCAAGCACTGAATTTCCACACTTTTGCTGAGGGAAAGCTGCTCTCGTTTGTATTACAGCTGAAAGGAAAAAGATTAAACAACCCTGGTAATAATTTGAAGCAAACTTGTCCTCCAAAAAGGTTTAAAACTTTGTGCTTAACTTGCTGCTCCCACTCCTCATTTATCATTCTTTACACTGAAAATAAAGAAAATTAATGATTTAGAATTGCCCTATTTCAATCTCATGTCTGAAAGTCACAGAATTGAAGTTGTATGAAGCAGGTGTCAAAAATGAAACAAGCAGAAAGAATTCCCCTATGTCAGCAAAGGGTCCATGAACACAATCCTCTAAAACACACAAACAATACTGCCTACAGTGATGAGTAGTTCTTATTTCTAACTTGGTCTTAAAACTGATATCATAACACTGTTATACTAACAAAATACTCTTTTACACACAACAAATAGCAGCTGCAGATGTAGCAAGGTTTTGCCCCTGTCGTAGTTTAACCCCATTATTATAATTCTAAATGCAAAACACAGCACTATGCTAGTTACTAGGAAGAAAATTAACTCTATCCCAGCCAAAATCAGGACAGTTACTAAATGTAAATACTCAAGTACCTATAACCTGTTTTGCTGCTTATAGTTAGTAGTGCTACTTGTCACAGATAGATATTTTCCTTAGAACCAGGCGCTGGCCCTTGTCTTTCTCTAGAGAATATATTAACAACTTAAAATGTGGCTTCAGTTGCCCTGAAACTATTTATAAAATCATCCTGAAGTAGCCAAACCTGTACTAGATTCATAATCCATCTAGAAGAAACTGTTCCCTCACATTTAAGCTTTCTGTTGCAATGGTTATTTATTTTGTTCAAGCCAGATTGAAGCCTTCATGACAGCACAGGTCCACAAAGTTACAAAGTCCATCTCTCCATCCTTTAAGACCTGCTTGGCACCTATGCAGTACAGCAGCACCTAGAGCAGGTCCGAAGAGCCATTGGCGTTGGGGCATTCTGTAGCAGAAGGGGCCAATCCAGGGAATATGAACCAAACCCACCACAACAGCTAATGGCCCATGGTCCTTACCCTGCTACCTTCCTCCTGAAGGACCCCACAGAGGCACCTATGATGTGACTAAATTGCCCATGCTTCACCTCGCACAACAGGCTCACGTTGAGGAGTACGGCTGTTCTTATCAAGGTTGCATTTATACTCCTTGTCACAATGAGAGCTGCCTGCATGTTAGTCACCATGATAAAGGATGTGCAGTGCCCCTAAATGCTCATGAGACACTACCCATGTGGTCGGTTCTGGCTGCACGGAGAGCTGAGTGACATGAATGGCGTTTTTGTCACTGATAGGTAATAAGGTTACAAGGGTAGATGACTTTGCTAAGGCCTGTGGCTCTCGCTGTTCCTCCATGGAGCAGCAGGTACCTGGGTACAGGGGCTTACACAGGCTTTACACCAATGATGCAAATGTCTCCTGTGCAAGTGAGACCTTTCACATGTGCTGTCAGGAAAGGAATGCGACCGTAGATGGAGATGCCTGAAGATCTATGGGGAATCTGCTTAATTTCTGGTTGGTTGATGCTTCAAAGAGAAATGCATTAACCTATATAATGACATTTTTAAGAAAAAAGAAGAAAAATAGAAAGTGCTTGAAAGACTTCATTAAAGTGTATTTTGATGCCATCCCAATTACATACCACTAAGAAATCAAAAACCTCTTTGCTTTCATGTTTACACAAAAAGCAACTCAAAGGAAAGTGAAATGTTCCATGGGTATTGTTAGAGGGATATCAGATAATTCTTGTGTACCAAAACACATTACTATTTTTTTTTTCAGTGTGGGTAGGAAAGGTTGGAAGACAAATGAAAAGTTTGTAATTGGAAACAATTTATTAAGACAGGTCAGGTAGTTTTATCCTACAGAACAGGTGTATGGCTTGGGAGATGCTGCAGCTTACTGTGGCCAATTTGCCAATTTCTATAGATTTTTGTGGGTTTAAATTATGGACATAACCTAGTTTAGAAAACAGGTAGAATGGAATTCATTCTTCCCAATTTAGTCAACTTATTTGCATCTAAATTTTAGGCATTTCATGAACTGTATTAGGAATGCTTCTCAAAGAGGTACTGGAACATACAAAAAAGCAAGGTGTGTTAGACTGCAAGAGTTTCATACGAAACAGTTTCAGAGATAAATAATCAAAGATGTGTCTGAACACTGGTAGGTAAGTATCCTTATAAGAAAACAAATGCTTTGAAACTCTGTGTTATTGGGTGTGCTCAGGTGAAAAAAGTTTGATAGCATGACTCTAATGAAGTATGGACAACATATTTGGATAGAGATGGCTCCACTGCTATTCTAAGAAACATAAAGGCACACAGGTGCAGGGTGAAAAGCCAGTACAATTTGCCTAGGCAAGGCAATGGACAAATGTGTCCTATTTATAGCTTATAGGCACTGAAGAAGCTTTCTTATCCCAACCCGGCTTATACAAGCTGCAAATTAATCTTGGGTCAGCAGTTTCACTATACAGCTCATTTTCCAGCGTATAATGGACAAATGTAGGTCGAATCCACAAATAAGTGTACATCCTTTATTGCATTTTTAAAACGAGTAAGGAAAAATATTTTAAATCTTCATTCATTATGGGACTGAGCTGGTAAATAAGCTGGAAAAAGTTTATATTTGAACCTGGATGAAGGATGGACAATGGAAATCCAGTGGAAATTAAATAGGGGAAAATGTGCATGCAATGGCAGAGATTTAAATGAATCAATTAATTTAATTAGTTCTATTTGAACAAGATGATATCTTTTCTCTTTTCCATTCATGATTAGACCTGTGACAAGTTAAAGATCAATTTTACATATTCATTATGGAAAAGATTTGCTGAGTAATTTTACATGAAGCACAATGTAAAACAGAAAACCGTGTTTCTTTACTATTATTCTGTATCCTGAACATGTATTTTGTGAAGAGTAAATGAGGTGTGTAGGAAGTAATTCCTTTAAGACTACTGATCTTCTCAATGAACACTGAACAAACAACTTAAACCATTAAGGGACAGAGATCATACCAGCTGTAGACCAGGATCTTCCTACTCACTGTCAATGGGCAATCAGACCATTATGGGCAACATAGCTTTTGGGCTGGACCCACAAAAACATATAGCATTTGAATACCTAGCATCTAACAGTCCTGCCATGTAGTGGAAACACCACCCCTGTGTTTGGTATCAAGAGTCCTTACTGAGCAAACAAGAAAAGCTGAAGTGTCAAAGACAGTGATGCACAAGAGAAGAGCATCTGGAGTTATTCAACCTGCAATAGATTGAAGCAGTTAATCAAGATCCACATTTTCCACTGCAAAATATGGCAAGATGAACAAAATAAATGTTATGAGCAGCCCAGGGAAGAGACCCTAGGATTTGTTCCTCCCACATCACAGCCTAAACTATCAGACCATAGAAGCAAATGCTCTCCTCCTAGCACTAGGGATTTTGGTTGGTGACAGAGCATCAATGGCTTGGTCCCATCAGGACATGCATGGAAGGACATTCATCATTATCTAGTGGTTTGGGCATATTGAGAAATCAGAAGATGTGGATTTGACTTCTCTCAGGTTAAGGAAGAGACGGAGTTCCCACATACTGAGAGGACACCGTGACTAGAAGAGGTGGACTCTGAGTGCAAAGAAGGACGACTTTGGCTCCTGGGCTTTGTGCTGTCCATGCGTGGTAAGTATGCTAAAACAAATCCTTCAGAGTCCCTTGTGGTTTTAGCACACAAGAGACAGAGGAGACAGAGCATTTTGGTTGCATGGTGGCAACCTTGAAAGTCATGGACCATGATTTTGTCTACTGAGTTATACACATTTAAGTATTTCATAGTCACTGGAAAATGAGCCCCTGAATTGCCTTCTGGATTTAGACTTCTAAATTCTGCCTAAATTTCACTTTATGGCCTAAAGCAGACATATGGGATTTCAACTTTGTCTTAGAAACAAGATGAGTTGATGTAAGATAAGTCAATAAATTATTTTAATTTTAGCCTTATTTCTTAGGCTAGTTAAAAAAAATCAGTGAGTTTTTAATTATGGAATGTTGAAGGTTTCACATTTTTAAATCATTTGTGAAAAAAGGTATGCCAGCTAATGAGATTAACAGGTCCATTTAAAATTAACTTTGAGTTATTTAGAGATTCGGCTCTAGCACCTCAGGAAATTAATTCTGCATTAAGAGATCAAATGCTGTAACTTTACAGAGGATATTTTGTAACATTCAGAAGTAATAAAGAGCTTATATTGTCTATTTGTGTGTCGAATGCAATGGTTTTATCGTCAACCTATGGCTAAAGGTCTCATTAAACTGCCTGCCAAACAGAGATTTATTGATTTGCATTAGAAGATTCTTTTGAGTATTTCACCTCATTTTGCTCTCTCTCTGACCAAATGTAGTGTTTACTATTTCAAAAATATATGTATTGTACTCTAGTAATTTTTTTTTGGTCATTTGTGATTACATTTAATTTTTCTATTACTATTCACCAGAAAATGAAAAGAAGTATTTAATTACATTCCTGGATGTTAAAACATAGAAATAATTTTCCTTCCATAAAATGTAGCTCTTCATGCTTGATTACAGTTCTGATTTAGTTTCTTCTGTAAGTTTTAGTAAAATTTCTGAATATAGACATATAAGCACAACAGAAAAGAGATTTTTAAATCACAACACAATTTAAGGACATGTATAGCATACACACCTATAGTCCTGAGACACTTGCAAAAGGTAGCTAGTCCATATTCTCCCTTCAGAGAAATACTGCCAAATATTTTCTTTAATAAATTTGTCAATGTTGGTGCTTTAAAGTAACTGTCAGTAGATGCTCACAATTAATTATTACAGCATTACTATATTTCTGTTCCATTAGTGTTTTAAATTGTTAGTAAAGCTGATGTCCCATTGTGGAATCTATGGGGAGACTGAGTCTTGAACATCAATGATATTAGTTTTCTGAAATTTGATCAGGATCTAAAGTGAATTATGCAATAATTAGAAACGGAACTTTCCTGAAAAAAAAAAAAAAAATAAAAATCTTTTCCAGTTTTTAGGCTGCATAAAATTGTAAGCAGAACAAATTTCAGCCAATAAGTAACTCACAGTTATCTTTATTAGAGCCCTCAAAAGCAGTTCACAAATCCCAGTGGGTCCTCTGTGGATCGCCAGTTTTAAAGACAGAAGTGATGAGGATGTTCTCACCTCTCATTTCAAAATTAAAGACACAATTTCATTCAGTAATTCTGGAAAGAAGTCATACTGTATGTGATTATTAGCAAGACCAAAACATTTTGATTCAACCTCTGACATGCATGCATCTCAGAAAAATGTTTAACTCATTTTAATGGCTTCATTAAGTTTCTTTTTGTTTTCTTTTTGTATCTGATAAGCCCCTACACTGATGGCTTCCAAACACACATCACATCTTTTTTCCAAACTACAGGAGAGGCACACTGCAACCTCTCAAAAAATCCTTACCCATCAAGTCCAAACAGATATGTTAGGGTTTTTTTTCTATGTGACAAAAAAGCATAAATCAGGAAAAGATTCCTTTCCCATAGGTTCTTGAATCAAGAAAAAAAATCTGTCAGCTGATGTGTTGTTTGCCAATCCCATACTTATTTAAAGATACAAGGGGGAAACGCACAGTAAACCAAGGGTGTGTTACAAAGTCTAGGCAAGCATTCATCATTAATCAAATCAATATGCAAATTTGTGTTTGATTGAGAAACCTGCACTGGCCGTGTAAGACCCCAGTAGGGAGCAGAGAGCAGCTATGATAAATGAGTTTACATGCTTCTAAATTCCAATTAAAAAATCTTCAAATACAAATGTACCACTGGGACCCAAACTGATTCATGCGATTGTCTTGTGAACGCATTTTTTTGCAAATGCAGACCCACTGGATGTAATGACTTGTATGTGACATGCAACAATAAAGTGATTTTTAGTTAACCATTCTTTTAAACTGCTGATTATTTTTCTTTGTGTTGGAGCAACCTTAGAGTCTGCAAAAATAACACTTCAAATGGATGGCAAGTGGGTTTATTGGAAAAGAGAAAATGGCAAAGATGACAGTTGCTCTGTCTGGTGCAAATCTGGAATTCCTCTGCAGGAGGTATGCCAGCTTAAAGAGAGCTGAATATGAGACCCATAACTGATATATATGTTACATTTGCTTTGTTCTAAACAAGAAAATATGTTTTTCTCTTGGTTAAGATTTTGTATCACATGGAAAGAATATGCTACTTTTAGAACAGGTGTTATAGAGATGACATATCAAAGGAAGAAATAGCTTTGGCAACGTTTAAAAATTGGGGGTAATTTTGAAAGTAACCTTGTATTTAAAACAAAACTAAAAAGTGACTGTATTTCTGAAAAAAAAAGGATCACCACAAGAGTCAGGAAGAAATGCTTTCCCTTCTGGAAGGCATTTTTCAGGTATCTGGATTTTTTGAAGGACAGATTTAATTTTCTTCCAAACATCAGCCACGGGGTGATGCTGGAAGCAGGATATTCTGGTGTGAGAGACCACAGAGGAACAGGCATCTTTGATTGCCCAGTCCAGCCTTCTGCTGTCACACATGGTATTTGGAGACCTCTCAAGGTTCATCCTAAAAAAAATGAATTTCACTGTTTGCCTCAGTTTGGCTTTCTGAAAGGATTTTGCAGAAAAATTCATAAAAGTAAAGTCCACTAAGGATTACTAGCTACAAAATGAACTCTGTCTCCAGAAGGACCTTCCTCACAGACCACTGGAAACCAAGAGATCACACCAGCAGAAGAGGCACTTCACACCTCTGTGTTTTCCCTAAGTGGCAGCTCCTTCTCATTTTTGTCAGAAAGAGACTCCTGGGCTACACACGATTTTGGTGTGTCCCAGACAGAAGATTTCATATTCCTCATCTGAATGCAATTCTATTTTATATTTTTCATCTGACTGAAATGCTATTTGTGGTGTAAATTGTCTGATTTTCTCTCATGCCCTTTTTTTTTATTTGTTAGTTTGTCGTATCTGTTTCACTTTGGTCTGTTTTGCAGGGTGGGGATTTTTTTTTTGAGGAATACATTTCAGTTGTAAAAGCTGGGCTTCGTCTTCTGTACTTTTCTGCCTTTCCATCAGTGAAGTTGCAACATGCCCGGGACCACAATATTCTCAGTTAATTAGGTTAATCATCTTCCACACAGCTTGGAGGTATTTCAGCAATCGAAGATATTATATATTTGCAAAGTAATATCAGTACACAAATCCTGAGTACAGATATAATATGTAATCTGGCAGAAACTATTAGAATAAGGTGGGCAATGTTCAATATGACAGTACGCATCAGGCACTATGATTACTTGAGCTGGGAATAGAGTTGTACAAGCCTGTACATTCAAAACAACGGTGTATTTTATTTATTTATTTGGATTTTTAGAGTTTTTCATTATTTTATTTTTATTATTTGTTTTGGCTGAATTTCTTTCAACTCTAGATTTCTGATATCAATGACTGAATGACACCTTCCAAGAGTGACTAAAACATCAACAAATATTGAATTGTACTGTTTTGTTTTTTTTCCTCTAAGGTAAGATTTCTCTTTCCAGACAAACTGACTACACAATGCTCTTTAAAACCTTCAGAGCATTCTCCTCATTTACCTCTGATGCCTGAGAAAAAGATGATGCTCAGGACAGCAACTGTGCCTTTCTCAAGATGAGCTCTGAAGACAAATCATTTATTGTAGAGGTCTTCAGAACAGCTGACCTAACAATGTTGATACCATTTTGTACATAATGTAACAACAACTATCTGAAAAAGTGAATCATGTTGCTACTTAATTGATCACTGCTGTTCTGTGGTATTAATGGAGATCTGTCACTTGATCAGTTACAGACAAGGTTTTGCCACAATGCTTTTGAAGCAATCATCAACTTGTATTTGCTAATGTTATATATCATCCTTTCTTCTACAAAAACACTACACTTATGGTCAAAGAACACTAGAGGCAAACACCACTTAATTTATGGCCTGTTAGCAATCTGAATCTCTGCTGATCGACATGTTTGCAGCAGCGTGTGACGCCAAGAGAACGAAGGGCAGAGGGAATGATTTATTCTCTGTGCCACAAGGCACTTATGACTGAGTCAGAAGTGAAGTCACTCTCCACAGATGCTGTCCATGGGGTAAGGGACCACATTCCCATCAAACTCAGATTGGAAGCAGCCTTTTCGGGTGACCTGCTGGCCATTGGGGCAGTCTAAGGGGAATAAATATGTATTTCAGCTAAGCACCTGAGCTTATGGAGGGGAAAGGGATGCTCGGGAGGTTTTGTTCCCTTCTCCTCAACAGTCACAGCCTTCTACCGTGGGAAAATGCAATGAGGATGAAGCAGTAGAGACACAAAAGGGGCCTCATGTGTAGGAAGTTCTTTGTGGCATCTATGGGCTCAAAGAGGAGAATCTGTGCTTCCCCTTTTGATGGTCACAGAAGTCAGATCTAGGACATGCTTGCTAAGCCGGGGGGCATCAAACCTCCAAAAGCCCTTGATACAGAACCACAAGATATTGTACCTACTGATGAATTTATACTGTGCATTACCTCATACCATTTAATCTGTAAGGTACGTGTTTTTGACTGTAAGTCTTCTAAAAATAGAGCTGCACTGTGTTATAAGACCTGATTTTTATTTGTATGTGACATTACAAAGGGAATTCTTTGACATTACTGTCAAAACAACAAACAAAACACAATTCAGGGGGATATACTGATTCAGATCAATGATAAATATATATAATTCTGTGTTGTCTCTTGGATATTATGTGTTTAAAAAGGCGTTAGTGTGGTTTTGTTTGTGGTTTTGTTGTGTTTTGTTTGTTTGTTTTGTTTTTGTTTTTGTTTTTTTATTACACCAGACTTGTTTGATTGCCATGTTTTGCTTCAAATATGGTCAAAGATTACTTCCAGCTATCAGGTAAACATGACAGACATTAATAAAAAATGTTAGAGCCCAGTGTTTAGAACTATGACATTGGGTGGGGGGTAGCAACACATTGCATTTTTGACTACTCATTTTTTTATGTTTTTGAATAGTCAAAAAAAAAAGTGATTTGCAACAAATATTAAAACAAACAGGAACAAAGATGGCCCTTGAAACTATAATGAACACGCAGCTCTTTCAGAGGGAAGAGAATGCTGAAAGCAATGAGATTTCATGAAATAAGAGCTATGGCTTGAGCTATAATGAAACAATAAATACATTCTTCACGAATATGAAAAGACATTTCCAATTTTTCATTGTCAAATGTTGGCTCCTATATTACTGCAATCTGCCAACCTGCACTATGGGGTTTAAACAAAATAGAAGAGATAAGACTGCAGATTTTTTAATATAACAATATGTGAAAAAATATGCATCATTTTTTATGTTACCTCTTTGAGCATGTGCCAGATAAAAAATGTTTCAGAAGCGGGTAACTAAAACCTTATGCCAGGGTGTACTTTATGTCTGATATTACTGAACCTACTAGGATGGCAGGCTGCTTGCTTATTTGTGTCTTGTTCTGGGAGTATCTTCATAGGATGCTGAATGCATGTGAAATCATCTGATTTCAAATAAGCCAACATTCACTCATTAGAAAACTAAACTGCACAAGGAGGCTTTGCACCTTTTAAGGGGAGATTTTCTACCTTTCTCCTTGGATGGCTGAATCTTCAGGAGACTAAGGTTGCGAACCAACTTGCATAGGTTATTACAATTAGTTTATTTTATGGGACATAAAAGATCACATTCATATGTATATGAAGATGAATATCATTTCTGAAACATCACATAGGCTTTCTACATTTTTACTCCTTAGTCCCTCTCTCTTTTTACTCCACCACCCTGCGGCCTGTCCTTGGCTCTTTCCCTCCTTTCATTCTTATCTTCCTTTTAGTCTTTTTTTTGAATTTCTCTGGATTTTTAAATTTTCTCTGACTTCTCCTTCTTTCCTCTTTCTAAATCCCCTATTCCATTTTATTATTTACGTTCTCCTTCAATCATTTTATTCTTCCTCCAACCTTACTTCTTTGAATCATCCTCTATCTGGTGCCTGTTTTACTCCCCACTCCCACCCCCCCCGCCATGCTTATTATCACTCTAGTCTTTAAGCTGCCCCTCACTTCCCATCTGTTCATTATCTCCAGGTTGTCCACCTCATCCCGCTACAGACAGACCACGTTGCTTCTTTCTGCCCACGTAAGAAACAAGGAGTCTTTCAGCTGGCCTGCTTTTCTTCACTCCACTATATCTCCTCTCACCACATCCCACTTTGTAGCGAACGTCAATAACAACTTTAAAACATTTTTACCAAAAATAATAAAAAAACCATAGTCCTGGATCTGTGAAAAAGAAGACGGAAAGGGTGCTTAGCTTTTGTGTGAGGTGCCAAAGATACAGTCTTGCTTTTGTTGACGCTATTTCATGTAGCTGCTGTTGCTGACATTCCAAAGGACTTATGTATTTCAACAGTCTTTATGCTCTGTCTTTTAAACATACCCACACATAGGAGCTATTGAGAACAGAGGAAGCAATAAATACAGCTTGGAGGAAAGAGCCCATTGGACTGGCTAAGGAACTGAGAAATGCTTCGTGTAAAAGAAAAGCAGCACAGGGGTAAAATTTTATAAACCTGCCTTATTTTAGGGGGTAGTTGGCTTTTAGACTCTGCTAAACAATTTCAACATTCGTGGAGTCTCCAGTATGCTTTGGGATCATTTCCTGGAGCGCGACTAAACAGAAACAACTCTTAGTCATAACGAAATTTTCCATCTAAGCAAGATTATGGCACAAATGGCCAGAAGACGTATCTCTTCAATTTTGGTGGTTTCTTTGCCTTTGGAAAGAAATTATGGGATAAGAATTCAAGACTATAGATCAAGGCACATTTGAAAGTCCTAAATTGTTTAAACAAATCACTGAAGCAATTTGCAACAATAAGCATTTCAGTAATGTTAAATCAGTAATTTTAAATCAAGTTTGGAAAAGGAAGTTTCCCAGTTTTCAGCTGTTCAGGGAGCAAGAGGTGCAGCACAGCTACCAAAAGGCTTTCTGCAGAAGCCCAGGTAGATGCAGTTCTTGCAGCTGATGTATTTGGGCTTAGTTGCTAAGAGCAAAGTAGGTTTTCTTGTCAGGACAGATCTAGATATTGTTTCTTGCAGAACCATTTTGCTGCAGGTTGCATTTTGAAGATTTCCTTGACTATAATTTTTTTGTTTTTCAATGAAAGCATAAAATACAGGGAAGATGGCATCCTAGGTTGGTGAAAAGAACATGTGTGGCTCTTTGCTAACAAATAATTTCTGGAAGATCTACTATCCCAACAAACTATAGAATATGAAAGTTTGGCTAACTGGTTTTGACAGTCTTGACCCCCAAATCCATCATTCAGTATTCACCTTCATTGAGGATGAAGATGATGCTATGGTGTTACATCAGATGTTGTGTTCTTTATGTTTTTATGTGGTACTTACTTGCAACCTATAGATATAATAACTTGGAAATCAGTAACTGTACAGCCACAGAACAATAGGAAGCAAAAGGTATTAGTTTTTAAAAAAGCCCCATACTCTGTTATTCTTTTAAAATGCAAGACTCATTTCTTTTGATGTAAGCTCTTTCATTTTTGATGAGATAAAAGTATTTTTTTACACTCTTCCCCTCTTTCTAGCAGAAGGAAATATAATTTTATTTTATAACTTTCAAACGAGAAATATTTTATTAGTATTTCCACAAATTTTTTTAATTTTTGTCATTTTCCATTCTGATAAAAATCAGCCTTAAGGGAATCATTGCCCTAGAAAAGTGGCATTTGTGCTGACAGTGAACATTTGTTTTGTTTTGTTTCACTTTAGAGATGATCAGTTAAGTTGCTGAATTCACATCTGCATGATATTTTATACTTTAGTAATTGCTTCCAAAAGTGTTTGTTAAAAGATTGATCCTTCTGATGCATGTCGCCAGATATTGAGCTGAAGAATTTGCTCTCTGAAGTGTGTAGGTTTGCCATGTGCAGGAAGTATCAAGCAGTGATGCAGGTAATTATCACCTGATGTGACAACATGATGGTACCATAAGCCACAATGCCTCAGCTTTAGTTGGATGTATAAGAGACTTGAGGTCCTGTGACAAAAATGAAATTAACTCCTGTCACTTCAGTAAGGAACTAACAGGGAGATATTAAAAACCCCATAAATATTAGAAGTCCCTGAAAGCTAATGAACCAGTTTCCTTTAGCTGAAATGACAGGGTGTCTGCCAAGAAATCCAAGGACCCAGTCTATGTTTCTCTTTCTAAAGCAATTAGTCAATCAGTACCTTCACAGATCTGTGAAACAATCTGTCCTATTTCATATGTCTGTGCAAGAATTATTTTAAAGTGATAAGGTTACTGCAGTGAAGCCTTTTACAAAAGCTTTTACAATACAGTTGTACGCTGTTAGAGTCACCAGCAGCATACTAAGAAATGTCAACTGTAATTAAAACCAATCATTTTCAAATATATGCCATACTTTAGAAATGGTGAGGAATGCTTTTTGCAGTAAGAATTCTCAGTCCTGTGAGCACACATTTTTTAAAGATTTTTTTTTTTTGTGGGAGGAAGATTTTTTCTTTTGGCAACATCACTTTGGAAGATGTTTATTCATTAAGGCAATTATATCAAAACCCACAGTACTGCAGGTTCCTTCCCTAAACTTGTCACAGTTCTTATTGAGCTTGCCTTTAAGGATTGTCCCTTAATGTAATTCTGAGTGCACGGCACAGAATCTATTTTAAAGATTTGTGAAACACTCTGGCAAAACATCTATTTACTCAAGAGTGACATTTCAAAGTACTGAATTGAAATTGTGTTCAGCTTTTGGCAAGCAGTTTTGGAAAAATCAAAAATAGATGTTTGTAAATGGTTAAAGACTTGCTTCCAAAATAAAGCATTTAAATGTTGCAGACTTATTTTACAGAAGGGTATAGTTTCCAATTTGCAAAGATAAGAAGAAGATAATGGCTCCCCTATACCCAGTTCATTCAACTCTCCATGTACTGCATTGATGTCGCAATTTATGTATGATCCTCCTTGATCCCAGAGCAGCAGAGCAACAGAGGTGTAAGGTGCTCTACGGTGAAAGTGTCTCACTGAGTGAGGTTTATAACTGGAGCAGTGCCTCGGACTTGGATTTTTTGTTCATTAGAAAGGTCTCTTTGGCCACTCTCATGCCTAGTGAGTATTTGGTTGACCATTAAAAAAAGTAACAGAGACATCTGAAAACATTGCCTCTAGTCATCTTTATGATCCCATATCCTCATCCAATATACTGATCTGGAGATAGCAGACCTGTAAGTACTTTGTGAAAAATGTGGCCAAAGTACATTTTGAGTTTGAGAGGTATGGTGATGGTAAAGATTTGTTACTGTGTGCAAGACAGCTACGTGGCTGCATCTGCCAGGGCAGCTCTGGCCGCTCACACTTATTTATCTGAAGAGATCAGCCTAGCACTGGGTGCTGTGGGGGCACAATTTTTCAACTCAGATTAGGTGCTGTAGTTATCCCTGTGCTTTGGACAGTAGGGCAGAAAAACAGTGAAGACTTTTGTACTAGTTTGCTTACGTATTTACTCAGTTAAAAGCTATTGTGTTTCAAAGTTACATTAAGACTGAATATGATGTTGCAGGTTGAATCCCACTCCTGTTGGAGTCAACGCCCAAACATTCATTCTCTTGGTTAGGGTCAGTATTTTGTTACAATGAAACATCAGCTGTCCACTACAGACAAGTAGCTTTTAAATGTGACACAGCACTCCCCTTACCTTCTGGTAAAATTGTTTGAAAACCGTACTATTGGTTAATGAGAGGTTTCTGTTGAGGAAATTCCTCTCAGCTCCAATATTTTTTCTCTCTGTAAAATACTTACAGTCTTATGAAATGAAAAAATGACTCGGGACAGCCCTTTTAGAAAAGTGGACTGAGGACAAAAGACAACAGGAGAATACAGCAATGCCATTTAAGTAAAATAGAATAAAATAGCTTGAATGCCTTCATGCCTGAATTGGTTATTTAGAAAGGAAGAAAAGAATGAAGAAAACATATTATGACAAAGTTTATTCCTTTTTGTTCACTTAATGCACATGAAAGTTAATTCTGTGTTGTTATTTTAAAGTGACATTGACTAAACAGAAATTTCAAAAGAACTAAAGTGCAAGCTTCACACTACCTCAGCACCTATTGCTGTTTTAATTGATAGATATTATTTTGAGTTTAATCTTTACTTACTTATATAAAAAACAGTGAAGATTGCTTTTAAAGTCTTCACTGCTTTTATATACAAAAGGAAGTTATAATCATGCATTTATTCCTATGAGGTTCATTATCACGCAGCTCTTTCTGGTATGAATGAATATCTTGCATCTTGGTCCTCAGAGGGTGAAGAGACATATTTCCTGCCTGAAAATAGCATTGTCACAATCAGCAACCGTAAGTTTCTTAAACTTTGAACTCTAGTATGAGAACCTTTCAGGATAATTATACTCTCAGAAAAAAAAAAAAAAAAAAGAAAAAAAAAAGAGTAAATTCATTACTGTACCTAGCTCAATACAAACCTGTAAAAGAAGTCTGCATTTTTTAATGCCAACACACAAATTCAAATCAAGGCAGTTTTCAACATGCAGCTACTATGTTGTTGTGGTTTTTTTTTCGTTTCTCTTTTACCCGTTCTAGTAGATTATCAGTAAAATATTTACCTGACTAGTGTGGCTCTCTCTATGTCTTTGAATCGATGAGCCTGCCGTAGTGCTGGCCGACAATCTTGAATATTCATTTTCCTCTGACAAACCTAAAGCAGAACAATACTAATTTATAATCTGACATTTATGCGGTGGCTGATTTCAGCATAAGATTCAAAAGACCTTGTTTTACTAAAAAAGAACAAAAAAAATCACACATTTGCCTGGATATTTACTATTTCCATGCTTACTGAAACTAGAATAATTCTTGTCTACCAAGTGTGAATAGCATCACAGGTATGCATGCTGGTTTACAGAAGGAGCAATAGTACTGAAAGAGCCTACAAATACCACATTTCCTATACACTGGCCAGGGATTCCTCCTGCAATGCAGAAATCCCTGGCTCCTCTTCCCCTGGCTCCTTTTCACTGCAGAAGCAATGCAAAGGGAATGGAAAACAGGCCTGCGGTCTGCTCTCAAATTAACGGTCTGCTCTCAAATTAACATCTCTAGGTCACATGGGAAGTCAATAAATAGGTCCAGGACTTCATCTCCTCGGTACAGAGGCTTTTTGTGATTCTTGTACTTATTGTGCAGTCTCCATGTGGGAATTAGCTGCTCAAAGTTTAGCTGTATAAAAACCAGTCATCCAGTGTAAAAGAGCCAGGCGGTTTCCCTCTGTAGTCAGGAGAAACCAACACCTCTGCTCCCGTGATCCTAGAGCGAGGCCCAGTGCCGGCCATTCCCATTGCGAATGCTGGAGAGGGAAGACCATTCACATCCCGCTACAGAGGATCTGAAAGGCGGGATGAGGGGAAGCAAAGACAGAAGCAGAAACACAGTGAGTCCATGATAGGTGTTATTAAGCCCCTTACAAACTAGAATCACAGACACCATGGTAGGTCTGGTATCCAGCAATTTTGGTATTGCCTCCTATAGCATATATTCCAATTTTTCGTGAATCATCATCGTAGAATCACTGTCGTAGAATAATTTGGGTTGGAAGGGACCTTTAATGGTCATCTAGTCCACTTCCCCTGCAATGGGCAGGGACATCTGCAACTAGATCAGGTTGCTTAGAGACCCATCCAGCCTGGCCTGGAATGTCTCCAGGGATGGGGCATCTACCACCTCTCTGGGCAACCTGGGCCAGTGTTTCACCACATGCTACTATGGCATCTATAAACAGCTTATCACTATTGCTTCTTTAGTCAACCTAACAGAGCTAGTCACCATAAGAAGAGGATTCATCCTGGTAAGAGATATATAAGTTGAATTGTTCTCAGTAGATCACTTGAGAAATGGATAACATCTAATCTAAAGTATTTGATTAGATGAGGCATCTGGATTTTGTGTCGCTAAAGGTGTGGTGAAGTGATTCTGGGCCTAGATATGTAACTCTTAGATAAGAAAAAATGAGGACAGCCCCACTCTGCATATTCTATATAACATACACAGAATCATAATGGAAACCATGCAAAGTTCAAATGCAATGAATCATAAACTGCTTATGGGATTATGTACTGCACTAGACATAGTTGTATTTCATGTTTATGTTCAGTTTCTTGTTCAATCATGAAACTGGCATAGAAACACACTATGAAACATGCTTGTCTTCCAACCTGCTATTTTCAGTATTAAAAATTTCTTTTCCTTCCTTCCTTCCTTCCTTCCTTCCTTCCTTCCTTCCTTCCTTCCTTCCTTCCTTCCTTCCTTCCTTCCTTCCTTCCTTCCTTCCCTTTCCTTTCTTTTCTCCCTTTCTTTCTCTTTCCTTTCTTCCTTTCTTCCTTTCTTTTCTTTCTTTTTTATTTATTTTAATTTGATCAATGAGCACTAACTCCTATATGGTTAAAGATACATGATTTAACTCATGAAAATATAAATTGCATGAATAGCCTCAAAAAATAACCTGCTTTGCAAGATAAATAAACCAAGAATTTTTAAGAGAAGCAATGATCCTTATTCCTTGTTGGTCTCTACCCTGCTCCTGTTTTCCCCCTTATAATGGTGCATTACTGTGTAAGTAGGGACAGCTGTTTTTCTTTGTTCTTCTGAATGAAGCTTGTGTAAAGCACTAATAAATATGGATTTTTTTTCTACAGATTCAATTCATCTGGACTTCATCTGGACACATGGAGACAGCGAAGAAGGTGGAACCTCTGTTTGCAGCTCAGGAGCCAGGTCAAATCTTGTGATAATTCAGCATTTCAGTTCTTTCCTGCCTGGACCAGAGAGGGAATCTGACCCTGTCCTCTCACTGATTTGAACTATGTGTTGTTTTGAGGGGGAGTTATCACTTTTTGAAGGTGCTCCATGACATATTAGGTATGTACTGGGGCAAGGTCTGACATTCAAGGTCTCAGGTATACTAGGCTTGTAAAATATATGTAAGTCACCACTATTCCTTTCTTACCTATATTAAATTCCCTGTCCTCCAATTTAAAATTTTTCCTCACCAAAATCATGTATTTTTGGTCAAATTAAATGCATAAAACAAATATTGCTCCAAAAATCATGGTTTTGTCAACACAAAATAAATCTTTTTTTTTTTTTTTTCCCAAATAATTTTCTGAACTAATAATTTATTCATACGGATTCATTTTGGACGCACCCCAAATAAAGTAATGAAAATTCATCCACATTTTAATACAAAATGCCTTTTTAAATTAAGTGTTATTCATTTAATTAAAATAACAGCTATAATGTAAAATATTTGCATGATTCTAGACCATGATAAGTGAATGAAAATACTTTCCTAGACCAGCAGGATGTTTGGAAAAACATACTGCTTTTGCACTATATTCATACACTTCAGGATCTACCGCCCATGACAGCCTTGGGCTAAGAATAAGGTTATAAATGATTTTCGGTTTATTTCTACAAAAAGCACTTTGATAAGAGGTCTTATCACATAAGTAAAGTTTCCATGTACAGCCACGGCACGTCATCGCAGACATAGCAAGCAAAGGCTTGGTAGAGTTTGGAAAGATAAATGGAGTGATTACATTCTGAGAGTTTTCCTTTACGTACACCTAAGTAAATATTAGGATACCACACCTGTGCACTGAATAAAGTCTTGCTTAACTCAGCACAAGGTTGGAAGCATCAGTTTAGCAGGGGCAGAGGCAGAACTACGAGAACATAAATTAATCAGGGGTTCAGGCTGAAGTACAAATTACACCATCTGGACTGGGCTTTCTTTCAAGTTACCAAAAGTAATTCTAACTTGGCATTTTCTTGGCAAAATTATCCTTGATATTATTACTGCAATCATATGTGGTGGTGATAATGATAGCAAGGACTATGATTCAATCAATAATCTCTAACTGGAGAAGCTAAATGAAAGAAATACATTCTTTTTTTTTTTCCACATAATCAAGGATACAGCCTTATCTCAAGCAGTACGTATATTCAAACTAGAAACCCAATGTTCTACTCACCTCCTGTAATGAATTGCCTATATTCCTTCAGAGGAAGATCCCACACTCAGTCCCTGATCTTCTTCCTATACTTCCTATTTTTTCATTTCTGACCTCTTCTCAGATACTCCTCTTAGGATCCTTTAGATAAATAGCTTGTATCTCAAATACTGAGCTCTAGATCACTGGACATCTAGAGGTGGTTTCAGAGACTCTCCAGTTTAATAGGGTCTGCTACACCCAAACTGGAGACCCTGCGCCTCCCTGTGGCTTCCAACATCCATATTTGCAAAGCAACAGCAACACCAGAGAGTATGTGGGTCTTTGCAACTGTGGTCACACATAATTCCCCAAACCTTCTACCTTCCACCCCAATTCTGTATTCACACATAGGCTGGATCTGCTGGTCAGCTCCAGTCGATACATTGGCTGCTCTAGTGTGAAAAAGGCATCACCAGGAAAACCAAAATGCAAGGCTCTGTGCTGAACAGCGTGTAGCTCATGTCATGGTGACATGTCCCCTTTCCATCAAGTTATCTGCTGTGACACCTCTCCCATTCTGTGACTTGTTGCCTGATGTGCTTAGATCTGGCAGTAAGTTCCAAGAGACTATATAGAAGACTGCAGCCCACAGGTGACCTGCTTAGACAGAACGGGGCTGCCTTCTCCACAGCCAAAGTTAGACAAGATTAATCCCCCTTACCTGAATAACGCATGGGGCTTTTGGTGAAACAGACAGTTTCTTGACAGCTACTCTTACGCTGATCCGCACAAACTATACAGTGAGTCCATTCACATGGATCTCCACAAACAAGCTGTGGACCTTAGTTATAACTGAAGAGAGAGGAACCAGAGAAGAACCCAGAGAGGTTCTTTGAGGGACAGCAGCTGGCCAACAGCTGGATGCACAGCCCAGTGCAACGTGCGTGCTGGTATCACCATTAAGCACAATGCAGCACAATGCTCCTTCAGTCCAAGAGGGCTGTCTCATCTTTACAATATCTACACTAATTTTCGTTTGGGTTACACAGGGTAAGTACATCTACAAGACACTCCACGGGGGGTAAGGAACTGTCAGATTTCTGGGGAATTTCTCCCTTTCACTAAGCAAAGGTCAAGCCACCCCAATCACCTATTATAGTTGTTCTATTTAAACATTTCACTTGATGATTAAACATTCCTCTATATCCTATTAGGTACTAGCTGGAAATAACAAATTTCAGTAAACTTTTACCTGAAGTGTTTGAGTGTCTCCCAGCAGAGGATCTGCTGGTTTGGGTGATTTAGGATTACAACTTTCAGCATTGTAACATGAAAGGTTATTATAAGTTTTCTGATTACTCTCTGTGTTTGGACAAGAAAGAGCAAAAAAGCTCTTTCTTTCAGATTAAGAACTCTGGTAAGTGTGGAAGATTTGTGGCAGAAAAGTTACAGTTTGACAGCACAGAGCTGTAGAAAGCTATTACTCTTGATGTTGAAGATAAACTAAAGAAGAAGAGGATTACATTATATAAAATGAAGGAGCAACTTCTATTAAAATTCTCAACCAGCAGCAGTGCCAGAAATTAAACTCAGCTTTTGAAAGTAACGCAGCATTAATCTGTCTGGAAGCTGACCCAGCCAGCTTTTTAGCTGATTACTGATGGTTTTCTAGAGAATTCATTAGGTTATAAGTAAGACTAACATCTTCATCAAAATGATTATTCTTATGACCATAGTGACTTTAAGTCTCTCGAAGCTTCAGAGGAATGGTGCTGACACCTCATTCACGACAGTAAAAGACAAGTCTTATTTAAGATACTGCTTCTGTATTAACTCACATGAGTAACATATGAATCTAGACTTTAGTTCCACCAGTGGAAAGCAGATTATATAGTTACACTCTGTAACAGTGGGAAGCAGATTACATTCAGGGGTTCTGTAATCTCATTATCAACTATTCAATAATGCATCGTGGGTTTTATTTTCCGCAAAGCTAGAGGAGCGTGGCGTCCAGTAACAAAGAAATGAAAAAGTATTTTACATGGAAACACCTTATGGCACATTCTCAAATATCAGTATTGCCCAGATGTATCCAACCAGACATCGATTTCAAAATCATGACGATGCTAAGGTTGAATCCTGTAAGGATCTTTTTCCTAAGCAAATGGGCAAATTGGTTTTGAATTAATGTAATCAAAGTACACCAAAGTTTTCCATATTGTCAACTCTTTCAACTATTATTAAACATTGCTAGAAAACTAGCATTCTGTATCACAAAATCTTTAATCTTATTTTGCTCTGCATCAGGGTAAAATGACAACTTGTATCATCTTTGGGCTATGAGGATGATTAGGGGCCTAGAGCACCTTTCCTATGAAGAGAAACTGGGAGAGCTGGGTCTGCTCAGCCTGGAGAAGAGAAGGCTGAGAGGGGATCTCATCAATGTTTACAAATATCTCAAGGGTGGGAGTCAAGAGGATGGGACCAGACTCCTTTCAGTGATGCCCAACGATAGGATGAAGGGCAATGGGCACAGACTGAAGCATAGAAGGTTCCATCTAAACATGAGGAGAAACTTCTTTACTTTGAGGGTGCCAGAGCACTGGAACAGGCTGCCCAGAGAGGCTGTGGAGTCTCCTTCTCTGGAGACATTCAAAACCCACCTGGACACCTTCCTGTGTGATCTGCTCTGGGTGAACCTGCTTTAGCAGGTGGGTTGGACTGGATGATCTCCAGAGGTCCCCTCTAACCCCAACCATTCTGTGATTATGTGATTCTGTGATCCCTTCTACAGCAGTCTGATAGGTGAAACATAGATTTAAGCCTTGAAATATCACAAATAATGCTAATCCTTTACCCAGTGGGATACTGCCAGACCTAAAGGCAGTTTTTTCTACTCATAGTATACACTGACAATCAAAACCATCCTTTATCAAAGCTACATCAAAACTGGGAAGCTTCCATGGAAAGTTTGGGTTTGATGAATCAGTGGTTTTTAATGGGAAAAATATCCTGGAGAATTCCATTGCACAACATTGCACCTTTATGATTAAACTTGCCATTCGCAAATAGTTTGAAAATAATTAGTTTATGCATAGTAGATGCCATATATTATCATCACAGACAGACCTGGCAACAAGTGGTTGCAAATATACTGACAAAAACTTCACACAAACGGTTACAATCACTCACCTCACCTGTTGGCCTATTATTCAAGCAATGACTATTTCAGTAACTGAGTTGTTTACTAACAACTATAATCCTCACAAATTATGAACTTAAAGCACCATTTCATTTGTAAGAAGCACAGCTCTCACGGTTAAACTCCTAGTTAAGGGCTCTGGGTATAAAATGGTTGATCTTATAAAAAGCTGATCTCCCACAGGTCCCATTAGGACATCAGAATATATGGTTAAAATCCTACATAGAAAGGAATCAAAGACTTGGTCTACTTACACGTTTTGTGTTAATTTAGCAGCCTGACTGTTATATGTACTGAAAATATTCTCCCCTACTGCCTAAATTATTATATTGATACAATTGGGAAGATGGTTGTAATGGTCAAAGATGCCTTTTTCTTCTGTCACAGCGTGTAACAGAGCACACAGGGATGAATGCACCTTTACACTCGTATAGCTTTTCAGGCTGGATGAGTTTTCTGCTTTGATTATCAGAGAGAGCAAGAAGAAATGTTTTGGCCAAGCACTGCAGAATTTGGAGAATAGGTCTTAGTGAAAGAAAGGAATTATTTGATTTTGAAATGTTTCATTTTGATAATAAAGCTTAAATTTTCATTTTAAAGCATTGCATATTAAGCAGCTCTGGCCTTTGGAAAAAAAAAAAAAAGGAGACCATATTTGGAAAACAAAATGCAATATTTTACTTGACCTAATATTTTTTCCCTCAAAATATCAACTGCATTATGTGTAGTTCTACCCTTAACACTAAAGGCTATACAACTGATCTGCTTACACAAACCATATTTAGATGTAAGTTTTCAGCATGAAGATAACTGTACCTAATGCCATGCAAGTATTTAGACATCTGCTTCTCCACATTCCATCAAAATAAATACTTTCTATTTGTCTTGTGTCTATTCATATTTGTGTATTTGCATTGTGTGATTTTATGTAATACAGGTGTTACATCATTAGGATTTATGCTTCGAGGATCTCAAAAGATTTCATTCTTTCTGTCATTGCTTTTGCACCATTTTGATATCTTATTGCAATGATTAACAAGTTGACATTCACTACTAAGGCACCTGTAGCAAAGGGAGATCCCGATTTTATATTTTCTGTCCCATTTGTATTGATTAGAGGATCAGAAATCTCCCATTTCAGTCTTCTGTGCCTCAGGCTGTTTATAGACTTGGAGCTGAGCTAATAATAAGTTCTTCAAGAGAGGCTGTTTTATTTTCTTCACATTCAGTTTTTACTGGAGAGGGGCTTATCAGTTCACACATACAAAGTTAAGCCGGTTCCAGAAACACAGATATTTCACAACTCAGAAGATTCCAGCTTGCCTATATCTTAAAAAGCTAATTCAAGGCAACACTTCAGCAATTTTATGTTAAAAGAGCTTTAGGATTAAAAACTGCTTACCATTTGATACCGAATTTCCATTTTCAGCAGTCACAGAACTGGACAGTAGATTAGATGACTGAGTACCATGGTTATTTGCATTTTTATCCTGGGTTTCTGATCCAATATCTGATGTATTTGGATCTTCCTTGCTCCTCAAGTTCAGATTAGTTTCAGCACCTGACACAAACAGAGAAAGAGCTTGTCAGCTGCCTATTAACTAGTGGTTTCCACATAAAAGTAGAAAAAAAACCATATAAAAAACAAATTACTTTATAAAATGAATTTAATTAATCACTAAATTAATGAGTCCAGTGATAACTGTGGAAAGTTTAAGTCAGTGACTTTTGCAGGGTTTTTCCTTTTTTTTTTTTTTTTTTTTGCTAGTGTTCCACCTGTAGCCATTTAAAGATTATGGAAGTGAAAGACATTAACAAAATTTCATCTGTACTGTTTCTTTTCACACAAATATCAGCTGATAAAACTCGACAAATTTTTGTATTGCCTCTGTTCAAGATTCTCTTCTATTTCACATGAGTTCATACACCACTGTTGTCACTGCAATATAGTTCACCGTTGCATTAGGTGATACTAGCAACAACTTGTTTGTGTTTGGGGTTCATTTGTTTGTTTGTTTGTTTTTTTCTCTTATCTCCTCCCATAAGAAATGAAATGGGTTTTGATATGAAAACACAGGTCACAAGATTCCTTCCAGCAGAGCCTTCCCATGGGCATTATTTACCCTGCCTCAGGGCTCTCCAGCCATTAACTGTCATAAAATTCCAGGTTTCCACACCATAGCTTTTTAGTTAAATTTCTTCAAGACATGAAGAGGAGGCCTGCTCCTGCAGGCCTTCCCAAGCTGTGTACAATGCACAGGCACTTCTTCAAAGAGGAGGGCAAAACCCTTCCCTTCTCCCCGCTCTGGCTGATGGCATAGCCACACAAAGTAGAGCAGCTCACAACAAAGGGCCTGGAGTGGCTCTGAGCTCACCCGGCTTTGTCAGCCCGGAGCACAAGAAATGGGGCTCAGCCACCAGCCGTGCCCAAGCAGAGCTCCCCACTGGAGTTCAGGGGTGGGAGGCAGGATAGGGGCTGGGAGACAGGACAATGAATGGATGGGGAATGGTAGGAGGGACCCCCGCCTCAATTCTGGCATCCCGGGCTACCCCCACTCCACCCTCGTGTGGAAGGGCTGAAGTAGCTGCGTGAAATGCCGTGCTGGCAAGGCTATGCAGTTTTGGGTGGATTCTTCTCTCTTTTCCAAGTTTCTCTTCATTTTGTGGTGAACATACTCGTAGTTTTCCCTTGCCATAATCAAGTTTGTTTCACAGATGACAAAGCTGAATTCAGTTCTCTCCCCATTTAACTTCATTTCAGTTTTCCTAACTCCATCCCCTCTGAGAGCTGGCCTTCGCTTCGGGGCTGACATATTATGGCTGACCTGGGTGCAAAGGCCCTCATTTAGCACCCTAAAATGGAAATTTTTCTTCTATGTCAGCTCTCAAAGAGCTACTCCTTGATTTTGGTTGCGTCTATTTAAGTTTTGTCGTAATAACAGCAACAACGAGCGGAGGGCAAAACATTAGCTGTTAAAAACAACATTACAGCATTCATCCATACTTCCAATGACATCCTCAGCTCTCCCAAAGATTCAGTATATTCTTGTAAGTCTTGAGCACATGAGCATTTTTCAAGGCAACAGGAAAAACATTTTTTCACCAAGTAAGAGATAATGTGCCTTCAGATTTTCAAAATTAGTGTTGACTGCATGGTCGATTTTTCATTTTTATGCCTGAACTGAAAAAATCCCCACCTGGTTTACAAAGTACCAAAATTTTAAAAATGAATTAGTGAAACAAAAAACTTGTTTACTTGAAATGTTTCATTTAATTGAAAACGGCTTTCTTTGTTTTGTTTAGCTTTCGGTTATCTAACTCCGCATCTTTCTAAACATTTTCTCTTCTAACAAAAAAGCTGTCTTGAAAAGTCAAAGAGTTAATTTCCAAGCTGTCAGAATAAGACATTTCAATATTTTTTTGCTCCCTCCCTTGCCCTCATTCCCTGATCATTACTTTTTGCCAGATCTGATTGGAATGTTTCAGGGGCACTGTTTCATAAACTGTGTATTTAGGCAAATGTGCTAAGCATTGAATAAATTAGGCCAGCTCTACCCACAGTAACTGACTTGGGAAAAGAACCAGAGTCTGAGACGGAAAATGCATGCACTACAATTATAAAAGCATGCCTGATTTAGCTTTTGTACAAGCAAGTTGACGGCAAAATGCATCTTTGCAGCTCATATTAAATTTGTCTGAAAAGGAAATGTCACTTTTAGATGTTAATAGTCAGAGCACTTGCCTATAGATCATAATCCACCTACGTAATTATTGTGCCACCTTTTACATAAAGAGTCTCAGGGGAAGTGGCTGGGATCCTTATTTGTCTTGATATCCAAAAGATTTATTGATTTGCCTGACATCTGCAATTCATTTAAGAATGCACAAGTAGAAAGACTTTTTCTTGCATTGCTATTTGCAGAAGTCTTTTGTTTCATACGTACATTGATATCTTTTCATGGCATACACGAAGAGCTCTTGGAAAAAAACAAAGTTATCTTTTCTCCTTTATATCTGTAAGATGAAATCCTACAAAGAATTGTGGATAGCTACTATTGAGCTAAAATATCATCCTAAAATGGCAGAAGCAAGCAGTGGACAGTTATGCAGCATATCTTTTGGGACACCTTTCTAGATAAAGATCTGTTATCCCATTTGCTCTCTTCAACCATTGTAAGAAAAACACAACTTTAGCGAAGACTACACAGAGAAAATACACTTCATAGTGCCTTATTTAATTAATCCTGGGGGTGGGAAAGAAGACTATATTTTGTTTCAGAATAATCTGGATTATATAAAGGTACTCGTACTAATTTTCTGTATATAGGCATCTTCATCTCCTTGTGTGGTAGATGCACTCAACCTGCCCCCACCAGCCAAACCAGCAGCAGTTTGGTCCAGGCCCCAGAGGAGGTAAGCAGCGTTCTGCTTGGCATACTTCTTCCATGCAGTAAATAATAGGGTGAACCTGCCATCGAACTTTTTTAAGTCGCGATTTTCTTTGAGAAATCTAAAGATTGTTCTGCAGTAAGTAGAATCCTAAATTACTCCCCCACAACACCTTGTTGGAGCAGAGTCATGTGAGTCTGTGGAAAAAGTGTAACCACATATGTTGGCTAACTTCTAAAAGACTCCTGGAGAAGCCAGAGTGCATCCCTAGCAAACAAGTAATGTCTATTTATTTTGGACTTTGTGTGAAATAGGTAAGTTTCTGAAGAAAATATTTTACACAAGCAGGATAACAAGAGGAAGCTTTAGCCAGGTGTAAGCAGTGTACTGTCCCAGTGCTGCAAAACTTACCTGAGATCACTGGGTGATTCATGTTGGAAGGGGCCTCAGGAGGTCCCTTGTGCACCCCAGCTCCAAGCAGTCACAGCCGTGGGATCAGACCAGGCTGCTCAGTGCTTTGCTGAGCCGGCTCCAGAAACCCCAAGGCTGGAGCCTGCCCAGCCTCCCTGGGCAGCCTGTCCCCCTGCCTGCCCCCGGCCGGCCTGTCCTCATGGTTCCAGCACCAGCCGGAGCCCCTCTGGTTCAGTTCCTGCTGCTGTACCTTGTTCCCCGGCCACGCACGGCTGTGACGGGCCCGGCTGACCCTCTGCATCCCCTCCCCAGGCCCTGGGGTGGCTGTGAGTGCCCCCAAAGCCGTCTCTGCCCCAGGCTGGACAAGCCCCGCTGCCCCGGCCTCTGCTCGGGGTCACCCTCCAGCCCTGGGTGTCAGGGGCTGAACTCACTCCAGGTTTTCCGTGTCTTTCCTGCACTGGGGGCACCAAACTGGCCACGGTACCCAGTTGTGGTCTGACAAGGAGTGCTGGGCACAGGGGACAACCCCTGCCCCAAGCTCCTGGCTGTGCTCCTGCTGGTGCAGGCCCAGACACTGCTGGTCATCTCTGCTGCCAGGGCTCGCTGCCCCAGAGCCCCTTCCCCAGAGCTGCTCCCTGGACGGTGTCCCCAGCTTGTGTTGTTGTAAGAAGTACTTCCTTCCCAAGTGCAGGACTTTGCATTTGTTTTTCACTTTTCAATAAGATTTAACATGCCAAAAGGCCCTGATGTTATCTTCTGCACTGGGGTGTCCCTCTCTGTCCTGCCTCCCTACTACCCCAAATAGCCTCATCTAGGTGTTCCTGCTCCAGCAGGGGGATTGGACCAGATGATCTCTTGAGATCCCTTCCAATCCCTAATATTCTGTGATTCTGTGATATCCCTGAGCATAACAAATGTGTCTCTTGACTTTTTATCATAATATTTCTATTTCACACAGTATATCATTGCACAGTGGTATCTTAGACAGGAATACTGTGGACAGTTATAAAAGATATAGGGAAGCTCTTTGTTAACACTAAAAACTTAGAAAATTCCTACTGATCCCGATATTATACGTCAAATATTGGTGAAATTCACTTCACCTTCACGTTTTCTCATTCACCCCATATAGAGCGTTGGACTTTCCTGAACACTAATGTTGGCTTCCCTCTGCTGCCATGAATCCCTGAAGACAGAAGCATGCACTGTTCTCCCATCCCTTAACAACTTTCTGAAATCATCAGAAATACTTTAGGAGAGAGGAAAAAACTATGATTCCTACAGTTGAACATCTTCACCAATAAACTGATTGTTAATTTTTTGTTCAGACTTGCAATCTGCTGTTATCACCAGATGGGTGAACGATTTTTTTTTTTNTTTTTTTTTTTTTTTTTTTTTTAAGTAACAGCATTTTAACAGTTTCCAGCTAGTAATAAATGTTATTCAAAAAGTCATCCATGCCTACTTGTGAGAGACGAGCTAGAGAGAGGTATCAGATGTAAGAGCATGGTGGGAGTTCGTGATTATGAAAGGAATACAAGCTTAAGTGAAAACCTACAGACTCTTTGCAACAGTGAACAGCATTTCGATTATTATTTCAGTAAACTGACTTTGTCAAAAAGGTGTCTCTGACTCAGTCAAATTCTGCTCTGACTAATCTTGCAGTTAAGGAGGATGTATGGACTACAAGGATGTACAGATGTTTGGACTGGGGCATAAGATGCCCCTCGCCTGCAGCATAGTTAATAGCTGGAAGCAATCACATGTACAGTGCTTTTAATCAGAGCACGGCAAATCAAAGTGTAACAATTATTTCCTTACAAGCAGGTTCTGTGTTCCAATAAACCCACAATTAATTACATCAACATTATTTGAAAAGTCTAAGAGGAAAGGCATACAAAAGAGGCAGCTCATGAAACCCACATTTGCTTGTTATTCCTAATGTTACTGGAAAAGACTGAGATTAAAATTTATGACAAAGTCATAAGGCACAGGATGGACTGAAATTTCACTTATTTTGGAAAGAAAAGTCAAAGTATGGCAATCATAGGAATGACTTGTATATCTGCTTTTTATTGTCCTTTTTGAGTCATTTTCTCACTCTTAAACTCAATGCACTGAAAACCTACACGATAGAACTTTTTTGTCAAAAGAATAACTTAAACTCTTTTAATTTAGCTATGACTTCCAAATATCTTATTATTAAGCTAATTTTTCTCAAACATAAAATGTAGCATCCCAAACTTCATAGTTATTTCATAAGGAGTATTTAGGCCAAATCACCAAATTAGAAAATGGGGTAGTATAGGCTCTATTTGGACGACAAATTAAAGTGCAATAATGAAACATTTTAAGAAACTATTAATTTTGTAAGGAAATTATATATTTAGCCTATTTAATACATTCTAAAGCAAAGTATAAATCAATGACTGACTTCAGCATTTAGGCGGAGTCACCACAGACTCTTTGTGCAGCAAGACATGAAAAAAGGTAGCATGTTATTAAAAGCCCAGCAGCAACTCACCTGGTTCGGTTGTATTTTTCTTTTCTGTCAAAGCTCTTTTTTTGTCCTCCTTTCTTTAAAAGTAGGCATATCCATAATGTATATCTGTTCTCCTACTTTTTATTTTTTTTCTCAAATAGTTCTCCTTTTAACATTTAGAGCTCATTTACAGTCTGACTCAAAACTCATTAATAACAACAGAAGGCCTCCACTCCTTTCAGTGGGTTTTGGATCAGATTCATGCTTACCTTGGATGCTCTGTGCAGCGCTGCCAAAGCACCAAGGGATTCGTAATACAGGGTAAATACAGAGGGGCCTCTTGCTTTGTCTATTCTGATAATTCAAATGTGCTCAGAACTGTTCTCTGGCCCTGAGGCAAATGGTAAGAGACCCATGTCCATGCTGTTACACTTTCTTGCCCCCCACAGCAGAGAGGCTGCATCCAAGTTGTCTACTGGGAATAGGCCCTGGCCTGGGCCATTTTCTGATCCATGCCCAGATCTGTTTGGGAGCCAGCTTGCCAAGTCCCAAATCATGCCAGGGACTGCTTTAGAACTTCAACTGCACCGAGGATCGAACCACCATACCCAGGACCTTCCCTGGCACTTGGCTTGTCTACCGAAACAGACACAGCCCTTCACCTTGACAGCACTAGTTACCATAATCAGAAACTGGTGGTCAATCTCAGGAAAAAAAGAAAAAAAAGAAGAAAGGCAACCTCAAACTGAACTGAACTATTGTACAATTTCTGCTGAAGCCACACGTAAAAGTTTCATCCTGACTGTACGGGGTGAGCAGGTTCTTCCTAGATTTGCTCTAGTATAAATAGAAGTCGTATACCCCTCTTGATAGGATTTGACTCGTATGTGGACCATCCTTTCAAGGTACGTGCTCTTTTTCATCAATTAAGCAAAGAGCTAAGGCTGAGTTCCCAGCTGAGGAATTTCAGTGCCACAAGCTAAGCAGGGTGTATCTAGGTCCTAAAGTAGAAACAGCCTCTGCCCTGGCCAACAAAAACATCAGCCCCATAAAACAGAAACCAAAAATATTATAGAAAAAGCTTGAAAGTTTTTCCACAAAGGAATGAAACCTACGAAAGTATGTAACACATATAATTATGGAAACAAATAAATGAATATAGGGAAAAATTGTTTCCCTTCTTATCATTTAATGTCCTTAATAAATCCCAGGATAATGTCAAACATTATTTCTTCATTCATGGAAAACATGACTTCTTGTAAGCAACAGTCAATATATGGTTTTAGTTATCAAGATCCACAGCCATTCATTCACACTTTATTAGCAACTATGAAATCTGGAAAATGCATACATTCTAGTAGATAAATTAATGTAATACATGAGTCAAAGCTTTTTGTACCTGGTCTACCGTGGAATCTAAAAGCTAAATAGCTTGATTCCCCTGAAACCTGCGGCTGGCCTCCAGCAAAATGGAATTTTCAAATCAAGCAGCTTGCCATTATACATGTGAATGAGAACTGATGGATCCTATTAACCAGCATATGAAAGACAAGATGTTGCAGACAGAAGGGATTCTTGATCCATGCTCTCACCCTTTCTTGGGAGAGTCAGTGATACACTGAATCCTAGTGGCCAATCCTGAATATTTGTTACATTTACTGTGGTAAGCAGACACCGAAGTGAGGGGAGAAATGAAAAAAAAAAAAAAAAAAAGATGGTGACTGCAGAAACTATGCAGATTTTTGTTTTAGATTTTCTGTTTGCTTGGTTTTTGGTTTTGGTTGGTTGGTTTTTTGTTTGTTTGTTTGTTTTTTAGTGAAGGGAGAGAAAGCTTAAATAAGGACAGGCCATTTGATTACATCTTAAGTGTTTACCACTGTGTTTTGTTGTATGTCGACAATTGCACTTGGCGTTTCCTGTTTTGCTCTAACTTACTGTTGAGATATTCCTTGCCTGTGGCATTTGCTCACTATCCTCAGCACATGTTGTCTTGGGTGTCCTTTAGCTGGATGAATGCACATTGCTTCAGAGTAGTTCAGTTTACCCACGTGAAGTCACACTGTGACCTGCTGTAGCGCGAGTATTTACTTTGTCTGCTAAGAGCTGGAGGCAAACAGATGCATCTTATTTGCTGAAAGAAATGGAGCAGGAGTCCCCCAGCCTGTGAGTGTGTGCTGCCTGTCTCACCCTCATAATATGCTGCCGGCTGCCGTTGCCGACAGAAGCAATAATTATTCATTGATTTATTTCACCTCACAAGGCTGCCCTTACGGCAGCAATTGTCTAGGATTTCCCCCTGCAACGATGCTCCTAGGATAGGCGGCAATGAATTTGCACTGTCACTTCCAGCACCCTTTCTTTCCCTCTGAGCAGTGTAAGTGGAGCTATCTGGCGGTGTTACAAGCCACTCCAGAAGCTGTGTTCTTCAACTGTGCATCTTCAAAGTGCATTTCCAGAGCACTTCTTTGCTCTGTGAAGCTGCATTCACAGAAGCTCTGTACGAACACAGGAAGGCAAAGGGAGGCGATGCAGCCCAAGAAGAACATCAAGTAACAAAACTCATTCTGCTGGTGGTAAAGAGCTTCTCTGAAGAACATTGTGTTAGTGTGACACCCATCAGCCAGAGTACAGAAGATAAGGCTGGTAGTGAGAAAGAAGTCACTGAAGCAACTGCAGGAACTCCTGGGTCTGGTGCAGCCCTTAAGAGCCATCAGCTCAATCAATTTTACGTAAATCACTTCACAGCTATGGGAAGTATACACCTAAAAGAGAAACGTTTCTTCTGCTTTCTTCTCTGATGGACTGGTGCTGGTAGGAAGACAGTGCTCTTATTTTACATTTATTTCAGTGATGGTCATTACAAGATGCAAACCTTCCTGGAAGTAATGTTAGAGACATCTCTGACTCAGGTAAACTTTCAGAGTTGGTGATAACACAAGTGTCTTCATTCCCTGTCTGGAGGACTCTGGATTGTTTTAACTATGCTTTTTTCCCAGCATGAGACAAAGAACACTGCTGATGAAGTGGAGAAATCTGCCTTCTTAAATTCTGGTAATGGATTAAGAATATCTGCACAGGCTGCCACCTCTCCTGCTTGGTAGTATCTGAGCGAGAACTTGGAAGACATTTTCAATGCAGCGAGTGTGCTAGAGTCCAGCCAGTGCACATGTCTCAGAGACTGGGGACTTTATTCACCCCATCTTCCCTAGGAACTGATCTCTGCAGGACTTTCTGATGTTCATCACTACCATCACTAACCACAGAGGGCAAGAAGGAGGGCAGCACTGCTTGGGACACTTTTCTGTCTTGGGAGAAAACATTTCTTCCTTCCATGTTCCCATGTTCCCCACCTTTTCAAGTCTAATATGGAAAAAAGTAGCCGATTTTACTCTGTAATAGTTTTGTTTACTGTTAGGTGTGTTGCTTGGCTGACCAGAGAGTCTATTTCTTGTGTTTGTGTGGTTAATAAACTGCTAGTGTGCTGGAAAAGGAGGAGGCAATTTAGTAAGAAACACAGCTTCCCTTTTTTAAACTGTTTTCTTCTAACTAATATGGATGCAGCCGTTCTTTTTGAAGGCAAACATTTAAGTTTGTTTATGTTTGTGTGTGGTATCTCAGTAACAGAACAGCCATTACTGCTGGGCTGTAGCTGCTGTTGGAAGGAATTATGTGATGAGACACTGTCTCAACCTTCCTCCCCCTCAAACACAGTTGCAAATATTGTAAAAATAAACAAACAAAAAACCCCAAACAGACAAACAGACAGGGATTTGCTGTTGCCGACAGCATCACATCAATTCTATTTACTTTTTCTACAGAATTCTTCTACAGAGATTTTTCAGGATCTCTCTCATACCAGCTCTGGCACCGACTGCAACGCAGAAGTCTCAGCGTAAGTGACTGCCTTGGGCAGATAAACTGTGTGAGCAGGTCCTCAGGGACAATCCAAGCAATATTTTTGGATCACCTGGACTGTAATCCTGCCCACCAAGCAGGGACAGCTCTTCTGGAAAACCTCTCAAACAACACTCCCAATTTACTTTCAGAGTGAACTTCAAAACTAAAAGTCGAATTTAGATATTTCTTCACCTTGTTTTTAGGTTCATTTTGAAGGGATACAGTGATGGTCAATGACACATACGTGAACCTCAAAGCAAAAACACAGGGCTATCACAATGCAATGTGATTATCACAAATATAGCTAACACGTGGCTAATATTGTCACTACATACTGCTAGTATGTCAGCGTCACACTGCAACCAGCCCTTAAGGAAAGAGCTAAAAGAAATAATGAAATGTGGAACTTCAGGTTTGATTATTTCATATGTTTTTTTCTTTTAAATATTGCACCACACAAAGGATAAAATTCAATTTCATTTTTTATCGTTTTAAAATAGACTGACAATTCAAGTCAAAAGAGCACTGAACTTGAAGGCTTCTTTGTTTTTTCACTCATCAGTGGGCCCAGGGAGAAGACAGATGCTCCAAACCGCTAGTACTATTTCCACTGCTCCACGGTATCACAGTATCACAGAATCACAGAATGTTAGGGATTGGAAGGGACCTCAAAAGATCATCCAGTCCAATCCCCCTGCCGGAGCAGGAACACCTAGATGAGGTTACACAGGAAGGTGTCCGGGTGGGTCTTTAATGTCTGCAGAGAAGGAGACTCCACAACCTCCCTGGGCAGCCTGTTCCAGTGTTCTGTTACCCTCACTGTGAAGAAGTTTCTTCTCAAATTTAAGTGGAACCTCTTGTGTTCCAGCTTGAACCCATTACCTCATTGTCCTATCATTGGTTGCCACTGAGAAGAGCCTGGCTCCATCCTCGTGACGCTCCACCTTTATATATTTATAAACACTAATAAAGTCACCCCTTAGTCTCCTCCAAACTTCTCCACTTCCAAACACTCTCCTACCCTCTCAACAGCAGAGTGCAGCGGTGTGGAGAGAACCTGGGGATCAGGGCACCCTCATGTTTATCACAGAATCACAGAATGTTAGGGAAGGATCATCTGGTCCAATCCCCCTGCCGGAGCAGGAACATCTAGATGAGGTTACACAAGAAGGCGTCCAGGCGGGTTTTGAATGTCCCCAGAGAAGGAGATGTTATGACCAAATCTATGACCAGCCTTTTTCCCACTGTCTTTTCTTGCTTCTCCATCCAGCCCCACAAAATGCCAACAGTAAAGCTGGAACACAATCCACATTCATGGGTGTATAGAGTTTCATGGTGAGCTGCACAAGTCCTGTCAAGAACTTTGGGTCATCACTGAGGGGCTGGAGTTTCCACAGCTACAACTGTGTTGCTCTTGGATACCTGACCCTGTGAGTTCAGAAGCAGCTTGGTTTGTTTATAATACGTCTTTGGTAGCTGTGCTGACATACCCCTAAGTGACAACCTGACCAGTGCTGAAACGGTCACTCTTGATCTTATCTAAATCCAAAAATAAAAGTCAACACATTTAAGAGTTATCATTTCCGGTAAGAAAAACTTCAGTATTTTTGAGGCAAACCATTTCAATACTTACCAAAGATTTTTGAAAGACTGGACATGAAAGAATATTTATTTCTGCACATGCTTGTTTTTTCACTCCAGGGCAAAACAAAAATAAATGTCACAATCTTTACATTTTGTGTGAAATGGAATTATTGTTCTCTACCGAGGCTCTATGCAAAAGATGATTTAATGCTGAGCTAGATGTAAATAAGTTAAAAGCATCTGAACAGATTTCTCACTCAGGTTGAGAATTTAATTAGAGACTTTCACTAAAATGTGTTCAAATTTCATTCTCCACTGTGTCCCAAATGCCTGTAGTTCTGTAAAATCAAGTGATGCAATGTTTACTGCCAAATAGCCATATTCTTGGTTGGTATCAGGAATAGAAATGTGCTACAATTAAATTTTCTTGTTCCCTTAGATATGCCTAATTTCTCACATTAATTTATCTTTGCTTTACAATTAGTGATGTAGTGGTTCCTTAACAAAGCCCTTTGTGGTTCTGCATCTTGGATCATAGATAAAAAATACTGAAGGCTGTTTTAAAAAAACTCAGAACACTGTTAGTGATGAGACAACTTCCCAAACCATTGCTGAATTTGGATCAATTGTGTTGCATCAGAAGGCAAAGAAAATACATTGTTATGAAAATAATAATCCTGTAAAAATCTACGTCAATGATCAAAGTCATGATTAAAGGTTGGCTATTATTACAATCTATGGCCTTGAAATGCACTAAGCTTGAACCAGTATGGTGTGGTTATTGTGCTTCAGTATAAGACAGGATGAAGGGGACACAAAGTAAATCCAACCCAATAGAAAGAAAGCAAAAGAACCCAAACAAACAGTAATTTAAAATGAATGCCTGCAGTTCTCAGAGATGGACCATGTAAAATGAACAGAAACGTTGTTGCAATGACTTCTCCTAAGCTTCCTTCCTGCCATGCGGTGACTAGGTATGAACACAAGAGAGATGCTACTTGGTCAAACCAAGGGTCTGTCCACTCCAGGATCTTTTTCTGACAGCTCTGGATGCTTACAGTATAAGATCATGTCAAAGATGCAGTGAGATTTCCTGTGTGATCCCATGGCTGCAAAGTCTCCTCCAACCTCAATTTGACTGGATATAGGTTTGGGAAATGTGTGGAGGAGTGCTAAGGATTTGATCTTTAAATCAGTACAAGCATTAAAAATGCAAAATGAATATAATAAAGGTTTATGACAATATGCATTATTTTTTTCACCTGAAATACAAATGAAACTTGCTTTGTTCTTCTAACAATCTTCTGGTTAAAATTGTTTATGGTAATCACAGAAAGCTTAATTTCCATGTCAGAACAGAAAACCAAAGCGAATTACACATTACATGATTTTAGGCTGTAAGAGCAAACAGTGAAATCAGCCAGGAAGAGAAATGCTACAGTGAAAAAAAAAAAAGCATAACAGAAACCCAGGAAACTCTCCAGTAGTAACATATACTAGTTTTCAGAGATTATGAAATGGAAAATTATTCTTGGTATATTGTTTATCCTAAAACAACAGCCTTTTAAAAATTTTCTTTTTAATGAGAAATTATCCAGATAATGGTAGACTTACAAATGAGAAGACTGCAGATTGAGGTGGCTGTAAAAAAGTCCATAGACACTCTCCAAACAAGAATGAAGGTTACTTTCTCTAGACTCTTCTAACCCGTTTTTCTGCTGCAGTAACGCAAACCACAATTATTTCCTCAGAAAAAAAAAAAACCACCCAGCATGGGCTGGATGGCAACTGTGCTGCCACCAGTTCTGTCCCTCCTTTGTAATTTTCTGCATAGGGCACCTCCAGCTGGCCAAGTACGGCCCTGCTTTAATGACTCACATTAAACTCTTACTAGCAGCGCTTCGGCTTTCTCCCACTTTTCTATACCTACTGCAAGAGCTTCAGATTGAGAGCTGCAAGTAGTCCACAGTGAATCAGAGAGTGATGACTCTCCCGTGTTTGGATATCCAATCTGAAAATTAGTCACAGAAAGTCACCCTCACTCCCAGGTAATTAAGGCAATTATATAAACAGATATTAATCCCTTTCTGAGAAGTGCTGTGAAACTTAATTTGTTAAAGTTTTAATGCTTTGTGAATTTTACTTGAAAGGTGTTACAGAAGTCCAATGCCTCATGTAATCATTCCTCCAGCATCCACAGGTAAAAGAAAATAAAAGATGACCACACAGCTTTCTGTATTACTTATGTGTTGTAAATTGTGAGCTTTTGCCACAAAGAAAGTAAAACTATTACATTGTATTCATACAATGTAGGAATAATGACATGCAGATATAAATATTATCTTTATTAAGTTGTTTAAGAGGAAAAGCTGTGGGGCTTAGAGGATAAGGGACTGGAATTTCATCTCAGAAACCCCAGTGGGGATTTAATTTGCAAACCACTGTTGAGACTTTAGCTGCACAATAGCTTACTCTAATCTGCTGATAGAGGGAAATTATTTACTAGCTATCAAAGGGATACCTGCCTTTGACAGGACAGTACTCTCATACATTCACATAAATCCTGTTATTTTCCAAGTCTGAGCCAATTTCAATAAAAAGTGTTTGGCAAGCTTTAGTCTCAGCTAGGTATGTCTAAATATATGTGTATTATTTGTCAGTTGTAACTATTTTCCTGTGACTTCCAGTGCTTAAACTGAAGAATGTGGAGTAAGTCACAGATATGTGAGGCCACCTGCCTTTGAAATACCTCACTTTGGAAGTAGGTAAAGAAGGGATTCATATAGGTAACGGATGCCACAGATATTGGGCAATCATTTAAACTGTATTGATATTTTGTTAGCGATCTAATATTTGCATGCCTTTTCTGATGCTATCATGCAAGTTACTAAACTGTTCTGGAAAGTAATAGGTCATTGAAGCCTGTATAGATTTGCATATACAGCTCTACTTGTACTGAAATAGTAACAATAATTCACAAAACTTGGAAGCCTATACCTTGATGACCTACATAAAGGAAAGGTCTTCCCCATTTTATTTCTTAGGAACCTAAATCTGCCATTGCAAGGTTGCACATTTTGTTTTGCTCAGGCACAAAATCAAGCATCCATGCCAATCTTTTCTCAACAAGAAGGAAGGAGAGAAGGTATTAAGTCTTTATCTCAGCATCCCGATGATAAGAAAATTCATCCAGGTTAAGGGAAAATCATATTTCTTTTGTTACTTTCCCTTTCAAATCCACATGAATTCCCACTCCACCAATCTGAGCATTGATGAGGGCCTGGGAATTATTCTGTCTTTTGTTCTGAAGCTGAAACAATTCCCACTTGTAAGGAATAATTTATTATCAACTGTAGCAATCAAGAGAGATAACACTATGGCCTAGCAATCTAAGCATCATTGATCCATGTGGACGAAAAGAAAATTCTGTCCCTGCTTCACAAATATTTAATATGACATGCTTAAACATGTAATTGGCTCTTTGTTATATAAGGAATGTCACATATGTTGAATAGTCAAAAATATTTGTACTTCCTGTTAGAGAGTGTGGTTTAGTGATTAAGGCATTGAATTTGGTTTGTTGAAGTCTCGTTTCAAATCTAAGGTCCTGTCAACAAATATCTGAGCAGGGCCTCTGCACACAACTGTACAGTTTCTAGCTGTCTTGCAAACTGAAGTTTGTACTTCTAGAAATCAGAGAGAACAGAAGTGTGTGTGTGTATATTATCGCTTATCTGCACTCAAGTCTTGTTTTATGTGGAGTAAAAGGAAATCCCTGTCTAACAATACAGCTGCAGATTCAATGACAACTCTTTTCAACTTTGGATAAATCACTTTATCTCAGTTCTCACCTGTTAGAGTTTTGCTTATTTAAAGTATAAGCTTTGCAGAGCAGAAAACTTATCCTATTACATGTAAAGTATTTTGCAAGAAATCACACACTATACGATCCTGATCATTGCTTGAACTGGTAGACGCTACCATTATCTAAAAAAATATGGCCAGACTAGGCCACCAGGCAATAAAAATTATTGCAAATTGGTTATTTTTTCTGTTGCCTGTGTGAAAGAAGAGTGCTCTCAGTTCAGTTCACAATAAGTCTGCGGTCCATCAGAAAACCACAAATCTGTTCCATTGTAATTCTGGATGATCATTTCCCACAGATAGGTCAGAAGCCAAAAGGACATCAGTGTTCTCAGGCCTTGAAATTGCTCCTCCAGGCAAGAGGGAGGCATGTTGGCAGATCTGCCTGTATTGCACTTCCATTGGCAAGGAAGCTTTTATCTCCAAGGCTGATGATCCCACATAGAAACTTATTGATTCCCACAGCTAACCCTCCTTGACTTCAAAATGGCCCACAATTTTACTTTCTGGTTGTTGGTAGGTTATGACTTATGGAAATAAAGCAAATTGCACATTATGGAGTGCTGCTTTAGGCCATGTCTTTAATTTTAATGAATTAAAATTAATTTATCTTTTTTACCAAATCATCTGCTATAAATAAAATACTGCAAATGACAAAAAGACTACAAAGAGGAGTCTTCCAGGAACTTAATACACATTAGGCAATAAGTGATAAAAAATCAGACGGTAAGACATGGATGACTTCTAGTTTTGCATAGCGGAGTCCACTCTGCTGATTGCCATCTTATTACTTTGCATAAGAGATTAAACAAAAGATTTTTTTTTTCCAGCTGTTACCCTAGAAATGAACTGAACACACGAAGCACATGGAAAAAGGCAAATTGTAAAAGCACGCACATACATTCACCTGTATTTCTTTGTTACTTTCAGTCCACCTGCTCATCATTGAGCTATTCATATGTAACCACACTTAGTAGTATATAGCAGCTTCCTAGCTCATAAAATATTGATTCAGGTTTTTTATCTTATATCTTTCTTGAACTTTGATCTTTCATACTTAGCACTGCCTTGATGAAATATTTAGAAGTACAACATTTTCCATGCGAAAGGTAAATTTAGAGTTTTATATAGTAGCCTCTGCTAATGCATTAGCTTCGACCCACAGGGGACCCAAGCTGAACTCTATCTTGGGCAAATTTAGTTGAAAATTGAGTTTGCAAAAATTCTCCATCCCAAATAAACTTTTTTTTAAGGTAAAGGTCAGTTTTGTGACTTGGTTGGAATAGGCTTAACACACTTCCTCAGCAGGTGCATTGAGAGGGCCTTGAGAAGACACATCCAAAGAGCTGACTTTAATAGTTACTTCCCAGCAGGTAAAAATGTATTATATATATAATAAAGCAAGACTCCCAACTTAAAAAAAAAAAACAACAAACGAACAAAACCCAAAAGTAAACCAAGATAATATTCTTCATACATTTATAGGCATTGAATGTTATCAAGTAATTTTTCCAAATCAAGCAAAACTACTGCGACATCTCCTTCACAAATTTCATCAATTCATATACTCAGAATAACAAACAAGGCATTCCACTGAGGTTGAGAACTGAAGAAGTCTCAATTCACAGCTCAAAGCTGGCTGAATTCAGCATCTAGGAACATGTAAGTTCCAGCTAAAGCTTTTCCAAGGTCTGGAGGACTCACAAGGGCTCTGTCCACCATCGTTTCTCTGACAGCTGGTACAAGCCTTTCTCCCAGTATAAGTCTTTTGCCTCCACCTACCCACTAACTTTCATGAAACCTATAGAAATTCCATTAGTTTTCAGACCTTGATCTCCCTGCCGTATTTGGATAAAGGGGTTTTGGCTGAAGGATGCCAATGTTCATAGGAGTGGAGAGATAAGGTGGGACACAGGCAGCCATACACATATCCAGAGTAAGCACAAACACCTACTTCTTTTCTATTATAGCTGCATAAGTCAGGATATGATACTGAAATCAATGGGGCGTTATATATTTAAGAAAATGGGCAATGAATAAGAAGATAATCTATCCCATTCTCTACTGTTTTATATTTCAAAAATAGAACTTCATATTGCCCATTTTGAACATGCCGCACTCTGCTCTTGATTAAGACAAGCTGTTTGGACGGACAGAAATGAAGATGCAGAAGAAGTAGAGAAAATAGTCTGGAGGTTATTTCACTCTGAATTTTAAATTCACAAAATGTTTTGTTTGGGAAATGCTACTGGGGAGAGAAGTTTCTGTATACAGTGCAGTGAGTATTTTCAATAGGATACTTTAAAAAAAAAATAAATCAGGAAAGTTATGTGAAGACTGGAGTCAGCGTTGTAATCGATATGCAGAACCAGGATTTATTTCAATTTTAATCACTTAGAAGTTACCACTCTACTAGTTTAAACATCTAGACTTTTCTCATGCCCAATGGAGAAAGATAGGAAGAATTAAACTCCCCAAATGTCTCTTTATAGCCTAAGAATTTGATGCTTACATATTGAGGTATTTAGATGGACAAAGCCAGGTCAGAAGCACCTCACCCTTAAAGAGCAGCTAACTAAATCTGTAAACATCAGGATGAATTTACAGTATTCATAAGTTCCATAGACTTCTTCCAGTAACAACATTAAACCCTTTATTACCTGGACAAGGCAAATAATTAAAGTGACAATGTCTGAGGACTGCCGTCTCAAAAACCTCCAGCAAAATGGCAAGCTTTGCTCCTTTTTACAGTTGTCTTTTGCACTAGATTCAAAAGATATTCTTCAGATGCAGAAAGCCAGTACACCAAGTAATCTCTGGATATGTACACAGGTGTATGTAAATAATAGGAAAGGTGAGAATAAAGGATAGAGAAGGGAAATAAATATATTTTGGAGCACATCTCTCTGTCTCAGCTTTATTTGGGAAAATAAGAATGGCTGTATCACCAAATTCAGAATACCACAGAAACGTAATAATGAAACCTCAAAAGAAAGTCTTCAAATTAAAGTACATGCTACCTATCAGACACTTAGCCATGTATTTCATTCAAACTATTTCTATAGATTGATATAATAAATTCATTTTCATATGACATAACATCTGTGTTTATTTTACTGAGACTGCTGGAATGTTAAAAATAATCAATTTAAATTTGCATCATACAAACATTTTGGTAAAAGAACAGTTGACTTCTCAGAGAAAACCTGAAGACCTATAATTTTTATATGAAATCTATTTTCTATACTTGTTTCTTATTGCTACAATAGAGCTTTATTTTTAAAAACAAACAAACAATGGTTTTGGTTTGCATTTTTACCTACTCTATCAGCTTCCAATGTAAGAACATTTTGGCGCAGAAGAAATACAGTATACAGAAGCACAGAGGTCTGTCTTACCTTCTGGCTCCCTGATCTTACGTCCTGCTGCAGATTTTCGTAGCACACTCCGTCCTGAGTTGAACAAGCTAGTTAACTCATCAAGGGGACTGGTCAATGACCTTGAGTTTGTAGGGCTGTATGAAAACGAAGATGAGGAATTTGAGTTCAGTTTCCTGTGATCTGCTCTTGCCACCTTTGGGGAGTAAGGCAGTTTGGAGAATGGAGAAGAAGAGCATCCAAGCTGAGCAGGATTTGGTCTCTGAGGTACTTTTGGCAGATCTGAGTTTGTACCTGTTTTCCCTGCATTAATCAGAAAACTAGCACAAGTCTCTGGAGGAAAGGCAAAATGTGTGGAAGCCCGGTAGGAAATAGGAGGTGGTACAGGAGGAGGGGGTGGTGGGAGAGGAGGAGGTGGTGTGGAAGGAGGAGTCACTTTGCTGGAAACATTGAACACAACCAAGCCTGGAGATGCTGGTCTTTCATTCTCTCCTTTCTGGCTTTTGGAGTACTGTGGTGATAATGGACTTGAGCCTTCTGATTGCACGGGGTATTTTAGGTTGGTTTCCAAGACAGGAAGCTTTTTGACTTCTAGTGGTGTTAGAGGTGATTCATCAGAAGCAGGTGAACATGTGACGGGGGTTGGAGGAAATACAAGAAGTGGTGGCCTGTGCGGGAGCAAGTTAGGGAAAGGGGCTGGAATGTCACAAGAGTCTTTACAGATCAAAGCTGCTTGACTGTTTCCATCCAATGTTCCATCCTCAATGTTAACATTTTTTTTGCTTTCAAAAAACAGAGGAGGAGACCCAGTTACTACTGGAATTATTCCATTACCATTACTTCCTTCTTCTGGTAGAAAATACTTCATTTCTTCATATACAGACTCTCCTTGTTCTGGGCTTTCTGCTTCAGCAGAACTGCTTTTCATTGCATTCCCTACCATTTCAATATAGACAGGCTCGTTTTCCTCCTCTTCTTGTGACATATAGAGACTCAACATGCCATGTTGTGGCCCATCAGCACAAGTTGCTCTCTGTACTGTCACAGTGTCATAGCCACCTGGTTTAGCTACTGTGCTTGCCTGTTTTACATCCCCAGGCTTTTGGCCAGGTATTTCTTCATAAGAGCCACTAAGTTTCGTATTGGGACTTCGTTTTGGTTTTCTGGGAGGAATTTTTTTCATGGTACTATAGTCATCACTGTGTGGCCTTGGACGGGTCAGCACTAGGGAAGTGAAAAAGTTCTGAGTTATTAACAGACCAAAGACAGTTTTTTGTTTCACAGGTCTAGTACTTTAAAGCCTTCAAATGTTGCCTATACAGTTTTACAATGAGCAGCAGTCACAAACACAGGGGTTCAGTCAAAAGCAAAAATACTTCAAGGAAAGAACAGAACTTTCAGCTTCCAAACCACAAGCCTCTGCTACTTGGGCATATAATCTGCTTTGGTAATGTCTACTGCCACTGAAAGATGAGAACACCTGAGGAGATATCTTCTGAATCCAAATGTTCACTGCAAGGTCTGTGATGCACAGAAATATGTGCTTGTTATTCCTTTTGCCCCAAGGGAGAGGGGCATGCTTTTAACTAGGAGGTTCAGCATGGCGCTGCTTTGACACCCTGTCATTGCCAGTAACTGAAGCATCCCCTTTTTATGTAATATCTATAAAACTCTAATTATAGGCATATATTATGCCTGTCTCTTCTTCTTTTGTGCTGCGGGTGTGGAAATAATTTATAAAGTTAGGGAATCCCACAGCCTAAGGGCAATTCCGCAACTGAATATACAGGTAACTAAACTAAATGTCTTTTTACAGCCTCCAGGGACTTGAGGAGTGAAGACACAAGACACCTAGGTGATTGGTCTTTTAAGATCAAAATTAGATGGTGTAAATCAGAGCTGGTTTTGGACAAAGGCTCAGGAAACGGATGTAATTCTTGGTAAATGAGTATACAGCAGGGAAACTGGCCCTATTGTTTCATACATATGAGAAGAATTCCAAAGTTGTTTGTGAGTGTATACAAGCATTATTCTTAAGACCAGACATATACATATATATATCAATTGTAATTCTTTCAAAAACCTCTGCTAGAGCTTTTTGGTTAAAACAATAATCTCTTGCAGAGCTGGGCACAGAAAGCCAAAACGACTACAGAGCTCCTTAAGCCACACTAATTTAAAAATATATTGGATACAGTTCATCTCTTCTTACACAGAGCTTGAACGAACAAGGAAGAGGTTAAGAAAAATGGACTTGCATCTAATGAACTGGACATGAGAACAGTAATTATTTTGCAAGAGAGAGCTGTAAAGGTTTCCATCCATTGTACGCAGGATTACAGAATAGTTACACACAGCTTTAAACCCAATCTGAAGGATCTTCCCGGAGAAGTCTAGCGGATCCTTTACACGAAGACACAACTCATGCTTATCAAGGAAAAGCAGAACGCATTCCTCCCCTTCATCTTGTACTCATTTATTTCAAGGGTGAAGGAGAACAGAACAACTGAACTCAAAACCTTTCTATATGCACTATAATGCATTGAGACACTCTGGGACTTCCAGAGCACTTTCCTTCCAAACAAAAAATTCTCTCTAAGCAAGTTATGACACAAATATAAACCACTGGTACATAAGTTATTCATGTGAATGCAGGGAAAAAGTAGGAGAGTTTAATGTTTAACTTGGTGAAATTCAAGATTCGAGCATCCTGTTTTAGTGATGCGAGGTATTCTAACACACAGTTTAAAAGCTGAAATAAAATGGTCAGTGGGGTAGAATAGCTGACAAAGATCATTTGTCTCTTGAGGGAGTTCTGCAAATAGGTTTTGGTTGTTGACAAACTAGGCAATTAGAACACACGGGTATTATTTGCTGATTTGGAAACAAATCACAAATCGACTAATTTTATTTACCACCGCTGAAATATTTCAGGGAAGCAGGACTTCTCAAAGGCTCTTGCCTGTGTTCAAAGGGATCAAAGTGAAAAGAATAAATCAATAACCTAGAGCAACATTTGCGACTGTTTCTCTCTTTATGCCTAACCTTCATTAGTGGTTTCCTTAGAAGCCGCCGACAAGCAAGCGCTAACAGCCTCGTAGGAAGCGCTCAGTCGTGTGTTGGGGTCCCTCTTTGGTTTGGGAGGAGGCTGTTTCCTTGGTGACGGCAGGCTAGTGCTGTCGTCCATGCTGAACACAGAGTGCAGGGAGGGGGATCTGATGGATGACCCAGCCGCAGAATGTACCAAGCCGTCCACTGCCATGGGGACAGGGACGGAGCTGGAATGAAAGTGCTTTGGCGTTCGACAGCCGGTAAAGCTGTCCTCAGAGACCTTCCCACCCTTGTCTTCAGCTCTGCAAACACAGAAGAAGAGGGCCAGATGCATTATTCAAGCGCTAACAATGAACCTGTTCATGCAAACATAACAACAGCTTTTTGGTAAACAATCTCACAACTCCCCTGCTGGGGCGAGGGGATGTGTGTAGTAATCTTCTGACAAACAAATCCAGATCAAGCTGCTCGCTTTCTTCCATTTCCTGTTCCATGATAAATCAGGACACTGGCCCTTTTTCACACAAATGCAGCCTTTCCTTAAGCAGTTTGGTATTGTTGATCAGACATTCACGGAATGAATCGTTCACACTTTGATTGCTACACACAATCGAAAGCCAGGTTTTCAATCTGAATGATAATTTCTGGGAAATCCATTTTAATAGAAAGTTACTGAGGCAGCAAATGCTGAGCCTTTGTCATTATTTTCTAAAAAGACAACTATAAATTCTATTTAGATAAATTCTATTTAGATAATGCAAATCTTTAAAATATTAGATGACCTTTTCAACCAGCTACATTGGCTGCTTGAACAATTCCACCTAGATATCTATATATCTTCCTGTTTAAGCTTAGTTATTAGTGATCATTTAAATAATATTAATTATGACATCATGTTTAGCTATTTCAATCATAATTTTGGAGTTTTACTTATTCTTTTTTTCCCCTTTTTTTTGCTATTTCAACATGTATTGAGAAATGATGTTTATCAGCTGCTTCCAACACATTGATTTTTAACAAAAATTCTGCTAACAGTTTATTCCTCCAAAAATCAAAACTATGAAAACCTTTTGATTTAGAGTGGTAATGTATTAGATAGAAGATGTCTATGCCAATGTTACACAAACAAATCCCCATGTTTTTGTTTTTGTTTTGGTTTGTTTTTTTTAACTGTATTTCTGCATGGTAAATCACCAGCAGAGCTGGAATTCATGCACAGGATATAGCCAGCTGCCCATGTAGTAAATGAAATAGCTAAAGATGAAAGCACGGTGCTCAGTGGATAATTTGTTTTCACTGTAATGTTTAATTACAGTCTTTCCTACAAAAGCATTTCCTCGAATATGTAATCACTGGGATATTTGAAGCTAATTAAGCAGATGCACTGCCATTTTCACTTTAATAAAAGTCACTGACAAAAGCAATGAAAGCAAAGGGAGTTGTTCTGAACGAAAATTAAGGTTCTACAGAAAAATAAACATTTATATGTCCAGCAAGTTATAGACACATTCCTGCTATAGACACATACCTATTAATGGCAAATGCTACCTCTACCCATCCAGTTGTCTGAGAGAAAAGAGATCAGGGACTCAGTTCCTAGAGAAAGACTTGCTAGCATTCATTAGAATTGTAAGATAGGTACTCCTGAAAACTCTGATGGGAGTTAAACAAAAAAACATTTGCTATTTTTAAATAAGAGGAAAACATCCTCCTCACAATCAATCCACCTAGTTCAATGCATAATCAAGATTTCTTAGGCTGGGCTTTATTGTATTTTAATGCCTTCTTAGTTGTTTTGCATTATCTTGGCAATTTCCTAATGGTCAGATTTTAAGTTAGAAGAATTTTTCTTTTGTTTGTTTAGTTTGATGGAAGTTCAACTAAAATCTATTTATCATATAATTAAAAATATATTTATGTAAAAAATACATGCCTCAGATACTTGAATAAGTTCCTATAAAGCTCAGTCTCTCCTGAATAGGATGTTGGGGTTGTTCTTAAGTTTCTAGACTTAACTACCCGATATAAAGAAAAAAATAGGGCCTAACATTGACCCAGGCTGAGTATATGCTTGAGAAACCTCTTGCGATTTCTCAGTCATTTCTACGACTTTCTAAGCAGGGAAGGAAATCAGTAAAACTGAAGAGACACTTTGATTCACAGTAGATGTCTTCTCATCTTACCTTTTGTGGCCTTCTTCTGGTCTGTTTCGAGCCTCTAACTTCTCCCTGTGGTAAGCAGTGTTCATCTCATTGCGAAGTCGGTCGTTTTCTCGAGCAATGTCAGAAGCATTTTGAATGACCAAGGCGTCATATGTTTTCAATCCCATATCCTCAGCATTCTGCAAGAAGCTTTTGATTGAGGTGACCTCTTGCTGTTTGATGCTCATCTTCTGTAGCAAGCGCTGGCGAGCTAGAAATCCTCTTACAACTACCATAACAGAAGGAGAAAATACAGATCAATGAAAGACAACAAAATTAGTGAATAACTTAATATTACTGTTCTGCTGTAGACATGAGGAAATAAGTTCAGTCAATGTCTTACACAAAGAACAAAGCAAACGTGACAGCACAGAAATAACATACTAAAATGGAAATCTTTCTGTTTTCTACTGGCAGTGCCCAAAACAATGCAGTGATACTAAATTCATTCATAAAGTTGAGCTATCACAACTCAAAAAGTCTGCTTTCATTGAACCTTACTTTTTACTACATTACAACTGGAAACTTGGATGTATGCCTCAGACTGTGAAAGCACACATTTACACTGCAAAGGTCAAAAGATCTTTTCTTTCAAACTGAAAACCTTAATAAATGATTCTTGCATTGAATGCAGTAGGAATTAAATGATCGCTTGCTTTTGGTCAACTTAAAAAAATGCTTTAAATATTTCAATGTACCTAAAAGAAAACCAAAACTGATGCGATTTTTTTCAACGCAACTTAAAGACCTTGTGTTGCTCATTTCCTTTCAGCAAAAACAATTAGATTGATTCAATGCAAATTTCTCAAATGTATCTGTCACATCATGTCTGCATCTTTTCAGTTTAAAATTTTCATCTGCATTGCATCAGATTTATGTATCTATTAGGCCTATTTTTCACACTCTTTGTCAGTCTTACATTGGGAGATTTTGGTATATCTCCTGTAATAGCTTTCTGTACTACTTTCCTAAGTATGTACATTGATTACAACAAATTCCACTCAACCTAAGCAACACACAGTCCCCTAAATTTACAGAAGCACCCAGCTGAGCAGAAACACAGGGCACAGCAATGTCCATGACCACGATGAACTGGGCACTAAACTAATCACTCCACCTGCAACAGAGTGGTATTAGTACTCTCAGAGCATGCACGCTGGCTTAGAAGGAAGAGATATCCTAACTAAAGGTGCACTTTAAATTAAAAAAAAAAAAAAAAAATTTTTTTAAAGTTGCACAAGGTCCTGATTCTTTCCTGACCTGGAATAACTACTGTGTATGTCACAGGGAAGAACCTTCTTTTAGAATGATTTGCCTGTTGCTTGAAATATTGTTGATTTTCACAACATCAACTTATACGTATCAAAAAAAGGTCGAACTTCATCATTGATTACTATGGTTACTCTCATTCTGGTCCTTGAAAGTTTTTCATAAGTGAAGCCAGCAGGCAATAGCCTGTATAAGATACTGGTTTGAGTTTGGGGGAAAATACTGAAAATGTTACTGTTTAGACTGAAGATAATAAAGTGCTAAAATGCATTAGGCCTTTTTAACAACATAATTAAATTTCAGTCTTAGGAACACTGCAGAACAACATCAAAGGACAAAGAGTCAAGCTGAATTAATCTAAAGGAAAAACGTAAACAGAGAAAGATACAATTAGTTTTCTACGAATGTAAAATGTTATTAAATAAAATGAACAGCTAAAATAGAGGGCAACATGAAGTATTTTTTACCTCCTTCTACATCCTTGTATAGATGCTTAAAATAAGATTTTTTTTAGAGGTGCTCAGTGCCCAGCTGATGAAATAGAAAGGTTCATGTTAAAATACTAATACTGCTACTATCCAAAATTCACTGGGTTTGGAAACATTCAAGTTCAGGTACTTTGAGATTATTTATAACGGACAACTTTGAAGGTTTACATTTTTATAATCACAGCCAGCCATGCCATTTCCAATCCCTTTTGCTACGTTCTATAAAATCTGACTTCTGTAAACCCTGAAACATTAATGCACTTACCCAATTTAGTTGAAAAGGAAATTAATGGTACAGTTATTTGTTGACAATTTAATGAGAGTATTCACATAGGATATACATGTTACTGAGTGTGAATTCACAATGTTGCTGTTGCAAAGGTAATGAATATATGCACTGAACATTATCAGAGTTCACTGCTCAGAAGTATGAAAAATTCAAAAGAGCTTAATGATTTTTTTTTTTCCCTCACTTCCAGTATTTTCTTTAGACTTATCTGCAACAGAGCAGATAGGGTATTTGACAAATGGTTAAGCATCAAATCCTGGAAAAAAGCCTGTATTTTAAAGCAATTTTTTTTTGCAAGTGTGTGTTTATGTGTGTATTTTTACCTTGACCAAAAAAAAAAGGTGTGGGGGGGAGAGAGTTGGTAACACCACTAAGGTTGGTTAGGAAAAGGAAACAGGCTAATCCTTTGTTAGCAGGCATGAATGATGCAGAGTAGCCTGCTAGGATGGTCCAGTAAAATGACATCCAGTACAGCTCACTGTGGCATTTAGAGGCTGTACAGCTATTCTCAACTGTGCACTTTCATCAAAACTGAAATGTTCTGACAAAATATTCAACAAAGTTTTGTCAGGAAGAGTTGGCAGACAGACACCTCTCTTTTCTTTTGCACACATTTTCACGAACTGAGTAGCTCAGGTTTTCATTAGGAGGTGGACATTTCACCACATTTCCTTCTCTACGAGAACATTTGAAAGATTTTGTCTTCAGTTCAACACAGAAAAAAACCTAATTTTATAACCTCAAAAACTGCTGGGAAATGAAATTGTCATCTCCTAGACCTCTACTGCGCAGTGTCATCTACTACTGTACGGTTACTAAGATTTCCTTCTGAACTTATTCCTCATTTATGTAGATCTAAAATAATTCTCACTTATGCAAATTAAAATAATTGAGGTTAGCACCCATAAGGCAGAAGAATATCTAATTTTTACAGTTCATCTAAGGATAAAGATCGGAATAATCGACATTCAAGTAGACCAGGGATATGGGTTATGTGAGAAGTGTATTAGCTATTGTGTTTACAACGTATTAAAGTTAATTTCTAATCTACATGAACTCTAATGGAAAAACTTCAGCATAATGGACTTTCCAACAGGTACAAACAATTTTCTCAGTGATTCAATAAGGTCAAAACTTCCCACATGTAGTTCTCATAGCTGGGAAAAAAATATGACGAAGTCTCTAAGCTCACAGATCTGTTTTTAAATAAAAAGTGTTTTTACACATGCCTTCACTTTAGTTTGACCCCTTTCTTTGCCCATGTAAGTTTACTTTCAGGAAAACAGAAAAAGACTTATCTGGTTTGGTTTGGTTTGTTTCTTCTGCCCCTAAATTTAAGAGAATGCTGAAGGGATTGCTAGTAAGAATGAGGTAAAAACAACGCGTACCCTACCCTATTCCCAACCTGCCAGAGCTCTTTGGCATGCTAATTCTGCAAGTTTACCATTTTACCTGTTTGCAAAGGGCAGCTTATTTCACGAGCTAACATAGTAGAACGGATGTCTGGCTGCTCCTTATTCATTCAAGTTCTTGATTTTCTCAGGTTCCCCAGACCATAAAAAACATGCACATGAGTGATAGCTTTGATAAAAGCTTCGAATGCATAGTTTTGGTGAAAATGACTTTTCAAGTTAGCCTACTTATGGAGGGCTAGAAGCAAAACCAAAATAAATATTTCTTTAAGGATCCAAGAAGACCTATTATCTTCATTCTTCAGGCAGGGTTTGGCAGATGTCTGTTCTCTTACCTCTGCCAAACATGGACATATTTGAGGATGTTTTACATTTTGGTGTATTAAAGCACTCTGCAAATGGGACTCTGAAAGATAAATATTTCCTTTCTTTGATAAGTCAGCATTAGAAGGGAAAGAGGATAAATCATTATTGCTTTTCTAAATGTGTTAATACAACAGGGTGATTTGTATAAGGTATCAGGCACAAGTTATACATCCAGCTGAACCATGATCTGTTTTAACTGTCACTCTCCACATTCGTTCCTGAACTGCTAAGATTTCGATTCTATTTGCTTCATGTTTTCTCTTGATTTCCTCATTTTCACTTCACGCTCACAGTGAAGAGCAGATAGTTAAAACAAAAGGGGCTTGTATATTCTTAACTCTGCAATATTATGTATCTGACTAAAAAAAACCCACAAGCCTTTGTCTTTTTAATTTCCTTTAAAAAACTTATAATGGGAATTGTTGCAGACATCAGCCAATTAGATAAATAATGCATTGTGTGAAGGAAGCTTCTTCAAACAAAGCAATATTCACATTTTCGGCAGTTATTTGAGATTTTGATAGGAAATGGAAAAGAAGTAACAGGAAATCAGGAGGCAGTGGATAATACCTCTTTTTAAAAATGTGCCAAAACATGTCAGTGAGACCTTAGTAAAAATGCAGACATCAAAGGGGGAAAAAATGCCTAAACATGAAAAAAACAAGCACTGTCAAATATGAAAGCTGTAAGAAAACGGGAAAATAAAGACAACTAAAATTATTAAATTATTATCTTTGTTTTCACTGTTGATATATTAGAACACGTTGCAATTTTGTATCATTGTTATGCTATTTGATTTGCAACAAGAAGTTAAAGGTGATATTAATGTCTTGAAAAAAATCACTGAACATACTTTAAAAAGGAAATATTCAAGATCCTCTAAGTTTTAATTACAGTCAACAGTTTGCCATATAATTATGTCTGACAGACGGAAAGTGCAAACAACACCAATGCTAGTATAACATCAAAAAATCTGTGTAAGTGGTTAGCTGGAAATATGTCTGTAGGGAAATGTATAAAATAAAACAACAACTCAAGGAGAAGAAAATTTTTTTGTTATGCAATATTCTGCTCAGCGTACAAAGTGTCAGCTCAGGAACACTTGTTTTGTGATTGTTACCTTTTTGGCAGGTTATAATTTTCTTCTGAAGCTGAAGGCACAAGTCGTTGAGATGGTCAGCTTGCCAGTACTTAAGAAACACTTTTCGGACTCCTATCTAGAATATAAACAGCAGGGGAACCTTTACCATCAACAAAAGAAGGTCAAAAACAATGACAAGTGAATAACAATAGTACATAAATGCCCTGGTTTTGTTAAAAACAAGACCAGTTCTCTTTTAGTGATTTTTCCTTTCAACTAAGTTCTTCTAGGTGGCTGTAGTTTTCTGAGTTTTAGCCTGCATATTTTTCCTCGGATGCTGTACTCGGTGCTGATAAGATGACCAATGGAACGCTGAAGAAGCTGAAGGTTGCTGAATGCTGAAGGTTGAGATCTACAATTTAAGAAAGGTACAATGCCAATACTTGTCCAGAAAGGCAGTATCACTGGGTTGAATAGAAGATGTATTTGGAAGCTGTCAGACACACAGTTCCCCTTCAGTTCCAAAAACATCCAGGACAAATACTACAATCTTCAAGTCAAATGCAGCTTGTGAAAAAAAACCCCCAACATTCTGAGTGTAATTACGCTAATGTGTTAGACAATGTAATAGAAAATAAAGGATGCAGGCAAGGAGAAAGGTGGCAAGCCATAAACCCACAGGCAGAAGAAAACGGTGACAGCTGCCATCTGTGCAACAGGAAGGATTTAGCCCAAGTCTGAGGGTGGGAGAAACTCACTGCTGTTAGTGAGAATGATTCCCATTGTCCAGGAAAATTATGAATCCTAGTTCCCAGCCTTGCTTGCTGAAGTTGTTCTGCAGGTCCCCTTTTAGAATCAAGCTTAAGAAGTCAGAGACAGAGTGACTCGGGACTCATTTGTGAAAAAATAATCTCCTAAGTATTGACTGAGTATATCAGCTTGTTCTGGTGCTGCTAGTTGCTTAGTTTAACTCATCTACCTCTTGAGGGTTTTAATAACCATAATTAGATGATCTTCCTCCTTTACAGAAGAATGTAGCTAGTTAGACCAAAAGAAAACACCTTCCTTTTGATACCTTCTGAACATGCTGAAACAACCCTTAAAAATTCTTTTCCGTATCATCTTCAAAAGCATTCCTTTCTAATAGCCTTAAAAAAACCCACCACACACAAGCAAGCTACTCTACAAAGAGTATGTAACTAAAAATCGGATAAATAATGGGTTTTCTTGTACCATTTTCTTCTCATGAATTCTGTCAAAGAAACTTTCCTTCACTCCTTAGGAAAAAAAGGACCAGTACCCGAGAACTGTGCTATCCTGTGATGATTCTAGATTCTGTCTAGCTTTTAATTTTGTACGGCTAATAGACACATTGATCAATTAATTCAAGTCTGGCTGAAACTGCAGAAATCCATTCCAGCTCTTGTTTGTCTGCAGCTCATAAGCTCATTCTCTTGTCGTTGCACCATCCTGCTGCACTGTTGGTTTTTTTTCAATATAGATCTGGGAGACACATATCAGCAGGGAGACTGTCATACCTTTTCAACCAACTGTTTTTAACCCAAACACTACTGCCAGATGTACATCACTAGTAATGATGAACTGCAGAAAGCCAGTGCTTAGATACCACGTCTGAACTCCATTAACAAAATTCAGAAATGTCTGTGGCACATTTTTGTCCCTTGGCTTCCCTTCTCCCTACTCTGAACTATTTTGAATCAAATGTTTTAAAAGTCTTGAATTCTGAAATTTGAGCTGACAGACGATGGTGCAACTGTTAGTCTTTTAGTTAAAATTAGATGCACTCAAATGGCAAAATTAGAATGCTTTCTAACTTTTTTTTCCCTGCTGTATGTCTTTTCCCAATAAAATAGGCCTTTTTGTGTTATTGCAAAGTGTGTGAAGGCAAGGTGACAAAAAACACATTTTACTTGTCTTGCCACTGTAGAAACTCATAAATAGGTAATAGGCTTTATTTGCATGGTGGAAAATGCCTGGAACAGCTATTTTAGAAAACAATGCAGCTACAGAAATACTAGTATAACTTAGCTAGTCCAGAGCAGCTCCTCTATGCAGACCATCTATTCTGGAATAATCCTTCTGCTTATAAATTTGAGTTACTATTCCAGAACAATATTGCTTTTTCCTAGATCCTGTTTCTACAGTGGTAGCTACCCTGGTAAAATGTTGTCTTTATATTTTCTTGATAGATTATCTTGAGTGATGCCCTCCAATTTTTAATTTCATAACCGTCTGAGGCAATCTCCCTGAGATTTCATGGTGCTCTCACACTCCGCTCTCAGGGAAATACTCACATCCTCATTTTTGTGACCAGTGACTTCCAACAACCATTATCACTTTTCTTCCCATGCTTTCAAAATTCTCTGTTTGCCTGGTTGTCTTAGTACTCTGACTTCCTTCTTCATCCATTATCAATTCTGGAATCTGCTTTTTTTCCTAGAGGTTACTCATTTTTCTTAGGAATCTTTCATTTTCTACCCACCTCTTTTCCTCCTTATTTCATCAACAAGCTCTGAGAAAAAGAGGTCCACCACTTTATTCTTTAGTTTAAATTTGCTTCTCTTTTAGACATCTAATCCTGTACCATGAACAAGCAATCTTTTCCTGTTTTCCCAGTAAATCCTATCAGTTTTTTCTTATCTTCCCATCAAGTATTCTATTTTCACGCCTTCGGGTTTCTTCCAGGATACCAGAACTCAACCTTGACTCTTCCCACCACATCCACTCTGCCCCTAAACCCTGCAAATTCTATACCAACTGCTCATCACACATTGAACTTTCCCTATTACTAGCTTTGGCTACTAAACCCTCTGTTTTCTTGCTCGTTTTACCTTAAATTCAGAATTATTCTAAAAGAATAACCCAATTATAATTCATATGGTTAACTGTAATTAAATTATCATGTAGTTATTATAATAATCATTTGTATCTGAGTAGCTCTCAGACAACCAAAGCCTGGATACAAATACTTAATAAAATCATATTCTTCTACTCTGATTGCATTTTCTCTTTATACTCCACTTTTCCTTTCCATAAACCCTCTACATCAGATTGGAGCCTTTTATTCCCCTTGTCTCAGGCCTATGCCAAATCATCCACTTCTTCCTCATTTCTGCCTCTTTCCCTCCATTCCTCAAAATGCTTGTTTCTCCCCTTAGTTCCGCACTGGAAGTCTCTAAAACATTCATTTCTAGTAGGTCAACATTATGGTACTTCGGCAGAAGAAAAAGGGATGAAAAGCTACATTCTGAAACCTTAAAAAAGCCCAGTTGCCAGCAATGCCCGTGGCAAAATTAACAACCCCATTCTCAGTCTCACAATTAACACACTGGTGACATCAAGGCTATATTTCGAATATGTAACTTAAGTAAATGTTAAGTTGCAATTCCTTTTGCAGTGTGCAGTAGCAAAAACACAGTCAAGACAATTGCTTAAGCTTATGGTCAGTTTAGCTACAAGTGTCTGGCATTGTAGAGTCACAGATCTAGTGCAAAGCATTAGCACTCCTTTCTCTCATCCTACACCCTAGGAACAATATAAATGGAGTCCTTGTGGCATCACTTATGCCATGAACTTCATTAGTAGAAGCCTGCTACAATTTTTAAGTGAACGGAGAAATACAAAATGTCAATAAAAAATCATTTTTACATTCAGATAAAAGCTATTTACAGATTTTTACGTCGTATGCCAGGTCTATAGAGAACAGAGCTCTAGATTGAAGCACCTATAGAAGAAACTGCTGTGACACATTTGACTGTGTTAGTATGGCTGGAGATCTGTGTTTCTCAGTCTTTGAACTAAATGTGATACCCTCTAAAGCTGACCGAGAACAAGCTGGTCTCACTGCCCTCTGTACAGTTCTAGCATTCAGTGGAAGCAATAACGTTGCAAAATGTTGGGAATTTCACATGCCAGATATCAAAACAGGTTTTGAGGCTGCCACTTGTCTTCATTGTGGTCTTTTCTCTAATCACAAAATGTTTCCTGCTCACCAAGGGGGAAAAAAGGTTAAAATGTTCTTCCACTAAAGCACTCACTTTTCAATACTTTCTGGACTGCAAAGTGCTCTCATTTGAGTCTGAAATTTTAATGTCATTCAGACTCCTGTAAAAGTAAACCATCTGTGAATTACAGTCATAGTTATTTTAATTAGAAAAGCATTAGGGTTTTAAATGTTATTTTTCAAAATGACACATTTTTTAAAGATTAAGTAGAATTGTCATTGATGACTACCAAAGCTTCAATTACTGCCACAGTCCTCCTCTTTTTTTTACTGGGAGGAAGGAGAAAGTATGTGAGGGAGCTGTTCTTTCTCTCTTCTTTCCTCCTTTTTTTTTTTTTTTTTCCTTTTCAGAAAAGGTGTAGGATGTGGAAATACAGACATTCAAAACTATGGAATGGATGCTGAGATGGTGTGTAGGTGGCACGGAGGCAGTATTAGCTCATACTTAATAGGTGTCAAGGGAATCTGTAAAGCTGTTCTTTAGTTTAAAGAAGGCAATTTGTGGGAGTGCTGTGTGTTTCTGGCAGTACTTTCAAAATAGCTACCTACAAAAGACAGAGAACTATAATCTAATGATATTTTACACAATGACACACATTTTCACAGTGCATTAATGAAATGTAGAAAAAAGCCTTAAAACTATTGTAAAATGTGTCTTTTTGCAGTGTATATGTCTGCAAAAATATAATGACAAACACATTTACAGGGTACTGATCTTTTACAAGGACTGAAATGTTATTTTAAAGCCGTACTCTCTCTGCTTTCTTCACACATTTTAAGAGTCCTCTTTTGTCTCTGGCAAACTAGTGACCTTTCACCATGGTACATACTGAATAAACCCGCAGTTTAGCATAGCTTATGTATGGCCTTAATATAAAGTATGTGAGTAGTCCAGTATTCATGCAAGTGACATTCAGCATTTATGTAAGGGCTTGTCAGGAGTTGGACTTCAGGGGGAAAAACTGTCATTCAGTTCTCTTGGAAAGGGCAGAAAAATCATCGTTCCTTTTCCAAAAGCTGTACAAACCTCACAGCTCTTTACACGTGTGAGGTGACAAAAAAAGCCTTACAGGAAAGGAAGTGACCAGGAAATACAAGATGTTTGTAAGAAATACTCAGTGGAGGAAACCCTACCACAGTTTTCTCTCATGGGATCTCTGTATTTACTGGACCTGTCACTCAAGTCTTTCAAAATTCCAGGAATAGATGAAGCAGCAAAAGAAACAATATGAAAGAGTTTATCTGTGTGAACTGAGAAATATAGGTAACAAGCAACAGGGACAGCAGTGGCAGAAAAAGTAAGGTGGGAGACTGGAAAACTAAACCAGACAAATGAGGGATGAACACTGGGACCAAATATGAAGTATCTAAAGATGAAAAAAAGAGAAGAAAACCAGAAAAGTGTCAAGGCAGATACAAGGATCAGGAGGGGAAGAAGAAAGAGAGGGATGGAATCCAGATTTGAGAGATCTAGATGCAGAAGATTCATCAGAAAGAAAAGAACGAATTTGCAAGACTAGTAGTCATAAGCAAGCCCTGCAAGGTGGACAGAGGGAGGATTGTATTCTAGAGGAAAAAAAAATGATAGAAATAGGAACCAAAAAGAGAGCTCTGTGCTGAGAGACAGAGAGCTTGTGAGTGTTCTGAGGTCAAAGTGAACCATCCTTCCTATTCTTTGGCCAAGGGGATAGCATGGGTCCATATTGTGTGGCACAAAATAGTTGTTGAGGAAGCTTGCAGGTGGTGGCTGGCCCACGCCAGACTTTTGGTAGTTCTTGTGAGGTCCAAACTCACTGTGTGGTGATTTCTGCTAATAGCAAATTATTTCCAAGAATATAATGGGGTGATATAATGTGACAAAGATACAATGGGACAACGTAATATTGCTGACATAATTCAAAATATGATGGAAATATAGACACTGGTGTTTTAATAATTTACCATTAGTCTGGAAACTCCTCCTGGGTTTTTTTTTTTTTAATAAGATCTTCGTAATTTACTTAATTTTAAAACTGTCTTAATGAAAATTGACTTTTAAAATAAGAAATGATAACCAAAAAGAACATTGACTTCCAGCAGAGTTTAAATTACTAAATGACAAATGAATAAACTGGCATACAATTTATGAGTACTCAAAGTTTTCACACTCCAGGGGAAAAGAAAGAGTTAAGAAACCCTTCTATATTGCATTACTCGCAAAGTGCTCTAGTACTTTATTGTATCATGTACAAAGCGATTTATAAATTTATAAATGGCATAACCATTTCATTTTAAGCCAAAATAAACAGTTCTGTCTAACAAATAACTTCAAAGTCTCTCTGAACTAAGCATGTAATTTGCATATGTATGAGTTCATACAGTTCCGCTCATTTCTCTGATTTAATCATATGCCACTTATGTTCTATACTTTTCTATTTAATCACAAATATACTTTTCCCAAAAAGGACTCTGGTATGCTACTTCTGTATAGTAATACATTTAAATTTAAAAAATACTTAAATACAGCTGTATCTAATCCAATAAATGGAACACTTGCAGGTCAGTAGTGAAACATGGTTTTGCTGACTGGCAAGAACTGTGGATCAGACTCTTAATCTTCCATCTGCCCTGCTAGAAGTGCCAGAAGAATTTAAAATCTCTAGGTGGAGTTTCGGTATTTCCCTTTATCGAGGGCTTATTCTGTGTTTTAACATTCTTTTTGAGTGAAAGAAGTTTAATAATACAGTTCCCCACTGGCAAGGATCATTCCTCCAGAAGCACTGCAGGCTCCTGAAACAACTCTAGCAGTGTCAGCAGCTATAAAAACGTGAACTGGCACTAACACAATATCTGTCTCATGCAACTACCTGATGCTGATTTGTAGCTTCAGAGAAACATTCTGACTGACTTTCCTGTACTGCTTATTTCATACCTGATGAGTCTTTCGATCATCCCATTCAAACTTAAGACTTGTCTTACTTTTTCCAAAATGAATGACCTCTTGTGTTCAGAATTCAAGGCTACTGATAAGAATGTATAATTGCAGATTAGAAGAAGTAGGCTAGAAATTAGAAAGATAAATGAAGACAGAGATTTTATTAGACAGTTTTAAGAATTCCTATCTTTTAACCAGACAAGCATTTCTATCAGTCAAAGGCTGAAAGGTTCACTTCAGTGAAGTCTGGCCCTTGCAGCACCTCTTTTTAACAGCTGCACTGTAGAGCAAGCCCAAATTAAACTGATGTTTTGTCTTCTGGTATAATACAAGTTGTTTGCACTTTGGCAAGCTCTGTCTGAAGTAACTGAGAAGGGTTAATATCAGACCACTGACCTTAGCTAAACAAAATGTAAAGCTCCAAGTTTAAACGAGAAAGCTCAGTAAGGCTATGAGCTAACTCTCCTTTATTGAATTTATATTTCCAAGCTTAACAGTGTGTGGAATGATAATCCAAACAAAGGAAAGTTTCCTTATGTTAGTAAAAAAAGCCAAGGACTGTTTGTGTCCCATACTTCCCTCAAAGCATGAAAATGTTTGCAAGCTAGTCATGCTATTGGGATTGTAGTCTTTGCTTTACTAATACATCACTGCATGACAATAAACGAAGACAGCACTGAAAATATGGGTTTCCTACTGTAAAGGCCTTCAGATGTTCTGGAAAGCTGGAGATTCTTCTGCTTTACATGGAGCAGCCAGTATTTCCACTCACCTTGACACTTAAGTTACTACATATCATCTTGCTCCTTCTAACATTAATAGCAAAACTCTCACTGACTTCTCCAGGGGTTAAACAAGTCTATTACTTTCACTCCATCTGGAGTAAGAATGGTTTGTTTTGATTTAGAAATCTGATTTTCTCTTACATCAGGTGTGCTTAAAACTCACAGCAAGTAGCTAAGCTTGTCATGATCAAGTATCTATTTAAGCTGAAAGAACACCTTATCTAGGCTGTGCACAGAGTCAGGATGCAAAAACTGCCTTTCATTAATAGCTCTGCACTTTTATAATTTCAGCAGTTAAGCTAAACTGAAACTGCATGGTATGGCAGCTTCAGTGAAACAGCTATTTTATTGTCCTAGTTTAGTTATCTCCAGCTCAGCTTAACCAAGTAACAGCAACATTTCATAAACCTATCAACACTTCCCTAATAAATACTTCCTTCTAACACAGAAGCTGCTGAATCAAGCACCAGACATTGGCTAGCTAATAGTGCTTGCTCTTTCCCTCTACTAAGCAGTAGAAAATAAACCAAAATTTGATTCTGGTATTGGATCTTCTTCACTTGTCCTCCATTTTCAAACAGACTGCCGTATTTACAGGAGAAGAAAAAACTTGTTCTGTGAGTAGGCTCTGGGTTATGCTGTTCTGTTGGTTAATAAAATGCTTTCCAATCACAACTTATGTGAGAAAGAAAAGATAAATTGGCAAGCAGGAAATAAACCATTTTCTTTACTCATTTTTGGTCTTTCACTTCAGAACACAGATTTACTTTCCCCTCCCCCAAGTTAACATCACCTTTCACAAAACAAGATGATAAGGTACATTATCAGAAGGAAGTTAAATAAAGTATCATCCAGATTCACTCAGCTATAAAGTCCAGATTTTTCTTCCTCCCCCTCTGCTGGGGAGTTTATTGGCAACCTCATCCTCTGATGATGCCGTATAAGCAGGAGGTTGATTTCAGATGCACGTTGCTTTCTCCTAAACTTCATCATCTTTGATGTGGATGTTTTAGCTATCTATTTTTTCGGTCAATATCTCTACCTGAATGTGCAACAGCTCTTCAGGGAAGTGCAGGTAACAGTGTCAGGGAAGGCATTTTTGACTTATTCATGAACCCCTGCATCAAATAGATTTTTCAGTTCCAGCAGTGATTCATTTGAAGTAGTTACTGCTGGCAACAGTGGCTGAATAAACTGGTTATATGTGTAACCCCCTACTTCTTGGATGATTTTAACGATGCACTACAGATGACACCCTTCTGGCTTTGCTAGCTGACATCATCCTGGGTTCCTAATTCCTCTTTTCCTTCCTTTTCTTCCCCCTCTTCCCTTTTAATTTTTTTTTTTTTTTCAGAGTCCTCTGCTGTAAAAGCATAGAGGAGAGCACCCATGACAACTGCAGATTGTATAAGCTTCCTCATTTAGATTGTTATTTAAAGTTCAACTTCCATGATTAGTCAAATGAATCAAAAAGATAATTGAGAGAGATTATGTGACACAGACATTAGTCACTACTGCTGATAGTTTGGTATACAGTCTTTTATCACCTATACAAAACGTGTTGGTATCAAGCCTGTGTTCACTGGTCATTTGTCTGTAAGAAAAGGTCTAGACTTAGTGTGAATTTTCTCCTAGATGCTTCCTTCCATGATTATCATCTTTCTATCGCTTTGTCATAGCTCTCTGTGGCTTGAAAAAAAGGTGTAAGGAGAAGGTCACTCATTTTTTCAGACTTCGTTCCTTTCAGCTTAGTCTGTTCCCATGTGCTTCTTAGTCACTGAGTGACAATGGTATGACTCTCACCCCCAAAACCTCCTATTTCATTTAACTCATCAGCATCTCTTAAGAGTTTTGTTCCTTTCTGGTTTGAAAGACAATGTATTATACACTGCTGTAGTTTTGCACACCTGACTTCTTCTGGTGCTAATGAGATTCTGGAGTCAGAACTTCTAAAATCTGTTTGAGATCACAAGCTTCAGTTCCCTGCACAATGGAGAGATTCTGTTTTGCAATTTCCTTTTTACATTTTTGTCTTTCAAGGTTTCAGGCTTGTTTTGAAATGCCAATCACTACAGAATCACTAGTCTTGAGCTGTAGGCTCTCACTGACGGCCAATTGCTTGTTTTTGCACTGTAATGCTGTTACAGGCTCCTGGAAAATAAACTCCATAGGCATCCTACTGTGTGTTTCGTGACTGGAGCACAATATGCAATTATTGTTACACAGCTTTTGCCCATGTCAAGCTTGTAGCTCCTCACGAGTTCTGAAGGTTAGTGGTGCTTAAAGCTCCAGGTACTTGTAAGCTCCAGGTACTACAGCCTCTGGATATTAATGACTTTTTCTATAAGGAACCTTGTGGCAAGGATGCCAAGATATACCCCAGAGCTGACTTAAGAAATCTGAACAGAGAAAACAAGTCTATTTTAATATTATTATCTTTTTAGAGTCCATCCTTTTGCTCTTCGCTGTTGAGAGAGTGAGGCTATATGTGCCCACTACCTATTTTAGTGACTAAAAGGGGACTTGAGCAGTATTTTGACCAAAGAAAATTCTTCTTATGTGTCCAAGTGCAGGTGATCACACATGTGTGCTCCCAACCGAGTGGAGGGCTTACTGTTTTTCCTGTTACAACTAAGGACTCTGGGCCACTGAGAAGCACCCATAGCACAAAGTCCAACATAGTCTTTGCCCTTCATAAACAGTTGCAGAAACATTTTCTGGGCATCTTAATGCTTAGAGGTCATACATGAATTAGATGACCTATGTTAACCCTTTCCTTTAAACTAATATTCCCAAAGCCTATAGGAGTCTTCAGTCCCTAAGCTTCATGCCTGTCCCTGAAGCTGGTCTGGATGCTCTCTTGTGGAATAGATTTCAGTCCTCTGGGCTGGGAAAAGACCTGAATCTGAAGCTTACACCACCTGGGACAATGAACTACACATTAAGTAACAGAAAGCTTCCTTTCTGTAGAATAGCTTATATAGTGTGCAAGGAAACACCATTTTCTTTAGAAATTGCAGATGTTAAAGAAATCAGTCCTGCTCAATTACAAAGCCACCCCAAGGAGAAGACTGAGTACTCTGGCTAAATGGAGACATCCACCTTGCAATCCTCATGCTGATGAGGATTAACTAAGATATAAATAGGGTAAGGAGATGGGATGGGATGTTGAGAGCTTCCTGTGCACTGTTTGGCTTTTTTATTTTTTTACTTTACTTGATGTACAGCAATCCTAGATACTTTGGTCTGTCTCTGAATCATCACACTGGTGCCTACAAAGGCTTTGACTAGATGGTAAGTCCTAACTAGTTTTTGTTCTCTCCCATGAACAGTACATTGTTCAGTATAGGATTTTACATAAAGAAAATGTGCAGCGTTTTTTTTGTAACTCAGAAACCACTCAACCACTAAAATGTGTACACCAGATACCTTTAAAAATTTACACAATGTACATGCTTAGTTGGAATATTTTCCTTCCAACAAGGATACACTGATTTTTTAACACAATGATCACAGCTACTCATACGCTAGAAAACCCAGAAAATCTGTTTGATTCTATCTCAAAGCATATATTAAATACCGAAAGAATATAGTGCTGCAAAGGATCTGGTGGCTTGCCACAGTGGGAATGACTCAGCTAGCTTGTTTAAAGAATGATATTTTAATTGCTTTGTAGATCACAAACCTGCCAGCCTTGTAATTTACACTGTTGAAGAACAAGACGACATCTTTCCTTGGCAGACAACTTCTTCTTCTCTCCTGCTGCTGTATCAGCCAAATCTTTATACCTAGAAAAATCAGCAGAAGTAGAGTTACACTAATGTTGGCCTGGTTGACATCTTTGCAGACATTGTCAATTTTCCTTTGACTCTCAAATCTTTGATATCCAAACTGCAAGCTTAGGATTCTCCTAAGGGTGAAGAAAACAAGGTGTACAATCACTTTAAATCTTTTATATTATTAGACATGACCTTGGTTAGTAATAGTGAGGGACAAGTGATGCCTAAACCCCAGATTTTTTTCCTGTCAGTTCTTTGGATGCCTCACTGAAAATCAATGCAGAAAGAATGCAAAGCCTCACCAACCAATTTCATTTGTACTGAATCAGGTCACTGGATGGTGGAAAACATTTTTTCAGTTTCTGTCATATGACATATGCCTATTAAGGAGTAATTCTTCAGAAAGTGACATTGATAAAAATGTTTTCCATCAGTCTGAAGTAATTTTTTCTTCATTTTGAACAAAAAATCTTACAGGAAAGAGAGTTTAAGGAATTTGATCAGTTTACACTATTGGAAGGAAGATCAACAGGAGACTTGATTACAGCATCAAGTACCTTCAAAGGCAGAAAATGCTAGATATTAAAGGGCTCTTTGATGTAATAGATGAAAGAACTCATGTAGGAAACAAGTCATATGAAGTCAAATAAAGTATAAAATTCAAATTTTAACTGTGGACATACTACAACATATTACTAAATAAACTGATTAATTGTATACATTTTGATGCTCCGTATTATTACTATACTTTCTTAAAGGTATTCCTCAGTCTACATCCGACTGGATGTAATGAGTTGGAATACTTTATTCATTATAAAATGGCAGTTTTTGAAAAGGAAAGATTTTGCAAATGTGTCACTTTCGATTAAACTCCAAATGAAACAGGCGTAAGTTTTGAAGTTTGTGTTCTAACTGCATTTACTGACATTTTATTTATTTGGTTCCTTAACAGCTGAATTCACCTATAGCTCTGGTGCAACTCTGGTGCAAGTTTTCTGTCCTGCATCCACTCACACACACACCATGGCAGGCAATGCTGCAGGGCTGGAATGACTCCAGGGACATCAATGGTCCGAGGAGCTGCAGCAACTCTGAAGTAACATCTACAGGCAAACTGCTCTAAGGCCAAATTTCACCTAGACTTATAGTTTTCTGGAGCTCCACAGATCCTTGATCTTCTCAGCTCCCACAGTCTGGCAATGTTCTCTGGTTTGGTAGCAGTCCTGCTGAGGACTCCATGGCTAAGATTATTTCTCTGGCATAGAAACCACCTGGGAAAAACAAAACCAACCAACAAACAAACAAACAAAACCCAACCAACCAACCAACAAAAAACAAACCCAGCCTTTCTATTTATTAATTTTTCTGCTATGTTCTACTAGACTCCATCACCCTCCAACAGAGTGTAGTCACATCTAAGCTGTCTTCTGGGACTGGTCACTAGACTGTCTTAATTCCTCAGTTGTGCCCAGGAATTGTCTGGAGGAATGCTGGTTGGAAAGGGCCAAAGCTTCACCAGAGATCCTTTTAGTTAGTCTAACAATCCACATTAGCTATTGAAAACCATGAATCTTTCTTTCCCAATAGCTCAACTAGCTGTACGATCACAAAGACATTTGCCTTATGGACTGCTATTAAGGCTGGGGCTACCCTGCTTCCGTACTTGTATCACCTGGATTTTCTTAGAAATCATGGTGAACCAGAGGTGTTGGAGACACAACTTCTGGAAAGCTTAGCAAATGCTGACTGAAACAAAGATGACTCAATGCTGACTCAGTGCATGAAGAAGTAACTGTGAAAGTGGCCAGCCTGAAACTCACTCACAGCAGAAATCCAAAGAAATAGATCTCATTCCTAAAACAGAGCCAAATTAAAATTTAAAAGGTTGAAATTGTAAGTTTGAATCAGATTTACTTTAGATCCATGAAAATCACAGGACTCAAGACAAGAATAACCAAACATTCTTTACAATTTATATTACACAGGGGGTCAGACAAAAATTATCCGCTGCTTTCCTCCAGCTTTAAAAGTCCCTGAAATTCCACCACATTATCCTGGAAGTCTAATCAGAGTTCACAACGTCCTTCTATCCACTAAATCAAGCCTTATCTTAGAAAAAAGGATGGGCTGATGGTTGTGGTAGGAGAGAAAGAGCTAACTATGGAAACTTAATTCTGTCACAAACTTCCTCTGTGAACACAGCGAGTCATTTGGAAGATGATCTACCCTTCCCTACATTAGACACCGAAAAGCTACACTCCTAGCCTGACTTAGTCATCTTTTTCTCAAAAGAGTCTGTGAAGACAGGAATTTCCACAGGTGACTTGTTCTATGCCTCCTAGATATTTTTGTTAAAATGATAAGAGATTGCCCTCTGGAGGTGCCTTTCCCTACTGACCGTAGATGGACTCAAGAGCGGTCCAGGCAGGACTCTTGCATTCTGGGTGACTGAGAGGAATCTCACAAGTCTCCTTGTCTGAATGACTTACTCATCCACAGAGTAACTAACAGAGAGACTAACAGAACTTCCTTGCTTCTCCAGTCTCTCTTGTTCAAATATACTGGCAGCTGAGATGAAAAAATACCTTTAGGCCTGGTGTCATCATCTGCCGTCTCAGATACACCATTTTAATCTTGTATAAGGCTGCTTAAACAAAAATAACACAAAAAATGTAGCTATTTCTCAGCCAGAATGGTTCCCCAGTTTGATTCTCAGCCCAGATGAGCAAATAGCAGCGTTAACACTAGGGGAGTAATGGGAATGGGAAGTGGGAACAAGCAGACCACACCTACTGGTGACAGCTCAAACTTGTCCTGGACAGTAGTGGCTATGTAATCATAAGCTTATTTTTTTGTACTTAATTTAAAATGAGTTAAAATATTTAAACTATCTTAATTTTTTTTTTCCTTTCGTTTTTGGCTTGGTGTTTGTTTTTCTTGTTGTTTGTTTGTTTTGTATTCTAAACTTGCTATTATCCTCAGAAAAAAAATATGTTAAAAAGAAAGCAAACCAAAATTGGCAATACAATATAAAATAAATTTAAGTGACAAATTATTGAAACACAAAATGGCATATCTTCAGCGTATCAGATACCTTCTGCTGTGAACTGAGCTTATGTTACCATGTAGACACAATAATTTAATATCTTCTTAAATTTAACCCTTTTGTGGTCTCAAGAAGAGCAAAATAACTTATTATTTTTCAAATTTATTGTATCACAGAAAGTAATAACAAAAAATACTGAATTTATGGTATAGGCCTGTATAAACTAGAGTTACTTGCAAACACCGGGTCCTGCTTCTGGTGAAATGTAATCTGAAGAGTCTTTGAAACTTTCCCTTTTTGGAGAATTCTTCCCCCACCACTTTAGCCTTAGCTCACTCTGAAATAGATGAAGAAATCCAGTGAAATACCAGGATTCTTGTCACTGACAGGTCTGAAGGAAATAATGCAGAGTGTATTTATAAGGCTTTAGAGAGGATCCTGAGGAATCCAGTGAGCACACTCAATGCTACCTTGCTAAGAAACATCTCTAGTCAGGTGAAATACGCTTCAGCTTAACTTGGATAAGTTGGTTGCCTAGAGTTTCTTAAGAGTCAGTGGAAGATACTATTTAGGTGTCATATACCCTACTCTAACATTGACGCTGAAAACAGATCAGATGAATTGTGCACTGTGAGGCCCCCATTTCTTTCCGCTGGTCTACGCTCTTAACTCCAGCATAGACCTCTAACATTATACAAAGTGAATCTTTCCCCTAGCCAAGCCAAGATGCTGATAAAAAGCAATATTTCATGGCCTACCCAGCACAACTCATTCACTAAGGCATGCAAAACAAAATACAAAACAGGGAGATCTAAAGGATTTAAATGAATCAACACCTCTTGATTGAGAAATAAACGCAAGACCTTATCACATGTGTCTCCCTTCCAACTATAAGTTGAGACAGGGAAAGCCACCATCAGGGGTTCTCCCCAGTGCCCTTCTACAGGAAATCAGTGCGAAAGAAACTCCATTTTCCCCACCTTTGTCCTTAGCACCCTCCTTGTTGTAACTTGTCATTTTTACACACCTAAGCAGAAGAAAGAGCTTTGGGCTAGACAGGCTAGCACTGTGAGCATGCACAGACTGGCCAGGACCCTCTGGTGTTACAGGAGCTGTGCTCTGACCTCTCTTCCTTTGCTTCTGAATGATTTTTTTGTTTGTTTGTTTGTTTGGACTAGATACTGCTGCCAATACCTTCAGGTAGCTTGTGAATATGGAAAACTCAGTTCTCTTGTGTTTTCACAGATAAGGATGTTATCTGATCATTTTCTCCCTCACCTCCCTAAGTGCACAGCTGACAAGATCCAGCAAGCAGTTTTTCCCTGAGACAGAATATTCCTGAGTTCAGGTTATGGCACAGTAACCCACAGGACTACTCTCAGGCTCAGCACGTTATTTGATTTACATGGAATGTGCAGAAATGGGCTGGAGGGCTGCACTCGCAGTTTTGCATGCACAGCAAATCTTCAAGCATTGGAATAAACACCACACGCAATTTCAATAACACATCAACATGATAGAAGATGCTAATGGAAAGAACAGGGCAAGTACAAAAGGCACAAAACCACGCAGCTCAAAATAAACAGCTTAAACAAACCACATAGATGTGAACTGAAGCTTCAGAATAACTTTTTTTGCTTCTTTCTTTCCTTTTTTGCTGTTCTTTTTCTCTGGTCTGTCTCTAGCCTAGCTAAGACCAAAAATTACAAAGCCAGGGGTAGCTGCTTGCTGCAATCCGATGTCCTCAGTAAGAAGACAACTTCTAACACCAGAACTCAAATCTTTCCTGAAAGCAACTCCTTCTCTCCACACCTTTGTCTTGTTATTTAAAAAAATAAAAATCATGTATGTCTACTGTTAAACTGATTTAATAGAATGCTAAGTAATGTATTTTAAATTTTAAATGTCCAAACACAGTTTATGCGAGGAAAAATAATCAGTCCTGCCAGTGTAATTCATTATGTCTGAGTTTCATTTTCTCTTTCTTTTGTTTACTGCAATGTATTTGTTTGCCAGGGTAAAATGGCATGACTTACTAAAATCTATTCAAAAAGCAGTGAATTAAAGAAGGCAATCAAAATTAATTTGTATTCTGTATTTCTGCTAGAAGAAACGTAAAAATTGTCATCACAAATAAGTAAAACCAGGTTGTGCTGTCTTGCTAAATTCTCTTTTTTTCCTTTCTAAATTTCCTCTTTTCTTCCTTTGACAACTGGTAACAGATTGATGTATTATTATGTCTGTGAAGTATGTGAAAGAGATGGACTTTGTTTGCAAAACTTGTCACTATGTGCTCATAACTCAGAATTTTTAGTTTTGTTTGTTTGGATTTGGGGAGGGTGGGGAGAGTGGGTTAGGCATGATTTGTATTCGAAAAATCTATCAAGTGGGAGCTGAAATAATCTAGAGGACCTATATACTGAAGAGAGAAACCTACTTTTTCAAGAAAAAAAAAAACCCCACGATGTCTGGAAAATGTTCAAGTAATAGAAACCTAACAAAAGCAGTCAGCAGCAAAGAATAGGATGGAATTTTGATTGATGTTATGTGTATATAAAGGATAAATACTCAATCCACTTCCCTGTTTTATATTCTTTTTTTCTTGAAGGAATAACCTAATTATTTTTGAAATATGAGGAACATAGGAAATTCCACATAGTTAGAAGAAGGGAAATAGATTATTATAGTTTCCAAGAAAAGAAGAGCAATTCTGCCTATCTCTGTACAATATATATGGCAGAAAGATCTCATTATACAGCATAAATACTAACAACCAAAGCAGGTATTCAAAATTTTGGAAAGAATAAATCCTTGGGTGCAGAGAAGAAAAGATGTCTATAAATAACAGATTACAGCAGACTAACTGCATTTTGGGCTTCTTTTATGAGTATAAAAATACAGTTTAAGAGGACTGTAAGTTTCACCTTTATATGAAACACATTTTGCACAGAGGCTGCTTCATACAAATGTACAGAAATAATTCCGATTTGTGTAGAGGTGAGCATGAAGTGCAACTTGCCCGATGGATTTGAAACAAGAGTAAGTATATATGGCAATGAAGCAAAACTTTAGAGCACCTGCCTACTGTACTAGTGTTAGTTTTTTAGAATATCCTAATCGAGATCAAGCAAGACAGGATTAAATGGCTAGACCTGCATACCAATAAGAATTAAGGGAGAAAATAAAATCAGAGCCATTTGGAAAAAGCTGCAAACAGTTTTATTCTCTCTGGGTTAATCTGGCAGACAGACACTTGCTGACAGAAGGGAACCTGGAAAGAGATAATGCTAAATGTGACCTTAGAGCGAACTGACCAGGTATCATAGTTTCACCACAATGTTTTTATATATGCCACTGGAAGCTAGAAACTTCTCAACTGATGAAACATTCTGATTTTCTGCTTCAACAATTAAAAATTCATTTCCTATATAAACAAGTGTAAGGGCATACATAGCATGCTTTAACATGTCTATGGAAAAAGGAAAATATACTTAGAGTGACATAAATGGTATGCAACTGAGATAAAAGAGCATAATTAAAGACTAAGAAAGAGAAGTGGAAAAGACTCAGAAAATCCCCAGAATAAAATTTTACAGTGACCTCCATGTGGGTCAGCTACTGTGCTCTTGTGAAGCTCAGTAGCGACTTTTGAGGGAGGATCAGGGCTATGAAATCCACTGGATCAGGACACCCTTGCATAAGAAGTGGCCATCTGGGATATTTTAATTTAGACTGAATAAATGTAAAAAAAAAAAATTCTCAGATAAAGATACTACTTTGTGATGGGTGATAGATGACTTGGAAAATTTTTTTTTTTTTTTCTTTCCTAAATTTTATGTTTTTCATCAGGGTTTTGCCACCCTTAATCTTTTCTAGACATCTGAATTTCTGTTTCTAGAGAGGCGAAATGATGAATATATGTGTGTCTTAATCCTAGAGTATTTATTCATATACTTCACATAATTAAGCAGGGCCTTCCTCATCTCAGACAATGTGGCAGCAGAATAACAAATAGAATATAAATTATATTTCAACTCTTGGGATTAGTGGATTCAGCTAAGCAAATAAAAAATGAATTCACAACATCTGTTCAAGATTTGCATTACAATACGTTTGCATCATCTTACTTAAAGCTGACATTCCCATCCCACCTTGATAAAGCAACGTAAAAATAAATTTATTTAAGAAATTGCTAAAAGTGACACACTAACTCAGAAATATGCTAGCATCAAACAGACAAGCAGCCCTATTAAATGAACACTTGCCTCTAACTCTGTAAATGTTTTAATTTACTTCTAGATATACAGGCCTTCTGCATAGCTGACTTCCTCTTCATGCTTGGGCATTCCACAAACAGGCACACTGAGCAGTAAAATGCTTCACTGTACGCAGAATATACGAACATTAGAAAAAAAATAACTTTCTTTATCAACCTGGTAATTTGATTTTGTATAACACAGGGGTGATATAGTACCAGTGTGTAATGAAGCTAATTTCCCTTCTCCACAGACGTAGCCATGTGAAAACAGGGCATCAAAATTACAGGTCCTCCTGCAAAACTAAAAGGTCTTAAATCACAGAAAATCAAAAGGTACCCTCTTTGTTTTTTTTTTTATTAAAGAACAGAATAAAGACATTTCTGGAAGTAGGAGTCAAAAGGTAATGGAACAGACGGGTAAATTTTTGCCCTTTCCTACCACAGAGAAAAAACACACTCTGTGAATCTAAGCCACATCTCACTACTCAGGCTATAAGGAATTAGAAGATGTCATGCATCGCTTTATTTAAAATCACACTACAAGGCAAGAGTTTTGGTGATTATCATAGTGTTGTGCACTTGGCCTCCAGGAAACTTGCTGCTGGGCCTCCCCTACAGGCCAACTTTGAGTAGGTCAAGATAGAAATTCATCCTTCAAGGAGCACAGAACAATGTCTTGACTGCTGGTCTACAGATCTGCAGGCACAGTGGTGGGCATAATATTACAAGGGAGTGAAATCATGAGAAGGTTTTGAAATGGTATTCAGAGAAGGACATGCTCAGGTCCAGCTCCTGTGCCAGTGTTTGGAAGCCTGGAATCAGACGCCTGAAATAACTGCAAACGGGCTGTGTAAAGCAAAGCGACTTACGACTTTTTCTGAAAAGGCTTCTTCAGAAATGTGATGCGATACTGAGTTGAAACATTGAAGTGGGCTTTGCACTTTCCCACGTGGTCTCTGGGAGAGGTTCCTACTTTATTTCCCAGCTCATTTGGAAATATACCAAGATAGACACATATTGCAGAAGCAGAAAGCAAAACCAGAGTAAAACGGAAAATTTGATATTAAAGGGAAATAGAGTTGAATTTCATGTTACACCTAGATGATGTTTTGTTTCTTCCTTGCTTTGGTGGTTTTTTTTTTCTTCTCTGTGCAACTTTCACTCAGCCAAAGAGGAATGAAAATACCTAAAATCCTTCTCACAATGCTCAGTAGTAGCTCAGAGAGTTGTATTAGGGTTATAGGGAAGGTTTCTAGAACCTTCTTAAACCATACAGGCCAAAGATCTTCCCCGGGAAGATCATCTCTACCTCTGCTCTCTTCTGTGGGAGCTTCCCTTGCGCCCTCTGAACTGGGAGCAGCCTCAGTCTGAGTAACAGGGATTCTCCTGGCTCTGAATTGTATAATGCTTAGACAAACTCTACACAAGCAGCGTTTTTTGAGCTAGGCTAAGGCTGTCCCCTTGGCAGACTGTATCAATACATGACCAGATTCTGCTCTCATTTACTGTGGAGTACAGCAGGAATAGTTCTGCTAAAACTGATGATCTTAAATCAATGCCACATTGGTCTCAGACACAAAGCAAAGTAGATCCAGTGATTAAGATACATACAAGGACTTTACATGCATGCTTGCAGAGGATTTTGTGTTTGCTCTCAGATGTCACCAGTATTAACTGCCTACGATTATTCAGACTAGGAAATCCAGCTTTAGGAAGTCTCATTCCAAGTTCTTCTGCTGAAGATTAAATGGTTGTAAAGAATATCAAGATGTGGATAAGGAGAAAAAGGGTGCCATGAATGTCTGAGTTGAGTGGAAAGAATTTAACAGCTGCAGAACCACAGAAAGAAAAAACAGCAGGAGGGTCTCACAGTCGCTTTTGAGCGTGGGGCAGCTGGACTTCATTTGTACAAGTCTTATGAGCAGGGAAAAAAGCAGTCAAGAGCAACTAATTATATTTTCCTAGGCACTGCAAGCACACAGTTCTATTTAATTAATCAATGAATAAAAAGGAATTATTTTAAAATTATACAGTAACATTAATTTATCCATGTGACAATTTGCACCTTAATTAGATAATCCAAAGTTCCTGCATAGTGCCATTAGCATAAACTAATGTGTTGCATAGCTACTTCTTTAAAATGTTTGTTTTAAAGATAGACTGTTTTTATTAATTCAAGAGGTCTATTGTTATAATAGTTATTTCCTTAAAGGGGTTTCAATGTATAAGGATTACTGAAGATATTAGTGGTTGATAATATTTCATTTTAACAGTTTTATTTCTATGGTAGGCATTTAACTGAACTTCTTACTACCATATATAAATCTATGTCTATTACCGTTGTCATTATGTGATGTCAGCAAATTATGAAGTACTCAATAATTATTTGCATTGAAACATCAAGGTTCTGAAATCATTTAATGTTACTAGCTGCTTGTTATGGGCACATCGAACTCAGTCAGCTTGTGAGATATGAGTCAAGAGCTTTCAATAGGTGCATTTGTATACAAACATAATTTTATCTATTTTTATAACCCAGGCTTTTAGATGGTACCCATTACTGTGGTAGGTATTTTAGTACTCTGTGGGAACATTTGTCCATGTTTAGGAACAGCACAAGCTTTCAAATTCACGGACGTAAAATATGAATAGATACTGTAAGGTTATCATAGAGCAAACAGGTTATTTAGCGATTTAACGAATGTTCAGTTAACTCTGAGGGATGAGAAATGTCAAATGCTAGTGGAAAGTGAATGTCAGTCCTGAGGTTCCAAGGTTGGCATTAGCTCTGGAAATATAATAAACATTTTAAAGTTTCACAGATCCTTCCTTAAGTTAAAAGAAAGAAAATCACTTGAACTGCTGTAACAGTTCAGCCACAATTATGTTTGTATGTGTCAAATAGACTTATCATTGCCTAAGAAAATGAACATAGCTAACAAAAAAAAAAAAAGGCAGAAGAAAAAAGGGCAGCAAAATACCTTGCATAACTATTGTAAGTGAAGGGAGAACAAAACTTTGAGATTTTCTTTGAAACAGCTTAAAAGCCAGGTCATTCTCTATTGTACAAAACAATAAACTCCCTGTAAGAAGCTCTGCTAAGTTTTATACATTCTGTACTCAATGTAACATAAATAATGCTGGAAAATTGTTCAGATTGCACACTAAATATTTGGAAGTTAGGAACTGCCAGACTTAAAACTGACCATGCCATGCCGCCTTTATTTCCCTGTATCTATTTTATTACCTAATAACACTCCACACTCAAGGGAGCCCTTTTCATGTCGATCTTGCAGAACCGTAAGTACATGACAGACATGAATAATTCAACTGACATCAGTGGAATGTCACAAGAGTTTACAACCATTTATAATCACTTTAGCCAATGAAGGTTGCATTATAAAACTCAGAAGATGCCCAGCAAACAATGCTCATATTTATTTCTGCCCTCTGAATACAGAATAAAGCTAGATGAAGGCTCTAAAAGCTAGAAGAGGGCTTTAAAATTGCTGGGGAAGGGGAACCTCTATCCATTCCAGTCCTGCCAGTTTGATGCCAGTGCCAGTAACAGATGCCCAGGGCCTGGAGGAGGGTCACAGGTCAGCAGGAGCACACCTCAAGAGCAGCACAAAGGAATTCCAGCCAGCAAGCCAGCTTTATTGGGGGCTCAACTTAAATGTAAACGCACATAACATGGGGAATAAACATGAGGAGACATGCGCATGCCTGCAGGGCTGTGATCTTACTGGCATCACAGAGACACGGTGGGATGGGTCCTATAACTGGAGTGTTGGAGCAGAAGGTACAGGCTATTTGGAAGGACAGGCAGTGGTGTCACCCTCTATGAAAATGTGGGCCCTCTCTGGAAGGAAATAAGAGACCTGGTAACCTGGGATATGGAGAAGGCTGAGGTACTCAACAACTTCTTTGCCTCAGTCTTCACCAGCAAGTGGTCTAGCCACACTGCCCAAGTCACAAAAGCGAGGGTAAGGACTGTAAGAATGAAGAACCGCGCACTGTACAAGATCAAGTTCGAGACCATCTAAGGAACCTGAAGGTGCACAGGTCCATGGGACCTGATGAGGTGCATCGGTGGGTCCTGAGGGAGCTGGCGGATGAAGTTGCTAAGCCACTATCCATCATAGCTAAGAAGCTGTGTCAGTCTGGTGAAATTACCACTGACTGGAAAAGGGGAAACATGTTCACTATTTTTAAAAAGGAAGACCCAGGAAACTACAGACCACTCAGTCTCACCTCTGTGGCCAGCAAGATCATGGAGCAGATTCTCCTGGGAACTACGTTAAGGCACATGGAAAATAAGGAGGTGATTGGTGACAGCCAACATGGCTTCACTAAGGTCAAATTGCACCAGGCAGACTGGGTGGCCTTCTTTGATGGGGTTAAAGCACTGGTGAGTAAGAGAAGAGCAACTGATGTAATCTATCTGGACTTGTGCAAAGCATTTTACAGTGTTCCACATGACATACTTGTCTCTAAATTGGAGGGACACGGGTTCATGGGTTCAACAGATGGACTACTCGGTGGATAAGGAATTGTCTGGATGGTCTCACTCAAAGAGTTGTGGTCAATGGCTCAATGTCCAAGTAGAGACCAGTGATGACTAGTGTTCCTCAAGGGTACTGGGACCAGTGTTGTTTAACATCTTTGTCTGTGACATGGACAGTAGGACTGAGCACACCCTCATGAAGTTTGCTAGCAACACCAAGCTGTGTGGTGCAGTGGACATGGAGGGAAGGGATGCCAACCAGCGGGACCTTGACAAGCTTCAGAGGTGAGCCTGTGCAAACCTCATGAAGTTCAGCAGTGCCAAGTGCAAGGTACTACACATGGGTCAGGGCAATCCCAAGCACAAATAACGGGTTGGGCAGAGAATGGATTGAGAGCAGCCCTGAGGAGAAGGACTTGGAGGCATTGGTTGACGAGCTCGACATGGCCTGGCAATGTGGCATTTCAGCCCAGAAAGACAACCATATTCTGGGCTGCATAAAAAAAAGCATGATCAGAAGGTGGAAGGAGGTGATTCTTCCCCTCTACTCTGCTCTGGTGGGACCCCACCTGGAGTCCTGTGTTCAGCTCTGGGTTCCCCAACATATGAAAGACATGGAGCTGTTGGAGTGAGTCCAGAGGAGACCCATGAAGATGATCAGAGCCTTGGAGCACCTCTTCTATGAAGACAGGCTGAAAGAGTTAGGGTTATTCAGCCTAGAGAAGAGAAAGCTCTGGGAGACCTTCTAGCAGCCTTTGAGTACCTAAAGGAGGCCTACAAGAAAGCTGGAGAGGGACTTTTTACAATGGCATGTAGTGACAGGACGAGGAGCAATGGCTTTAAATGGAAAGAAGGTAGATTTAGGTTAAAGGAAGAAATTCTTCACTATGAGGGTGGTGAGGCACTGGAACAGGCTTCCCAGAGAAGTTGTTGATGCCTCATCCCTGGAAGCGTCCAAGGCCAGGTTGGAAGGGGCTTGGTCTAGTAGAGGGTGTCCCTGCCCATGGCAGGGAGGTTGAAAATGGATGATTTTTAAGGTCCTTTCTAACCCTTCCAAACACAAAACTTCTATGATTCTATATCTGACCTGACACTGAAAACTCCAATCGAAAAAGAAACTTAATTTTCTTTTATACTCATTTGTACATTGTCGGTGAGCCCCAGAAACACAAGCAGTTTTATCGTTTGCACAGTCCAACTCTATGACACGTAACATAAGGACTGACTTTTTGTATGTACAATACTTCTTATTCTGTGGGCTAGAGAACTGATGATACCATACAACTTCAAAAGCTGCTTCTGTTTCAACTCTAAAATGTTGTTCTCTGTTTTTCGTTGGAGCCTGTTACAAACCATTAATTCTGTTCCTTGCCATAGATGGGAGCTAGACTGAAACTGTGAAATACCTGTAAAAAATGGATAAATGTAGAATAAGTCAGTTGAATAATATCCTAAAAAAATGTCCATTTTTCTCTATACACTGTAAATTAAGTCTAGGCTAATTAGTTGAGCCACCATCTACAGTTATCTAGTATGTTTCTTGTCTTTTGAGTATTAAAGAGGACCTAAGGGGAAAAACGGAGAAAACAAGCCAAACTGCTACAAACGAACACCTAATGGGAGTAAAAAAGAATATTCTATCTGCATTTAGCCTATTTGAAACATACAGAGTTATTTAGTTTGTTCATAATATGAGTAGGCCAGATACTATCATTATAACACCACATTGTGCAAATACATGTGAAATGGCCTATAGCCTTTAAGCAAGTCCCAAATACTTGCTTATATGTAGGCAAATCCCCAGGTGATGTACACCAATTCTAACACATGTGGCTTGCGAGGGAGAATGTCAGTGCACTTTGGATTCTGGTCATCTCTTAAAGTATAATAATACTCTAGATCGGTGAATTTTCACAAAGGATTAGTAATTTACAATAATTCTGAGTCTGCTGTAAATTCTTCCAAACTAGGCCCCACTATCAGAGAGGCTGACAAAGAAAAAAATAAAATGCTGGGGAAAGGAGAAGGAAGGGACGGATGTTCAGAGTGATGGCATTTCTCTTCCCAAGTAATTGTCACATGTGATGGAGCTCGGCTTTCCTGGAGATGGCTGAACACCTGCCTGCCCATGGGAAGTAGAGAATGAATCCCTTCTTTTTCTTTGCTCCTGCACACAGCTTTTGTTTTCCCTGGGAAGTAGAGAATGAATCCCTTCTTTTTCTTTGCTCCTGCACACAGCTTTTGTTTTCCCTATTTAACTGTCTTTATTTCAACCCGTGAGTTTTTTGCCTGCCTGATTCTCTGCCCTACTCAACTGGGGAGGAGTGAGCGAGTGGTTTTGTGGGGCTGAGCTTAAGTGGAGTTAAGCCACAACACTTCTTTATAGAATAAGATAACCAAAACTGCCAAAGACATAGTAATTTTAAAAATTATGGTTTTAAATTTTGTGGATGACCTTCATTCTTCACAAGACATTAGTTATTACCATGTTTATGAATTTGAGTTTAAGGTGCCCTCAAAATTGATGACTTCAAAATACTTCATTTATTCACCTTTTCTTGCATTCTAGAAGACAAACGAAAATGATTACCCTCAATCAGAAATACCTCTTCCAGCTCTAGGTCTGAGTCAACAAGCTACACAATGGCAAGATTGCCATTTGGTATAAATTGATATCATTACATCTCCTTTAATGGAATATTGCTTTTTAACATGTCAGATTATGTCTTGCTCTCCTTGCAAGGATTTAAGGTATCATGGCACATATCAATGCATTGCTCTGTGAGAAAACTGGTGATGTTATTGTGTAGCAGATAATAAAGCTAAAAGGGGCAGTGTGATGACCTATCACTTTGCAATCTACTCAGTACATCAGTCTCACTAATGCCCTGCTTAACTTGTTCAGGAGACTCTGAAATGTTCTGCTGCACTTTTAAAATTAAAAAATAATATATCACAAAATACTATAACTTCCCTGCTTTCAAGAAGCAAGAAAAAGAGAGGATAGACAGAGAAAAAAAAAGAACACCAAAAAGCTTCTGGACAAAGGGTGTTCAGATATGCAGTGATGTGTCCCACAGAAGATCCACAAATGTAAGCAACGTATCTGTGCAATACAGCATCGGCTAATAGCGCAAATTTGACCAAAAGCTTACAACAGTTATTAATAATGGCTTTATGCCAATTGCAGAAGGACAGATATTATTTGACAAAGCCATGATATTTACATGAACATAAACTTCCTTGCCCGAAAAAAAAAAAAGTATCTCTTCAGAATGACCTTCAAGCAAAGTCAATTGTCTGGATGATTTAGTAATAACTAAGTACTCTGAAGCCATTTTTGACCTAAAGTCCATGATGAGAGTGTTTCATTCTCAATCAATGCTGCCCTGAGTAGAACTGCAGAGTTCAAGATCTGCAGTTAAGTGTAACTTCTAATAAGAATTCCTTCTAAGAAGAACTTTATACTGAAATCAGAGGAAAATCTATAATTAAAATAGGCTTTGAACAGACTTTTTCACCATCACTGCTATGATTATCATAAGAATCCATTATCATTGTGTTCCATATCTTCCTTCCTAATATTTCCTATTCAAATGGATGTTTTGCCATCTTTTAAAAGTTACTTCAAAACAAAAAATAATGAGAATGTTAGCTCTTTTTAACATTCTACTTTCAAAAAACTGAAAACTTAGAGATACTTTATTTTCTATTGACTCTATACAGCTTACATTTTGTAATTTAGATATTTTAACACATTCAGTCCATAAAGGAGAATAAAGTTAGCCAATGAAAAGGAAGAGGGAGAAGAAAGAGAAGAAAAGAGGAAGAAGGGGAAGAGGATGAGGAAGAAGAAGAAGAAGAAGAGGGTGGTCTAATACTGTACCTGCACACGACACTGTCTTACCAGTTAGTACAAACAATTACTTATAATCTAAGCTGCATGTCTGCATATGCATAGTGAAAACTGAAGAGTGATGTCATTTAAGCCATTTTTAAAGAGAACTGGAAAACGTAAATTGTAGCATTCTGGTGACTTATCTCTTCTTGCAACACAGTAAGAGATGTCTACATACAGCCTATATGTTTTTCTTCAGAGTATGAATTTTTCTTTGCTGTTCCTTGAGCAGCGGCAGAAGAGAGGATGAGAACCCCGTGATGGAAAAGACAAGACTGAGATGAAAGAGTTAAACCCAGAAAATACAGTCTCGAATCCTGAGAGGCAGTAATGAAACACCAAGAAACACTCAAAAAGTGCAAAAATGAAGACAAGAAATAGCACACTAGCAGATAATTACTTGGGCTTTCTGAACAACATGTTTTTTGTCATAGAAATCCTGAAATTCTCATCAGCTAGTGAAAGGCTCAATTTACTTATCAGTTCACATAATCCACCGAGGTTATCCTGAGGCCCAACAGTCCTGAAGGTTTGCCGCACATTGGCAGGGGAAGCCTAACACAGATGTCTTATTTCAGGACCTGAGCAACTGGACCTCGCAGTCTCCATTGCTAAGCAGTGTCCCAGACACAAGAAATACGTGTGACATGTGAACCTCTGTCTCTAAAGCAGTAATTCATAAATTCTTCTTTGACCAAGGGAACTAAAACGCAAGCAGAGCAAAGCACTGGGTACAGTTCGGCAACTTGGTGAACCACACTAAAGAAGAAAGAGAGAGGAAAAAATAATTTTAACTTCTAATCCAATTTACAAAACACTAACAGTAGAGGAGAGTCAGTAAAGGAGGATGTTACCAAAATAAAATAGTTCAGAATGAGTGAAATAGAGCATCTTACTATCTCATTTTTACCTGAACATGCCTGAACAGCTGTAATCTTGTACTTCACTGAGCAAGAAATATAAGCTCACCTCATTACTCTAGATGGATCCTTGATCACTATCATTATTTTAAAAAATTTATATTCCAAATGGCTTTTATATGTCTTCCTTGAGCACCAAGTGAGGTGAATGATGTGAAAGTCAGCCAGGATCCATTTTATTAATTGATGCAAAGAGATTAGGTTCTAGATATTAAGCTTGTACAACCAGGCTCTCTGTGCCCCAGAGAGCTTCTGAGCCCTATTGTTCTACACTGGTAACAGAGCACACACTGATACTTACTTTTTTTGTTCTTCCGCTGAATACCAAAAACATAACAAATTACTGTGTTCCTGCCAAACTGCTTTTTGTATATCTTGGGTGGAATTGTCCTCATTTTAAATAAGATATCAAAATGCTAAATGCTGGAAAGAAACAGCCATCTGCAGACAGTTTCTACTTTCATGGTTATTTTACTGTTTTCTTTCTTCCAGGAAAAGGATATTTGAGGATACTTTACCTCTGTGTACAATTTGGGCTGCAAACTGGAAACTTGGAACTCTTCCACAACATAGCTTGTGCCACTATCTTGACTTAAAATTAAAGCTAGAATTTCAAATCCTAGCCCACTGAGAATGAGTCTGAACATATTAATGCAAAATACATGGGTAAACTTTTTCAGGAGTCTAAAATGCATGCTATGCAAGGCTTTCTCTTTTAAAGATAAGGTAAAACTGATTTCTGTCTCTCTACTCAAAGAGCTTTAGAAATTGAGCCAACACTGCAGGCAAATTCAGCAGAAACACTGCAGCTGGAGTTGGCAAATCCACTGAAATCACATATATCATTTCATAATTATATTGGTGGTGCCTGTTTTTCCAGCATTTAATAGCATCTGACCTTATTAATTTCAATTTTTATTATATATTCATTGACAGTAGCTGTCACAGCTTCCACTTAAGAACCAGAATTTCCACAAGATTTGTCTTCTGATCAACAACCTTTGGTGATTGAGGGGTTCACCTAGCAGCTGTCAGCTTTTACTTTGATTACACAGAAGCAGAACCAGTAAATCCAAAAAGGACAGCAATAGAAATAATGATTAAGCTTTGTAGCCCAGGAAAAAGTGCTCTTGCAAAATATGACCTTTGCTTAGCTACTGTCTTTCTTTAGCCATCATAAGAGTTCAAATGTGAATTAGAAATATATGCTAGAGAACAGTCATATTAATCCCTAATTAGATAGTAATAGAAATTTATTCAAATTCATCCAATTAGGAAAGCAATGCTACTGTCTGTATTACTGATAGAATACACAAGTTTTCCGATATTCTATCACTTCACCACTAGGGCCCCTAATTCAAACATTCTGTCTTTTTATTAGCCAGTGAAAAAAAGTTTTTTAATTTTTTCATTAATTATTTTTTTAACTCCGACCACTTTACCTATATGATAAGGAAGACCATAAAAGTAAATGCATGAAAACTTCAGGGAGGGTGGCGGAGGGTAGCAATTCACTCCCTTTTGAGAATTTAATTTGGGATCTGAGCCACAAATTCCCTTTGATTTTGCACAGTGCTTTCAGATCTACCATTAATATCCTTTACTTAAGCTGGGTAAGCCCGGGAGAACTGCATAGTACATTCAGCTCTAGAAAAACAAGATTTCCTTGCCTCACTACCATAAACCACTTTGGAGCCCAGCTAAGCCAAGCTGTGAACCACAGAGCTGCGTCCATGGAAACTCAGCCCATCAGAAGGACTCCAAGACACAAACTGAAGGTGAAAATCTTACAGTTATGGGTAAACCTCTCACAGGCACCTGCCTGGGGATACATTTTGCTGCCTCTGAGTCTTGTCGTTCTTGGATTGATAGATCCCAGGATCACACTTACCAGCTGTATCAGGGTAGCAGGGTATCTTGTGTTTTGCATTTGTAGGCCTATTTTTCCCTGTTTGGGGCTGCATAGTCAAATTACTAGTTAGCATGACTGAAATGGGGAGAAAAACCTCCCCTTCAAAAGAGAAAATCTGTGTGCAAATCAAGAGGCCTTACTAGTATTTAATATTTACAAACAAGGACACAGTAGAGCAGGACAGAATAAAGCAAAAATGACTTAGATTTTCATTTCTTACAAAACATTCAAGAAAAAAATTAAGGTGTAGGCAAATTTCATTTTTCTCAGGTGCATCCTCCATTGAGTTAAGAGAGGCAAACTGTCTTTTCTTTCTCCATCTCAGTTTTTCTGTTGTCAGCTGTCAGAGTAATGGGAAGACCTTTGCTCTTTGGGGCAAGCCATGGGGAAGCTAAACTTTTTCAGTCCAGTGAATAAGGAACAAGTCCTTCATCTTTCCCTGTGTTTTGTTTCCTGATTTTTCTGCCCTCCCCATCTCACTATAATCAGTATAGTATTAAACAAATGCAGTAATTCCATACGTAAAAAAAACAAACCAAAACAAAAAAACGAAAACAAAAATAAAAGAACATCATCCTCATTCACTGTGACAGAAGCTGCATCATATCCCTGGGCTTCAGAGTATGGTGGCTCCTTCCAGATGTGAAAGTGGAAGCCCTATGAGTCGGTATGTATTTCTGTACTCAAAGGCAATCAACAAAACTTCATTGTATTTCAGATTCTACTCCTGCTCACGATCCTTCCTTAATTATGAGGTTTTAACTAAGCCTCTAACTATGCATCTCTTTACACTCGGTGTGTGATTTTTGTTTGTTTGTTTCTTTTTCCTTCTTGGTTCCAGGACAGCTTAGAACAGAGTCTGTTCACATACACACCAGTATTCTTGTAGTCTGCTGTTATCACTACTTGTAATAACTAACATTTTATATTTCACCTGTTTACATGGTATTTGTATTTGTTTGGGACTGAGGGATACTACGTAAAAATTAATTCAATGGCATTTTTTTCTCTCTCTTGCAACTTGAAGAATAACCACTACCTCAAAGAGAGAGGTTTAGTCTCTTGTGCAGCTTCCTGACTGTTGTACAAGAAGCAGCACTTTGAAAGTCATCGCACTCAGTGCCTGTGCTCAAAGTCTGGCCCAAATACCACTGCAACTCTCGCTGCACACCTAGGGGCTGGAAACCACATTCTGAACCACACAGAAGAAGGAGAAGAGACATGATGGAGGAAAACTAATTGCAGAAATAAAGAAGATACTATTTTCCCAAATATTAAAAAACTAGAAATACCAGTTTGACACCAAAGGAAACACAAAACTGAAAAGCGAGAAAGTCTATCAACTTCAGGTCTATAAGCATATATGGAAACCAGACAAATAATTTCTCATTCCCATCAATGAATAGCAGGACAAGATGAGAGTTAGGCTGAGCAGCCAACAAAACACATCCAGTTTACAAGAACATCACCAAAACTCATTATCTGGTTTCCAAAACCATCCTGTCAGTCACTGAGGCAATACAGAGATGTAGTACAAGTGTCAGTTTTTTAGAAGTCATTTTGAAAAGGTAACTCTTAATCTCTGAATTCAGTAATTTTTCACTTATTGTTACTTGTAGTCCATTGATTAAAAAAAATACGGCCTTAAACACTGATGGTACTTTCGAACTGCAATCTAACATACCATTTCTGCTTTAAAAAACGTACTTTTCTACCACTAACAGAATAAATAGTCACATGCGTGACTGTCTGAATGCGTGAACGGCTACTGTAAAAAGACCTTACGGTGCTGATAATTTCTTGCAGTACTGCTGGGACAAGAGCTCTGTGTTCCTCTTTGCACAGAAATCTAAAAATCAGTAGTGTCAAGAGACGTATGCAGAGTGATTGTTTCTAACTTCTGAGTAGGTTCAAAATATATTCACAGGGATTATTATAAAACGGACTTCATTTTCAGTGACACTGTGCTAGCCCCACCACTGCTGAATTCATTTTACATATAATAATACAATTATTAGAACCTGGTGCAAACAGGTAAAAAGACTGGTGCTCAGCTGCAAAAAAGCTACAAGATAATTTATCGTGGAGGAAAAGGGATAAAGATGGACAACAACAAAACTAGAACACTTTAAAATGCTAACATAAATGCTGATGGCATCATATTGTTGGGTTTTGTTGCTATTTTTGTTTTACTATCATTACTGCAAATAAATATTTATTGTGAGACGCCAGATGCCCTTTGTTTTTACTTTGAGGTAAAAGTTTTACGGTTTTCTACTTTTAGGTAAAATGTCCTTGGGATGTACTTGAAGGAGTGGTGGAAAAAGACTGAAATAATATTTGAATCTTCAAATATTCTTTTAATGAGATTTTTAAATAAAGCTTCTGCAAAAAAGACAATACGCTGGACTCATGCCTACACTGTTAGAGTGAATGTGCATGGTACCTACCATTCTCTAGCACTGAAGTCAGCTGAATAAAATGACCTTTGTACATATAGTTACTCTCTTTTATTCTCCGAAAGAGGGGAGCTACCTCCACACTGCCCACCAGGAATGATCACAGGCCTGTGCTGACCCCCAACCTGTATCTGGGAGCTGCAGTGCAAAAAGCTAGGTGGCAAGGGAAAAATCCCTGCCAGGAACTACTGTAAGGATTTAACAGTATAAAAGATTTTGGTTTTGTGCTCATGTAATAGTCCTTTGAAGTGTTCAACTCAGCAGTACTGCATTGGCTGTACAGAGGTTGCCCCTACCACTTCAGAATACGAAAGCAGCCAGCTTTTCCAAATCTCCCATTCTCTACATTTTCTCAACTAGCCTGAACTTCTGGATTCACACTGTGCAATTAATATTGTAGTAGGACAGAGATGGCTTACTTTTGAAACACGTGGGATTAGGAACTCCTATACACCTGAACTTTTTGAATATTTATAAAATTGCCAGAGAGAATATGATCCTGTCCGAGCAGCAATTTGACATTCACAGCTTTTTCCAAAGAGGCAATTGAAAGGTTAATACATAGGCCAGACCATGACTTATCGATAGATCAGTCAAGGAGCAGAATGTGCAGAGAGGAGGAACATGTGTTGAGCGAACGGGGATGCTCGTTGAAGATCTCTTGGACAAGATGGTGCTCTTTCTTTGCTGAAACATTTGAGAATGTGAGCCAAAACCCCAAAACTGAGCTGGGGATGGGGTAAAAGAGCTTGCTTTCAGCCAGAAGCAGTGACATATATTTTTTTGTCTTTTCACAGTAATTCAAAATTTCATTCAATTCTAACAACAATCATAAAAATGGACTTGTAGTATGAGCATTAATAACTCATCACCATGCAGAAACAAATCCCAGCATATGAAACACAAATACTGAACCCATGACACCTATACTGATAAACTTGAAAATTTAAACTATTTCTTCTGCTGCTTTTTAATTAACTGGAGACAACATGCAATATTTTGTATTTTATAAATTGCATTAATAGCATAAATTACAAAAATATAACTATTTTACTAAGTTATATTCTAAAAAATTTGAATACATTTTGCTGGTGATATTTATAAATATATTTCCACAAAGTTCATTATTCCTTCCCTTGCTGGCACATATGATTTTTCCCCTGAAGAAAGTCTGAAAGGCTCATCAGCAAAACAAAACTGCAAGTGCTGCCACAACATGACAGAAGGCTTTGTACTGTAAGTAAGAAAAACTTTCTATGAAACTTAAAAAAAATTTACCTTGACAAGAAATCTGTGAAAGAGAGACGTACTGGATACCCATGTCGTATGATTTTGACCATGTCTAGGACACCAATATACTGCAGTTGAGCAGACACATAAAAGTTGTCAAAAGTATCTGGCAATTTGGAGTTATTCGGCTTTATACAATGCACAGAATGTGGCGTGCAGTTCTGTAGCTTCCCAATAATATCTGTGAGGGATTTCTGTGGGAAAAAAAGAATCAATTATCAACCATTATTTTGCAACAAAGGCAACTGCTCAACACATATGCTCTTAACTTTTCAACATCATTTTCTCAAAAGGCTTCACCTGGCCATGCAAGGGGATTTCAAGTATATGATTTTTCTTTCTTCCATTGCAATCTTTAGGGAGTAATCCTGCCTTAAAAATGTTTGAGGGTTTGTGGTTTTTTTTTTTTATAAATTTATGTCCATAAGATGTTTACTAACCCTGAGCTGTATTGCCACAGTGGTTGGACCCCCTCGTTCCAGTCTCTGAAGAAATGACGATGTTCCTTTCTTTTTCAACAGCTGCGGGGGAGAAAACCACACACACAATACCTTTAGCTCAAGATTTTCAATGTTACACAATTTACTAACAAAAGCAAACGTCTATGCAAATACTGTGTCATAGACAATGATTTCAGTTTCAGAAATAATTGGGAAAGTGGATAAATAGCCTCAAGTATCTGCAGAGCCATGACTAGCAAGAAAGTTTTTCTTTCAAAAGCAGCTGGAAAGATAAAAGACCTTTTCCAAATAACTGGTCAAAGCAATATGATCTGGAACTCTATTGCAGAAGCAGAACTTGTGCAGTTAGTATTCCATAAGACTGCCTATATGTAGCATAATTCTGTAACTCTCTGAAAAGGTTCCTTATGTGATTGGCATATGCTTAAGTGAGTAAATGTAAGCACAGATGATTAAAAAACCTTGAAAGCAACAATATTAATGGCAAAACCTCCTCCTTTTTCCTTTCTGCACAAGTGAATGCAGTTAACCCTTCCTTTAATGTTTTTAAGCCATTTTTACTATTATAGATATAAATTATCAATAACTTCATATCTCATTTAGAACCAACATTATCCTATTCATCAGAGTTGGGAGTGGGGAACAATTTTGTATTTTTCTGTTCTACTTCCTATCTTTGAGACTTAAATGTCAATAATCACGATAAAAGTGGTTGCAGAGATTAGAGGGTTTTTTGTTAAACTTTCTACAGGCAAGCTGGCAAAATTATTGCAATCCAAGATTTGGCCAAGGCTCTGTATCAATAACAGCCTTTTCACCTCTGCCTTTTTTCATTGCCTTTCTGCAGTCCACTTACCCCATAAAACTCTCTTTCTATCAAGTCAGCATGTCCTGGCCTACTCCTGTCTTTTACTAGTTGCATCAAGAAAGTGCACATTGCCTCTGCTTGACCCACTCAAGCCAAACTCCATTAAAAATATTGCAGTGCAAGCAATTTTCTACCCACGAAGCTAAACTTTGGAGCTCTTTTTTATTTCAAATCTCACTTACTAGGATGCAACAAGATTTTAAAGGCAAATTCATACCCAACTTGAAAAAAGAAAAGAGATCTGTCTGTTCCAGGTCTTCTCATAAAAAGAACCACTAGCATGCCAACGACATTTCTCAGTTAAAGTTTACAAAATGATTGAGGAACAACATTACTTCAGCCCATCACAGTGGATTTTCAAGGCTATACTGAAAAAGGGAAGAAATTATTTGGGACAGCACAGTTATAGATGTGGGACTGATCCACAAAAGAGTTTAAGCACTTACCTACTTACAGCTGCTGCATCAGGTGCCTATTCCAAACTATCAAGCGTCTCTTTTTTTGCCACTGTAACAGCTTAGATATCTAAAGCTCTGCTTTTGCCCTGCAGGGCAGCACAGTACCTTGCTCAAATTAGGCCAACTCACTATGTAGAAACGAAGTGGTGTTATGTCTCACCTGCACAGCTCTTCTCAAAGCCTACCTTTGAGAAGCCAAGCCATCCTTGTCTCCGTGGCCAGAAGAAGGATGAAGTTCTTCCCACCTTACATCTAATACCTAAAAGTTTAGAGCATTCTCACTGAATCTGAAATTTCTGATTTAATTTATCACACTTCCTAAATGAATTTGAATATGTCTTCTGTCTCTCAAGAGAGTAACTTCAGATTAAAAACTACTCTGGACCGGTGAAAAACCTCATAGGTTCAGAGATCCCAGCTGTGTGGTGTTTCCCCTTGCCTTGATTAGGCTTCTAAATTAGACATGCTTTTCATACTTCCTTCCATGTATGGTATGAGGATCTTTTCCGCAGCCTTAGGAAGCTTCCTCTAGGAAGCTCTTTCTGCCATGGAAAGGCACCTAAAGGTACCCTGTGATGCCTCAGCTGCTTGCTAAATATAGCCTTAAACCAACACCATTCACTTCAGCTTAAGTTTTTCCACTGAGATTACTGACAAGAACAGTAGACTGGAATTAGGCTGCTATCAGCAGGGGGGCTATAAGGAAAGTCCCATCGCTATTCTGTGGATGTATTTGCATAAAGCCTTCCACAATGACACATGAGAGCAGGCACCTTAATCCCGTGACAGAATCAATTTTATGCAGCTGTAAGCCAAAAATAGAGTCATAAGATTCAAGCAGCCTGGTGAGGCAGCTGATGTGCTGTGAGAACTGCTTGCTTTTTTTCTAGAAGGAGAAATTCCAAAGCTCTGTCATGAATGGACTCAGCAAATCATGTTATTTCTCCTCAAAAGACAGATGTTACATGTGACATGAACACTTAATTTTCTGATAACCCCCAAAGTCTCCCCCCCGCTGCTTTTTTTTTTTTTAAACTTTTTTAGCTGACTTAGCTATCAGAAAAAGAGACAAGTTCAGAAATGGAGAGAGTTTGATTGTCTACAACCACCTGAAAGGAGGTTGTAGCATGGAGGTGGTTGGTCTCTTCTCCCAAGTAGCAAGTGACAGAACAAGAAGAAATGGCCTCAATTTGTACCAGGGGAGGTTTAGACTGAATACTAGGAAAAACTTCTTCATGGAAAGGGTTCTCAGGCATTGGAACAGGCTGCCCAGGGAAGTGGTGGAGTCACCATCCCTGGAGGGATTTAAAAGGCATTTAGACGAGGTTCTTAGGGACATGGTTTAGTGCTGGAGTTGCGTTAGGTTATGGTTGGACTTGATGATCCGGAGGGTCTCTTCCAACTGAAATGATTCTACGGTTCTGTGATTTCAAATCAACAGGGAAAATTTATATAAAAGCGACCATTTAAAACAACATTTGCCAAAATGTATAGTGTGGATATTCATACAAAACCACACAAACTATCTTTTACAAACCAGAAGTCTTCTCAGGTTAACACGATAAAGACATTGAGGTTTTATTTTTGCACTTCCTGTGTCTTTATTTACTTAACTACCCATCATGAAGTCAGACAAGGGGACAAAAGAAAGAATCTTCGTATGCAGCCAAAAATCACTAATATTGCATGCACTGCTAAGCCCTGGAACCACAAAATCATGGAATAATTCAGGCTTGAAGGGACCTCCTCATCTTGCCCAACCTTCTGCTCAGAGAGTCCAAGAAAGAGGTTCTCGAACCAGCATTATTAGTGTTAGTAAATTATAACCTGTTAGTTCTCACTATTGCTTTATTGTAGATATTAAGTACTACATTGTTTCAATAGTTTGATGGCTACAGAGAATGATGCAGAGAATAAGGAACTTTCAGAAATGATAAAGTAACTGAGAAAAATCTTCAAGGAGTAAAGAGCAAAAAGAGCCCTAAATTCTTACCTTGCTGAGCTCAATATATCTCTTTGCTTCTCCACTTGCACAGGCTACTGATGGCTTTTTACTCAGCAAAGCTGCTTTACAGCCTTTGATTTTAAGGGAATGATATGGAGGAACAAGTGATCCAGTTTGTGTCAGCTTGGACTGAAACAATTGATTGATGACTATATTTTCACTGGCTGGGAAAAAAAGAAGAAATTAATGTATGAAGATAAAATTCAAATTAGAAAATTATATATATTGTATTTGGAAGTAAAGAGATGTACAGTAGGAGATAGAATTAAATAAGTAATCTTAAAACAAGTACACAAACTAATAAACTATCACATTATGTTAGTTATCAATGAGTATCCAGTATCTAAGTATGTCAGCTATCAGTAACATTATTTTTAAACATATTCAGGTCCTGTGCTGAATAAAACTGGCCAGAAAACAAAAACTTTCAGACTGTGATCACAGAATCACAGAATATAAGGGATTGGAAGGGACCTCTAAAGATCATCCAGTCCAATCCCCGTGCCGGAGCAGGAACACCTAGATGAGGTTACACAGGAAGGCATCCAGGAGAGTTTTGAATGTCTCCAGAGAAGGAGACTCCACAACCCTCCTGCGCAGCTTGTTCCAGTGCTCTGTCACCCTCACTGAGAAGAAGTTTCTTCTCAAATTTAAGTGGAACTTCTTGTGTTCCAGTTTGAACCCATTACCACTTGTCTTACCATTGGTTGTCACCTGGCTCCATCCTCGTGACACTCACCCTTTATATATTTATAAACACTAATAAGGTCACCCCTCAGTCTCCTCCAAGTTAAAGAGACCCAGCTCCCTCATCCTTTCCTCATAAGGGATGCTCCACTCCTTTAATCATCTTTGTTGCCCTGTGCTGGACTCTCTCCAGCAGTTCCCTGTCCTTCTGGAACTGAGGGGCCCAGAACTGGACACAATATTCCAGATGCGGTCTCACCAGGGCAGAGTAGAGGGGGAGGAGAACCTCTCTCGACCTCCTGACCGCCCCCCTTCTAATACACCCCAGGATGCCATTGGCCTTCCTGGCCACCAGGGCACAGTGCTGGCTCATGGGCATCCTGCTGTCCACCAGGACCCCCAGGTCCCTTTCCCCTACACTGCTCTCTAACAGGTCATTCCCCAGCCTATACTGGAACCTGGGGTTGTTCCTGCCCAGATGTAAGACTCTGCACTTGCTCTTGTTATACCTCATTAAATTTTTCCCTGCCCAACTCTCCAGCCTGTCCAGTTCTCGCTGGAGATCTGTCTAAACTTTACTTACATGACAATCACCTCCAAATATTGTTCCATTACAGACTCCCAATTTATCCATCTATAAAGGCAATATAAGAGATGCATTCCGCAAAACGTTTATCTAACATGCAGTATTTAGAAATGATCAAGACACTTGATAGAAATAAATTATAGACACTCACTGCACCAAATAAAAATAATTATATAAAACACAATATGGGAAGGGATGAAAGAAAAAAAAAAGCAAGGTGAAGGACAGAACTGGAGCAAGCTATGTTCACATTTCTCCACATCAAGACCTCACTTACAAACATTTACAGGAAAAAGACAATGCCGTACATATGTTTGATGCAGTGGTGATAATTAGTGCAAAACTAATACACTTCCAAGTGGTGTTTTTAAAAATAAAAATCTGATTTTAAGACAGATAGGATACTTCATAGTAATTTCAGTCAAATTATCCTTTATGAGATTATGGTCACAGGCCTTTTAAGACGAACATGATAGTTATCTGCTGCTTGTACTGCCACAGAACCAATGAGCATTAAAAACCTATTGTGTGATACATCCTCAACCATTTTTAATTTTTATTACTTTTATTTAAAATAACTAACAAACTGCCATTATGATCACACCCATCTTGTAAATGAAACAAAAACCCAGAAAGATGAACGAATCATAAATAATGTCATTAAGTTTAGCATAACAGGTAGATATCCTCCATTTGCTCTTTATTAGCTGTCCAAAGGTATATTACCAGATGCTCAAAAGCAATAGAGTTGTTTCCCTTTTTCTGTGGAGGTTACTATTCCTTACTTAACAGGAATAATAAAATTATGAGGAAGCTAGTAAAGCATATACTTGAAACAATTTCAGCACAATCAGTGAACCATCATAAATGTAATAAGTAGCATTAGGAAAGGCATTAAAATTATGTACTTCAAATTAAAACAGATAAAACTATGTCAATAATATCTCCTGATTTATTTGTCGGACAGGTATGTTCCACATTCTTACACATATATACAAATTACTTTAATGTTATTAGTGTATTTAAAACTTTTGATTAAGGAAACTAAATTCAATGAAAATCAAAGGAAGCATGCACTTAAGGTATATGTCTAAATACCTTATGAAACTGCCCCTAAAGGAAAGATGTCACTGACAATCAATGGGTTTTAAGCCTAAGTCACTTAAAGAAGAGCGAATGTAGCCCTTAAATGACTCACATGCTTGCAAGTATTCTGCCTTCAGAATTTTTCCATAATTATAATCGTTATTATTATGACTTCTTAATTATATAACCACTCTCAGGATATCAAACATTTTATATCCAATCCAATCTTTCGTTCTTCCCTTTTAGCAGCTGCATACCTGATTACACAAAATAGCAATCAAATTGCAACAGGAGACTATGTGAGGGAAGGGGAGAATGCTCTCTCTTGCAGAACACACTAGAAGTTGCCAGATCTTCTTATACTCTTTGTCAGATTATCATATAAATTCCAAGCAGTGAGAAATGGAATGTCTCTAAAACTATAATAATTAGGATTATATTCATGATCAACTCTTCCATTTCTTTCTTCATCTTTAAAGCACACTCTTTGCCTTTAAAATGCATCAATTATTTTACAAGGGAGTTTAGCTAATTTCATGGTAAAATTGCTAAAAAATAATACATTGTAGAAGTTGGGCTGATTGGGAAGATAAATATAACCTCCAAAAGACCTCTATTTCTATGGAAAGAAATGTAAGTATATAATGTATTAACTGAAAGATTCTGCAGTGGTTGGAGAAAAGACAAATAATGTCTAAGGATCCACTGACATTTCCCTGAGGAACATGTTTTTGTTCTCTTCACAGAAATGGAAAATGATAGAGGTTTTTAATTATCTAATTATGAATCACTAATTAATAAACTGAGATGAATTATTTTTAGGCATAATTATACAATATGCACAGGGAAAGGTATTTATTTTTGTATTTCAATGGACATTTGTATCTATTCACTGAAAAACACGAGAACGCCTACAAGTTCCTGCTTTTAGAAAGATACTCAAGCAGTAAAGCGCATCCCGTTGCAATCTCTGTGATTTTGGGGAGCCTTATTTCCCATTTTCTGGGGCTTATTTTTGTTTTAATTCATACTCAATTATTTCTTCAGGTCATACTCACCAATCACACTATCCCTTCTTGTACTTTACATCACATCACATGATTAAGATGCTTTATGTTCATAAATTCTAAAACCTTTTTAAATTAGAGCAAATTTCAAACAAATTTCAAAAAATCTTCAAAAATATGAGGTTGACTTTTTTAAAAAAAACGGAAAGAAAATATATATATATTTATTTTAAAACTAAAAAGAATATTAAAGTCATTATAACTTGATTTCTAACAACAGCAACCACAAAACCATTTACTTACTTTTCATTACAAAGATGAGATTTTGTGAAAGGGAATCTTTATTTTTTTCTATTGCACCAGCAATTTCATAAGTAACCTATAATAAAATATTGTGACATCATTATTAATGACCAATGCATCTTCTAAAAATCTTACAGCAGTAGAAATTAAGCTAAAGTTTTTTGGTATTTTATCTACTCAACATTAAAGGTTGGCACCACGTACTGTCTTTTGCTTCTTTCATAGCCCCAAAAATACTGCCCAGGAGAACTGGTTGGTAAACATTGTGTGTCTCTGCAATATGGAAATGTCATCAGACTGATTCTAAAACATTTCCACAATGCAAGACTTTGAATCCAAAGTGTAGCGTAGAGCAGAAGGCAGTGACCTTTTCCTGTAGGTTGAGCAAGTTGCTCCCAGATCGCAGATCTTCTTGTCAACAGGAAACTGTCACATTGACCATCACAAAACACTCATGAAGCAACCTGAGTCCCAGCTCACACTCAAGACAAGCTCCAGCCATTTATGTGTCCTTTGGAGGCAAGTTCAGTCTACAGGTTATGTACAAATCCCATTTACCTTCCTAACAACTATGCACATAAGGACTGTGGATCACATTAGTTTCCTGATGTCATCATTTCAAGAACAGACAGTTGGATTGTCACTCCATCTGTCATCTGACTGCAGAGAAAACTTCAAACATGTGGTGAGCACTCTGAGAAGTGAGCAAAATGCAAGGCTCTAGCCAGGGCTCCCAAGGGTACATCCAGAATGAAGAAACATGGCCAAGTTGCTGTTTTAACTTTGAGCCCATCCCAGGAGACAGTGCATAGAAAAGCAGCACTAAGAACAGGGTTTGGCTNTTTTTTTTTTTTTTAATGTGGGAATGGAAAACAAACAACTAGCTAATTCACAGGCTTTAGATATAAACAGTTCTGACTTGCACAGTAGTAGAACCCAAAAGGAATTTTTAACTTAAAGGAGAAGAAAATTATGGATTGTAGTACGTTCAGGATTAGGCAGACACTTAATGGGAATTTCTTAGAATACAGTTTATTTTTATTTACCTTGGGACTCTGTTTCTATCTAAAGCCTTTTTGAAGTTTTTTATTGGCTTTATATCCTAAGCCCCTTAGATATTTGGGGAAATTTTACCTTTGTATATTTAACAAAGCTTTAAATATATAATTAAGATTAGTAATACTAATCAGTGCATTACTTTTGTTTTCCATTGGGTCATTTGACAATTATGTAATGCTATCTTACTCACAAAAGAGATTATATGACTTGGATGTGTATAATCTGTTACAGTTAGTAATTGTCAAATGATGTAATTAGTATGGCATACGACATAGAAAAGGTATAACAATGGAATTACGTTCTTTTCCATGACAGATGCAATGTTATATAATTTTCTAATTGCATCTCCTAAGAACGTACAACATAGTTAGCAAACTATTAGAATAATTTAAGTGTACTATTAAATGCTTTTAGTGTACTTAAAGTAAATGTTCTACCGTACTGGTCCATAAAAGATAATTAACAGAACTTATTCGACAAATCCATAATGCCAGTTCCTAATTGAGTGTCTTAGGCTTCGGCTAAATTAGAAGAAGAGAGTTAGTATTGGTGGGAAGAGCAGCTAAGTATAGTAGTGGGAGATACTATATTATGATTAAGTGCCTAGACTGAAACAAGGAGAAGTTTCAGTACTGGTGTAATACATTACCGACTTCTAGAACTATATTCATAAGCCAGTTCTCATATCACATAAAATACATAAAAGTTTTCAGGATCCCTTCTTATGAAGAAATTGCTAACTCTAACGGTTTTCCCATAGAACTGGTAAATTAATTCGCTGCCTAAAGACATGAAAACTGCCTCAATGAAATGGCGCTCTAGGGTTGCCAGTCCCACAAAAGAGGAAAATAAAGAAGCCCTATTCTAGCTGCCAATTTTGTTAATTTAATCCTGCCGTCATCAGAGATGCCAACCTACAAAGCACTTTGCCTAAAACACATGTATTTCCCTCCGTTTTCTTCTATTGGGTTTTTAAAATAAATCCAGCCAAAATTCTGCATTGACTGGCACTCAACCACAGTGGATAGTTATTCTCAGGAGACAAAAAACAAACAAACATTATATGATTTGGACAGGAAATGTGCATTTGCTTAGATTATGGATCTGGTATTATAAAATATACTTCTTTTTCTCACATTTATTTTTTGCAGCTGCTTGTTCTATATTGCTTTACATGATGAATTCTTTGGGGTAGAGAGTGTGTAAACCTATGTGTTAACCAAAGACAACAAGATCTTTAGATACTATCTGAACTAGTTTAACTATTTTTATTAAAAAAGAAAACAGTGTGCAGTTCCACACTGCATTTTATTTCATTAAAACAGATTAAAACAAGAAAGGGACTCGATTTGCTTTCCTTCTTGATTTAAGTTCAAAGGAACAGAGCTTAACCTAAACACAGTGGTAGTGGGGCAGGCCGAATGTTCATCTAGTCCTGGATATTTAGGGAAAAATATTGAGGAATACTTCCACTCTGCCTCCCACCAGTCCTCCCCTCAGCTTCCAAGGTTCTGCCCATTAGGGAGCTCCTGACCTGTGTGCTGTACCTCATCTTCATGTTTAATATCTCTTGAATAACTTTTCCTCCTCAAGTTTCTGTTTCCAGAACTCATTAACATTTTGAGCATCTATAACAATTTTTGGCAACAAGTTTCACTAGTTACTAACTATGTGATAAAATACTTAATTTTATTTGTTTTGAACCTGTTTTCTGGTCATTTAAGTTGGCACAGATGGTTTTAATATCATACAAATGAGGTAAAAAAACAACACCCAGAAAACAGGAGACTCACACACCAAATGTGCACAGAGCTGACTTTGGGAACTGCACATTCCTCTTCTCTTCTTACATACTCTTGCCCCTTTGGTTCCTTGATCATCCTTCTGCTACTCCACTGTACATACTTTATCAGAAATTTCTATTCTGAATTGAAGTATCCCCTCTCATAACATCTGACTTTGGTAAGGAATTTTATCTAAGTTCAATCGATTTCCCAAGATACTTTATTAACCGGGCCACCTTGACACATAATTTTCATCAATTCCTCCAAATATTCTATTTTGTAAATAGTTTTCATGATTGGCCAAAAGCACTCACAGTTAATGGCAGATCCAGCAGGAACCCTAAAACAAGCTAGGGAAATTTCACCTGGAATATTAAGGTAGATTTGGCTGCAATCACAGTTAAAAGGGAAAATTTTGCTATTTTAATAATAATTGCAAGTTTTGCATGTGTTGTTAAATTCAGTTAATACGAAACTAATCAGTTCAAACGGATAAAAGAGAAAGTTTTGAGAACATGTGCAAGGACAATTTCAAGGCACAGAGGGTCATTTGTAGTTGTTAATTTTCTGCCAGTACTTAAATGTTAGTGATACAATCTAAAAGCTTCAATGTGCCGGGTTTTTTTTATGATCACTGGGCTTCTTAGACTCCTAAAACAGGCCTTGTTAAGCAATGAGCAAAGTAAATAATTTTATATAGTCTGTAAAGTCTTATTCTAACACTATGATAGAAATAATAGCATATTGAAACCAGCAAGATAAAATAGGAGGGGGGGTGGGAGGGAAACGTTCTGTTTTTTTTTCTCCTGTAAGTGGAAGTCCAAAATCAAGTCTATTTGAAGAAAGACAGAAAAGGAGAAAAAAACACAACTATCTCATCTGCGTGGAAAAGTGAATATTTGTCAAGTAACCTTTATAGGCTTTAGTATAGCTTAGACTAGACTGATTTGATTGTTATGTCTGGGGATTCAGCCTGGGGAAAAAAATAGAGAAAATGAAAGCATCCTTATTGATTAATCCATCTCCTTTTGTCTTTTGATTTAGAGGTTCGGTTTCAGAGTCTGCCTAGGATATAGAAGGCATTTCAGAGAAGACTGCCTTCCTGAAGGTGAGCTGACAACTGAGAGGCATTTTTGAAATGCCCATAGCTGAGAAATGGAACAGACATTGATCTGCACTTAAAGGACATTATGTGCACTGGTTTATAGAGCAAAGAAGTTGGTCTTTAGGTCTGATCAGTATATTACAGTACTGCAAGTTAAAACAGTGGCAAGAGAAACAGTGACAAGGGGCTCACCTGATTTGTAAATTCAAGTATAAATTTAAACTGCAGAAAACTTAAATTATGACAGCACATTGTTCAGATTACATGAACAATCGGCAAACAAACAGCTCATTATCGTGAACACCGGTGCGTTAAATACCACTATTAGGTAAAACTGTGTCTCTTGGCATTGTGCTAGGACAATATACTTCTGGTTTACTTATTGATATGCTAATTCTTCCATAAACTTAAAAAGAAGAACTTTGAGTCCTCAAGAAATTTTAGTGATGGAATATTATTCTTCAAAAGTCATGACTATCAGTAAGGCTGCAGTTCAGAGGTATAATTCACGTGAAGCTCTCTGTTATGTGAGAGCCTGCAATGCAAATATTAATGTTATCAATAAAAGTACTTAGAAATTCAGTATTACACACTCTCAGTATAGTTTCAGCTGATGGTCGGATGCATTGATCAACCGCACCCATAAAAACGCTCATTTCCTCAAGGCGAGCACGCAGCGCGGAGTCGGCGCGCTGCTCCTCTCCTCTCCCGGTGCTGCCAGGCAGTCTCGGTGAGAAGCAGCTGAGAACACCCACGTGCATGTCAAACATCAGAAACAAAGCAACGTCCCGGATGAGCAGAATTTTTCCAGAAGAGATCAGACTGCCGGTGTTCGGGGAAATGTGTTAAACAACCTCCAGATAAAGCCTTCCACTAGGAATTTTTTTTTCTTTTTAGTAATACAAAACCTAAATCATCTTTTTTTTTCTACCTTCTGCCTGAACAGAACAGATAAGCTTTTTGTCTTACAGCACTCAGACACCAAGACATTAAAGAGCTCTTAGAAGAGACTCATAATGTGTCAAGGCATTGTAGAATTCCATTCAGCTGCAAAATTAAAACTGGGAGATAAAATAAAATACTTGATATGATCAAGTACTAATGTTCACAGTGGTCTTTGTGGAGCATGTGTTCATATAGTTAACAACTGTATCATATTGCTCATGCACAAAAAGACAGATTTAGTGTCATGCAGGCATAACAGTAAAATTCAAGATAAATTAATAAAAAGAGTGGTTTTGTTGTTGTTGTTGGTTTTTTTTGTTGTTGTTGTTGTTTTTAAATTTCTTTCACAGGATCATTCTGTTACCTTTGTGTGATACAATGTTCTCTCTCAGTTTCCACTGAAAAATCTCACCCCTTGTTGATTTCTTCTATGTGCAGAGGCTTACTTATGCATATTGTTTTACTCTTTTATTCGGTTTTTCTTCATTCAAAAACAGTAAAGAAAGTAAAGAAAAAAAAATCAAACGTCTCTCAAAATGGTGTCATACATATAGATTTTCTTAAAGCATTGTTTTCACCAGAAATTCAAGTATAGATTCCAAATTCTTTAGTATTTTTTCCCTTACATATTACTCTGGCCCTTTTCCTCCTACATGCCTTCTCAGGCTCACTTTAAGCTCATGATTTGTTTTTTCACTTCCGATGCATTATCTCTTCTCTTTTCTCTCAGTACCGATTTTTCTGGAGTGGTCTAAGGCTCCTTAGGATTGGAACAACAATATGGTTTGTGTAGTCCTAAGGAAAGCTACCTGGCAAAAATCATAGAGGAATAGGCAATACCTAACAATGAATGACTACCATCAATCAAACACACTTGATATCGAAACAATTTTTCTGTTACTATCCTGACACAAAATGTTAAGCGTCTTAAAACTTCATGGACAGATCTGTATCAGTCATAACTCTCTCACCGTATAAAACTAGAGATATCAGTTTTGTTCAGAAAAGGCTGTTTGTCAATCTCAAATATATAGAAGAGGTCTCTTCAGTGAGGCAGTATTTTTAATAGCTTCATTTTCAGTATAACTGCACTTATGAGTTGCTAAAATAGCTACTGTAAGTGTCTGAGTAAAGATATGAACACAATTCTCTCTGGGCTTTGAGCTACATACATAAACTACTGACGAAAAGGAGCCCAAATTACAAGGGTCCATGTGAGATTCATATCAGGACCAACAGAGAATATTAGGGGGTTTTTGTTCTAGATGACTTGGAGTAGCAGCTGTTTCACATTGGCTGTGACCTACACTGCACTTACAACTTTTTGTAACCTAGAGAAATCAGGTTGTCTGTCTGTTGTCTGCCTTTGCCTTCTGTTTGGCACAGACCTGCATTCAGTGTGACTTCTTCCACAAACACCAGCACAGACACATCACGGGAATATAAATTATTAAGCCTAGAAGTAAAAAATTTCATGTTCAATTACCTGTCACATTTTCCTGGTAATGCTTTTTCTACCCTCCAGTTACACTCATGTAAATAAGGAGAAGATTTACAAAGTTAAAGGAGTTACAATCAGTGAAAAAATGTGGTAAGTGACAGTAAAATCAAGCCTCCTTATTTTAAACTCGGGGATCTCTGAAGGTAATGACACAGAGAAAGATTGCCTTATACTTCACTTACTTTAGAATCATGTAATTGATATCAGACTATAAAAGCAGGTCTAAAAATCTGCCAAACTATACTGTTACTTTATATATGAAATTCTTATTTTTGAGTGCCAATAAAACCTGGTATATTTAAAAGCCTGATCCTTTGACAATTTCCATAAAGCATAAATCACAAATTACTTCTATAAAAAGCTACTAAATGTAGCAAGTACTAGCACAATATAAAGAACAGCATCAGCAGTTTTAAAATCCCAGATTTTATTATTCAACTTATTCATTTATTAAGACATCCTAGTTGGAGAATAAACTCAATGTATATAATTTTTAGTACAGTAATGCTATCATCAGATTTTATGTAAATACCTATCATGAATCACTGGAAATTTAAATCTATGATAGTGAGATAATAATTCCATGAAATATCAAAAATGCAAGTGTCTTTAAGGATTTTGCTCAGTCACTATTAATGTGAGAGGAGTTTTAAGCACTTGTACAGGAACTTTTCTGTTTTGGCAGGGACAAGCATTTTACTGCCATAAGGATGCAAAGAACAATCTGACTGGAATAATTCCTTAGCCAATGTAAATCAACAGACCTCCATTGACTTCAAAAGAATGTATGAATTTGCATTTCTTGGAGAGCTATTTGTTACTACTTTTAGATTAAACGTCATTACTGTCATTAGGGAAAGGTCAAATCAAGGGTCTGTGTTACCAAAAAAAAAAAAAAAATCTAAACAACGATGCAAGGATAAACCACACATTAAAAGTGTACTCCTTACTACTCACAGTTTAACTTTCAGAACTGGGCACCTGAAACTTTGTTCTTAACAAATATTCCTACTGAGTGTTTCTTCAGACAATGAGACACATATTTTTTTCATTTTGAAGAAATTTTCTTATTGTTCTGGTTGTGATTTTAATGCAGCTGCCTTACTGCTGCTGTCATGTCAGTTTTTTGGTGTGTGGAACCTTTTAAAGCTATTGTGGTAAATTTGTATAACCGCAGCAGAACTCCATGAAAAAAATATTTGCCTAACAAGTATAGAACAGATTTATAAACTAATTTATACATCTGCAGTCCATGGTTAGTTTTAACTCCATCACTTTAAGTGCTAAAAATTTTCACAAAATCTTTGTTGTGCTGTTATCTAACCACTTCATGCTCACATTCTTACGGAAAAGTCCCAGTAGTGGAGGTATTCAAACCACTTAACTTTGGCAAATAATTTGAGTTTGGATAAAAGGCCTTATGATGAAAGAAGAGCCTCCAGGGAGTTATTCAGAGTATTTAGGTTAGGAATTTAAGCACTGCCCAAATAGTCTTAATCCTTTCCATAATGATCACATTTCTGTCACCGGGCAAGAACAAATTTGCCTGCGTCAGAACACTACTCATCACTTCCATTGACTTCATTTCCAAATGAGGAGCCACAAAATAGCCCTTTCCCCTTTTATATTGCTGTAAAGGACCCTTATCTGGTTAAAGAAGCCTAAGCGTGCACATTCCAACCTCTCATCTGTCCTTGAGAGCTCAGGGCATATAATGTTACCTTGAGATATGACAGCCAGCAAGTCTTTTTTTGGTGACTTGGAGACAAGCCTTGAACATTCCTCCTAACAGTACCCACTACCAGTGAGCGGACTGACTGGGTGTTCAACAACTTAACTCTGTTCCACCTAAAACATTCATCATAGCAGAAGTTGTGTCATTCAGCACCTTTAGCAGCATGGATTAGAGTTATTTTTCTGGTGTTCTTACCCTAGAAAGCACATAAAACTCCCTTCTGAACCTAAACTGATTTTTTTTAGCAGCATACCAGGTAAACCCCTTGCATTTGCCACTCCGAAAATCGTGTGAGAGAACATTGCTCACAAATAAGCAGTAGCAAAGATACTACATTTGTTTTAGAACTGTTGTATGCTTTCTAATCAAAAGACCTTATCATAGTTGCCCAATTTCTTGCTCATCGAAATTCTCTCTTCTGTCTGTTGCTTAGGGAAAGAGAGTCCAGGTGTTAGTCATCTGGTTATACTGAAGCACCTGCTCTTTCCATGTGTCTTCCATGGAGGACTGGGAATTGATTAGACAAGTATCACGTGCTGCCACTAAATTCTGAAAAAATCCAGGTTCTGCCTGACAAACGATTTTACTAAGATCTCAGGTTTAAAGTGACCTATTACCTAAAATCATCAACTAATAACACAGTTATATTAATACACAACACAGTGTATATGATCCTGATGCGGTGGTTCCGAGGCAGAGTAGCTAAACAGTTTCTAAGTGTTATATGCACAAAGCTGTGACTGGAATCCATCAGTGGATGGATGGCTCATGGGATCATCTGCATAAGTTCTGGAAAATGTGAAAGGACATCGAACAAGTTGTTCAGATGTAAAGACAGATTCCTGTAGCTTTCAGTCTATGTACTCACCTGATTTTGGCAGAAATTTTGGAAAAGAGGTAACTAAGAGCCCCCATTGTTTTGTGCCTGTACAACCTACATTCAGTAGCTCATTTCAAATACCATGTTTTGAAAAGAGAAAAGTGGGAGCATGTCAGATTAATCACAGAGGGGCCAATCTGTCAGATTATCTAAAAAAAAATTGTTATCTATCCCTTTATACACCTACCTGTTTTGCTTGCTTTGGGCTGTGGGTGGTTGTGGAGACAACATGAAAATGAGGGAGTATTGGAAAGAAAAGGGTAAGAGGTCTGTTTAACTGAACTGATTAAACTTTTCCTTTGGACACTGCAGGAAGGGAAATGTAAAACATTCATCCTGTTTTACAGCCATATTTAGAGACACTTAGCATGTTCTGGGACTTTGAAGAAAAAAAAAATAAATTATTATGCTGGTATGCAAGGTATCTACATGTATGGCACAGGATCTACAGGCAACCTATACTGTTCTGGAACAACATTTGAAAGCAAAGGGGCAGTCAACTAAAATGGCATTAAACATTTATGCTGAGGTATCTGAATCATCCCCTTCTTCATTAAGTGCTTACAATGAAGATACAATTTAGGAGACAGAATTAGGTAGCCTGAATCCTGCACCATATAATACAAACTATCTTATATACTAGATATTGCACTGAGATTCTAAGCTGTCCTCTGAAAATTCTTCACTAGAAAGTGAATTGTTATTTATAGCCAGGAGCTGGAGAAGCCATGCAGAATTTTGTTTTGTTTACTCTTTTTCAGGAACTGTGAGTAGCCAATCATTCAAGCAACTTACCCTTCCAGCATAATGCATAACAGTGAAGGTGGAGCCTTGATCCTTTGGGGCAAGGTTACCATTTCCATCTTTTGTGGAGGAATATACTGTATTTGTGTCTGATGTATCCAGGTAAGACTGAATGCGTTTAGACAGACTATGTTCCATGGACCAAATAGATTGGCTTTCTTCATCCAGCATTGACAAAAAGCCTGATGGTTTCTGAAATGAAAAATAGATTTTTCTCATTTTATACAGGAGCAATAGAATTTCAGTTTTTGCTTGTAGATTAACACAGCTTGTGGTTTAGTAAACAGAAAAATATATCACCTAAAAGGAAAGGAAAATTTGGTTAAAATATTCTGCTAAGTCCTCCAGGCTAGGCACATCAGATAATTCTACAAGAAACATCGGGAATCATATTTCAGTTGCCAAAAATGGTAACTGTTGATGATCTTTTAGGAAATGGATTGGGCTTCTTCCTTCACAGAAGTCATACTCCAGAAACCAGCTTCAGGCACGAAAGGAGTTGTCAGGCTTACAACGGAGACTTGTCAGTCCTACAGCTGCATTAAAGACATGGCATGACACACAAACGATACATGTGAATCAGTACAGATGAGGAGTTTCTGTAATATCTTGTTCAACCCTGGACTGTTACAAATCTCTGTTAGCCCTCGAGCTATGGGGGCAGTTATGACAGCTCTCTCTGTGGTCTCTTTGCAACCATAACCTTCTCTACAGACTCATAAATCAGGCAAAAGTTTGTGTTAGTCTAACATGCATAGGCTGTGTACAAATATACGTGGTGTAAAATGGATCTGAAAACTACCTGAAAGAAAAAATCCAAGGCTGCAGTATGGTTAGTGGGAGAATACACCGTTTCCATGGTAACTCCTTCTTGTACACATTCTGCTTGCTCTTGTAGGAAAAGCACTTCATTGATGTACTGGTGTATCTTCTCGTTGGTCATGTTGACACACAGCTATTGTAAAATGAGGAAAAAACAAGTGTTAGAAGTTTACTGGATAATTCATCGATGTGGATTTTACTGCATGTCAGATATAGAATTTGATGAAATGTCAATCCACAATATCTTCTTTCTCAGCAGACCATAGATTTGCAAGACCCCAGGGAAACTTACATTTTAAGAGCTATCAGTATTAAATCAGGAATAAACAGTTTTCTGCCTGTACAGTTCATTGTGAATTTCACATAAGAATTATCAAATACCAGCATTATCAAATACAGTGCAAATTTACACTAATTCTATTGATTGAAGTGGGATAACTCTATGTATAAATCAGTACACTTAATATTCTTCTACAGTTTACATTCAGGAAGACTACACAGAGGCAATGTGCTTTTAGAAAAAATAACTACGTATTTGGTTAGGATCCTGACTCTGTAGCTACTTCAAAACTGACAAAGACATTCCAGCTCTGCTTCCACATATAATGTCACTGAAGTCTAAAGCAGTCTCTGAAGAACCCATTGTGTTTTGTCCAAAGGTATGTTATAAAACAACTAGAGACATTTTACTGGATGCTTCTCTCCATTTTATTGATATTCTAAGGGAAGGTTGGCAAGAAAATGGTCTTCAATAGCAAAGTTCAAAGTTTGGAGAGATAAATAATATAAAAGCCTCTCAAATATTTCCTTTGATTGCCTTATAAGAGGTGTAGTGCCACTTTTGCAAAATAAATAGTTCAATAGGAATCTGAGTTTCAATTAAAAACAGGTGGGAGTTGCACCAGCTTATTTTGAGACCTTTTATATTTTATTCAAACACACAATCTGCAAAAAAGTCAATATTTAATAACTTTGTGGAATAAATGTTCTAACCATTTTATTTCTATTAAAGTGGAAATTTTACTGGAAAATTCTAAAATCTCCTCCAATGCTATACTAACTATCACTAAGAAATTAAGAAAACAGACAGTCCTAAAAGGGTGGAAGAACCCTTGATATGAGGAATGATGCAAGTAATGCTTGCATGCAAGTCTCTTCTCAGACTAAACTAGCCACATATTTGTTTTGGCCACAAACTGTGTCTTCTGTGAATAAAGAGTGTAAAAACAATTCCACCAGCAAGTCATATTAGAAAGAAGAAATATTTAAATCAATCCTAAAAGTACATGGCTTAACAATCAGATAAGGAAAACAACCCAAGAAATGTGTAATAGCTGCCTGAATTTTCCATTAACACTTCATGCTGGTAGAGTCAACTTTACTTGCTATACAATGGAATAAATCAGTGTGAATAACAGTAGGAAGAAATAAAACAAAAACCCCATTTTATAACCAAATGTCTACTATTAACTGTCTTTACCAACGCATGATAGTTGAGAGAAGACAGCCTTGAATAAAACCACTGTTTTTTAAAACTGGGATTTCTAGGGATTCAGATTGTTCTCTCATTTTATTAACAACGAAAGTATACAATTGACTTACACTATTTACTTATTTTATGGAAAAACATAGCTTTTTTTAACTTCGTGGCAGGCAAAATATGCTTTATTGATCACTTTTCAAAATCTAATTCTAATTACAAAATCTTTTCAGAATCTCCTTAACATTATTTTAGAAGGCAGACATAACATTACAAGCTTATACTTCACAAGATATGTAAAGCCTTAAAACAACATATTATGTATCTTTATTTGCAAATGTGTTGTTTAAAAAAACATGTTTAACTTTACACAGGTATATTTTACCGTAAGAAAACATGACAAAATCACTATAAACTCAAGTTTACTTTTTATCATGTGCCAATTTCCTAAAATATATTAAAAAAAATGCACTTGAGGACCTGTTTGTGAGCAAAATTAATACACTAAACTAGACAGCTCAAGCTGAAGGGAAAGACTCTTAGTCATATCTTTAAAAGGTCTGATAAATAGCTTTGGTTTTAACTGCCAGAAGTAAAAGGCATAGCATTTTGTTAAAATATTCATACATAACACGCTGGGCTGGTAAAGTAAAAAAAAAAAAAAAAAAAATCTACTGATTGGTATATTATAGCATACACTGGTGTGCTTTTTAGTAATATAAGCAAATACTGACATTCAGAGTGGCAGACTTGCCACAATGACAGTAAAGTTCTGCAAATCAGAGCAGAAAGCAAACCGAAGTGCTTATCTTAATACAAAGTGCAAGCTGCTCCAAAGCTGCTCTCTCTAGCAGTGGCTGTGAGTAACAGCTCTGCGGAACGACGAGGAGACCAGACAGAAACTGCTTAAAAGCAAGACATTCTGATCATATCTTTCTCCATTTCAATGTTTTATACAACCTGCTGGGAAAAGTTAATAAAATGACTGTTTCAAATTAACAGCTCAACACAGGTTGACATAATAATTAAAAGAGCTGAAATGTAGAAATCAGATGAAAATGAACTAAACTAGCTTTGCTAACCCAGCTTCTTTTGCTCCATGTCATGTGAGTTATTGTACAAAACAATGACATATTTTCTGTCCAAAGATATGAAAAATTCAGAAAACTACATTTTTAAAACATGCATTTAATTGCACTTATAAAAATTAGATAGAAATACAGTAGTAATAAAAGAAAATACAATGAAATTTTTACCTAAAACAAATGTTGTGAGAAGACCTTTAAGCATTGTATATTTGCTTTACCTTACAGCATCACTCAACGTTATGTATGGTACTTTTTGTCACTAAACATTGTTAAACTGGGTTTTGCATGCCTCTTAAAGGCTCAATTGTATGTCTCTTCTGCAAGAAATCCTCTATCTTCCTTTCACTATCATGTCTCAGTGAAAACAAATACATCATCTTTTTGCCCAAGTCTCCATTAAAAAGTACATCTTGAACTTGCAGAATCATCCAAATTGCAGAATTAGGAAAACAATATAGTGGAATACGGTAAAAGCAATAAGTATTCATCACATTAGACAGTGTTAGCTTGATTTCTCTTTTGTCACTACATTTGACCAGTTAGTGTTATTAAGTGTACTGTAAATTCAAACTTAGGTAGAATACCAAAATTGTACTGTACTCTGAAGACAAAAAACCACCTATGACTCCTGAAATTTTTCTGCTCTTCACTTTCTAGAAATAACTATTTGAAAATGCATAGGCAAAAAAAGGGAATTTGTGAAAAGAAAATTTGGTGACTGTCAATCAGTGAGGGAATGACGGATGGAAACACCCTTTGGAAAGCTCATTTACATCCTTTGGTCATGCAGAAGAATTAGCTCTCTCAAGGGATGGGTATTCAGAGCATGGAGCAGAGTTTACAGCTGTCATATCAACACATCTATCACGCCACATGTTACGGGCCAAGATGACGAAGCTACAATGCCAAGTTTGATTTGCAAGGATGTGCTTTGGCATTTCTCAAAAAACTAATTCTAAGATAGTGGAAGGCAGAATCATCTTCTATTTGCTGAGGTTGTAGTCAGAAAATATTATTAAACCTAAGGCTGATAATCACTTATTTCTCAGAAGTATGTAAGTACTATAGGATTAAAAAAGAGTGCTGCTGTGGAAAAGTAAGATATCAGTTTAAAAATGTCCTTGTGTAGCATTTTAGCAATCAATCACAAACTGAATCTAGCTGGGAACCTCAATTTTAGATAAATGGTTTTATTTTTGGACAAAAAGTGTCTACTGTAAAAGAATAAACACTTTCATGTCAGGTACATGATAAGACAACTTTAAAACTGAGTATCACTGGTTTTCCAGTGTCTGACTGGAACACTGCAAAGACAATATGAAAAAAAAATGTGTCCAGACTGCAAAAAAGACCAAAGAGACTGAGACGGAACAGGGATACACCATGACAAAAGCCATACAGAGTGTAAGATCCACAGGAACCGCATCAAGGAACAAATTAAAACATAGCATTGCCAGGCCCCTGAGGGTGGGAGTAGGATCTTCCAGCCCCGTTCAGCTTTGCCTGCGATCCCCCATCCATGGGCCCACTCCCAGGTGACAACATGGCAATGCCAGGTTCTGTCTCCAGCTTTTCCTGACAGGATCCCAAGCCCGGTTTGCTGCTTGCCATGTCAGGGCTGCTGATGGGTGCCGTTCCAGGCCCTGTCTCTGCCCATCATGCTCAAGCCCTGTGGGATGGTGCCCATTAGGGAGGGCATGTCTGCCCCTGGGGTCCTCCTAGTGCCCAGCTCCCTGATGGGAGAACAGAATGTTAGGGATTGGAAGGGACCTCAAAAGATCATCTAGTCCGATACCCCTGCCCAAGCAGGAACACCTAGATGAGGTTACACAGGAACGTGTCTAGGTGGGTTTCGAATGTCTCCAGAGAAGGAGACTCCACAACCTCCCTGGGCAGCCTGTTCCAGTGTTCTGTCACCCTCACTGTGAAGAATTTTCTTCTCAAATCTAAGTGGAACCTCTTGTGTTCCAGTTTTAACCCATTACCCCTTGCCTTACCATTGGTTGCCACTGAGAAGAGCCTGGCTGCAGTGGGAGGTTCTGCATTCAAGTTCCTACCTAGTATCAGAGCTCAGGGTGCACCAGGAGCCACCTGCTCCACAGGTGGTGACAGAAGTGAGCAGGATTATCCACCTATGCCGGGGATGTCAAACTCATTTTCACCAGGGGCCACATCAGCCTCGCGGTTGCCTTTGAAGGGCCGAACGTACACTCCTAGAATTATATTCAGCCCTTTGAAGGCAACTGCGAGGCTGATGTCACCCCCGGTGAACATGAGTTTGACACCCCTGATCTGTGCTCTGGACAGGTCAAAACTGAAGAAGGTTCATTTCTTCTGCATAAAATAAAATATTGGAATGCCCCTTTGGACTGCCCGAATGCAGACACTGGTGTGTGTGACCTCCCCATCTGCTATCACTGAGACTGCAAAGCCTGTAGAAAAGCTGTCATGTAACTTTTATCTATTCATATCCATCCATCCACAAGACAGGCAACATGAGCTTACGTTTGGATAGCTAGAAATGGTCTCATGGCTGAGGCAATGTAATTTTATAAAAAAATATTCTGTTTTGGCTAGAAAAGGTCACATGACAAAATTAAATGAATTCTCAGCAGCATTAACGGAAGAAAAGATGCTGAGGAGTTAAAACCTACTGTAGCTATGCATAAATGTAGGTGAAAATTCCTGTGAACGCAGCTGGGTTGTACGAGCTTTTCTGCCTTGCCATAGTGAGTCTACAGTGCTCTGTGCTCTCGGAGCCAGCTGGCTCCTGTCGTGAAAGAGATGCTGCACAGAGCTGCCACAGAAGACATCCCTCTCGTAGCGCTTCACTGCATCCCACAGATAATGACACACATACTTTATTTGGTATAGAGTTGAATAGGGGTGAAGAGACACTTGACTGCTTCCGTAACCTGTGGTTCTAATTTCAATAAATCACTTAGATTTCCTATAAAGAGGAGGAGATATATATATATACATATATGTACTTTCTTCTGCAAAACTTAAGAGGTCTTCAGGGCAAAATGCCATGCAAGAGCTAAACATGTTATTTAGCAATAGCTAAATATTTTTTTCGGTTTATCACTTAAATCAGACATCAGAGAGAAAAGGCTACTAGAGTACATTTTATTTATCTGCATTATTGCTCTTTATGATACCTCCACAACTATAGACCTCCATTTCTGTAGAAAGACCTGACTTTCTGCAGGAAGAAGAAAAGCTAATCTTGCAACTCTAAGGTCTGGTTCTTCTGCTATAATACAGTTTTCTTAGAAACAATTAAGGGAAAATGATACAGGCAACTTTATCAGCCTTCCCTTCTGCTTATTGCCCGTTATGTTCACTTGCTGTGAGTTCTTTCCATTTGCGTTGCAGGCTCTTCTGGTCAAAGAAGATACTAGCATAAAGATATAAAGAAGACAGCAGCATTCCTTGACTGCACTATTTGGAGTTGTGGTGTGAAGGAACCATGAATAAGAACTGACCTAGTCTTAAACTCTATCAGAAGTAGACATTTTCTACTTTCAAAGGAGTGCAGATTAAACAGTAAACAAATGTAGTACCTCTCAAACAAGGATACCTAAGAAAATATTGAAAACTAGCACTTAAAATTGCCATTTCTATTTTTGGTAGAGCACTCATATTTCCTGAAATGATCACAAAATGAAGGCCATTTCTGTATAAAATAGGCCAGACAAGTCTGTGCTCACTTCTGCCCATATTCCAGCATGGCTGTATACAAAGCTGTTCTGGCACAGCAGGTATGCAGCTGCTCTAGGAAAACACTGTTCCCAAGCTAATGATCACTGCTAGGAAGTGCTAAAAGTGTCCTGTAGTCATTTACCATAGCTCAGCTGATGAGCAGTAACTCACTGAGTCCTGGTATTTCAGAAGCTTTCAGTCTTTATTAAGCAATGACTCCCTCAGACTGTGACTTCTAAAAACACTGTCCCCGTCTTCCAGGTTTTAAATTTCATACCAAAAATCACAACTCCACTCACTATTGCTTAATCCATACACTTATTTACTGCTATTTTCAAATTACATGTCCAATTTTTGCTATTGTAAATACAATGTATCACACATGCTCTGTAAAAGTAAGGCTTACCAATGCTCACTAAGTATAAGGAAAACTCAACACATAATACTGTTTTTAACTTCTAACGTTGCCTTCTTTGTGACCATCTATAAACCTGTTCTTCTTAGAAACTGCCAGTCACACCATTTTGTCTAGAGAGTTACCAGATTCTCGGTGTAGACATAATTAACCCTAGTTTTCTAGTTGACATCTCTTGCCCTATTCATTGTTCATGAACTGTTCCTAGATCAAGTCTTCGTTTGTCTTTAACGTTGCAATACTCTAATGTCTTGTCATTCCAATGTACTCACTGGAGTGAACCAGTTATTCTACCTGGTTTATCTAGATGTCTCTTTCCAAATCATCTTCAAACACAGTCTGTTAAAAGTATATGTGATTTAGTATCATATTGTTCTCTTAATTATGATATTAAACTATCAACTGACCTGATTTAAAGCCTCAGAGAGATTCACACAGCTGCTTAGAATGCCCCCAGACTTGGGTAATCAGGAGGTTTTAATCTTTCCTGAAAACAGTTCTAATTTTTTTTTTTTTCCCCAAGAAAGCGGGCAAACATACAGCACAAAAAATGCCTTGTCTTACAGTAATCTGAAACAAAGGTTCATTTTCTCCAAATTACTTCTATAACATCATTGTCTAATATGTTAATCTAAATGTGATGAAAAAGTAATTTTTATGGCTCCTCCATTATTTGGCTGTAACACTTAAGGTTCTGCAGTCTCAGGCCTTGAATCTGGGAAAGTTTGCAGCCACGGTGCAATGTTTTGCATGAGGGCCCTATCTGGGCTAACAAGCCTGTTTATCATCAGGGTTAATGAGCCCAGGCAGAACACTGAACTAGGCCAGACTGTGAGCCAGCTTGAGCTTTTGAGTGCAGGCTCTTTTGGGTATGGCTGCATGATGACCTTGGGCCATGTGGAGGTAACAATCTTTTTTTCTTCATTGACAAAGCAATGTATCACTTCAGGAATCATGTTCACCACATTAAGGAGTTCATATAAAAATGAACTTTGTTATCCCCTAACCTGTATTCTGTCTTTTCAGGAACGGAGTTTGGTAGTTTCTGAGGTAATGACTTAGAGTATTATTCAATGTTACTCAACAAAATGCATTCAGTTCAGATAGAGGGACAGTGTCTCTTCAAATATATTTATTTAGAAAAAAATAAAATAAAAATGCAAACTTGACTTTGAAATTATCACATTTGCTATACAGAAATCATGACATAATTACTTCTTACTCATTTTTCTTTGTCTCGTATTTTATCTTCAGATACCTTCTGCAGTCACTAAGCAGAAAATTACTTACCCCAGGAATTGGAATTCATGGTGTTTCATTATGTCCGTTGTAGAACTTACATGAGTTTATGACAAAAAACAACAGAAAACGGAATCAGGGGAAAATAACCTGTAAGTCCCCAGATTCACCCCTCTCTTTTCAGATGCATGTAAAATCAATAGAACACTTTATTCTTATTTATCAATAGGTTTTATGTTTGTGGTTAGTTTTTTTTGTTGTTGTTGTTGTTTTTGGTTTGTTTGTGTTTTTTGTTTGTGGTGGTGGTTTTGTTCGTTTGGTTTGGTTTTTTATAGATTCAGTCTGTAAGGGTTTTTTTAATTATTATTTATTTATTTTTATTTGACATCTTCCCCCAAAGTAGACATTCACACTTAGTAAGTGACTGGGAATATTGGCACACATCAAGAGTGCTTAATCCATGAAACATTCAAGGAAGGTAGAACTGTAACAACAAAAATAGTTCTGTGAGAGGGGAACTGGAATATGTTTTATTTCATTCCTATGTTCTCTGAGATGAAGGGGCAAATTCTGATTTCAAACAATAATGGGACCTTTGTTGTTGCTAACGCCATGTCTATTCTTTTCTATGTTTTGATTTTCTTCTACTGCATTACAGAATGAATGAACAACTGAACAATAACTTAGACATCTCTTTCAGTGTGTTGTGTGGGGTTGCTAAGACATTCTGAAATACGTAATTCACAAGAGCTTTGGTATTTAGAGACTAATATTGAAGGTGGGCAAACAGTTCCATAATTTTCAAAAAAATGTTTGAGATATAAATGGATTTTTAAGCATTCGGTGAACTAAATTTTAATTTATTTTCCATGGATGTAATTCAATAGTTTAAAAAGTCACATGAAGTAAATTCACACAAAGGTGAATTTGCTTGTAATGGCACTTAACATAATGTAGCATTTTCACTCTATTTTTTCTCCAAGGCATCCAATCCAGTGTATTGTTCTCCTACTCATTGACCTAGTTGAAGTAACATTTCCACAAGCATGAAAACAGACAACACTAAACATTTTCCTCAGGTTGTCTTTCAGTGCTGACGCTACCCCCCTTACAAATCATTGTGGAAGATGTTTACTAGATTATTTTGAAATTATGAATAACTGTACAAAGCCCAGGTTTTAATTCACATCCCTATAGGCAAAATAGGAAAAAATATTCTAAGAGCAAATTTTTGTCTCCATGTATGTTTATATGCTGATCAAAACACTCATTTTTGCTAAAACTCAAAATGTTAATAGAAGAACTAACGTTAGCAGTTACAGTAAATCCAGCAAAACATAGCCACCTACCTGTTCAAAAGTATTCTTTTGAAATTCTTCAAATCCAAAAATATCCAGTACTCCAATTTCAAATACCTGGTCACTAAGGAAAAAAGATATTACAGATACTAAGAATTCAAGCAAGTGATTCTGTTGTTTCTGACAAAAGTATTTCTGTTCTAGGACAAAAGCAGGCTGTATGTCAAACATGGTATGAAATATACAAGCAGACGAGTATACAAAAGAATCAAAGTTCTACTCATCAACCTATTACATCGAACATAAATAAAAAAGCATGGCTCAAGATTGTTTTAGCAGCCACTTTGAAAATTAAATCTGAAAGAGAAGGAAAACAGCTTATTTGAAGTCCAGTTTTTAAAGGTATAGGTACCTGTTCACTCAGATGAGGCATAGCTGTTTAGAGGAAGTTTCAAAATCACCTGATTGCACTCAGTTAGCCCTTCCAGTTTAAACTTCTTTGACAGCAAGAACTGCTCCTACTAAAGGTACTTCAAGAGAAACCTGTTAAGTCAAAGTCTTCTCTGTGCCAGCATCAAGTAGAAGCTGCAAGCTCAAGCTGCACAAGAGGTTACATCTCTCAGGGGAAAGAATGGTTAGGATTTGGGCATGAAGAAGACAGATGTTTCTTCTCTGTATATATAGAAGAACATTTGTTGGCAGTGCATCTAATTTGTCATGTGCCATTGCTTGCATTCAAGGAAAGGCTTTTATTTTGACCCAGTGGAAGGATTAGGGCAGGACAGTCACCTGTGATTCAGAGAGGAGACATGGGAAAAGGACGGAGATGTTGTTATTCTGTACTTGGAACTAAGTCATAGTAAACCTGATCTGACGAAGAAACTAAGTTTGCTATGGGGAGCAAAATGAGTGTTTTGGGATATCCTGTTGCCTGCTCTGGAAGGATTTCAGAACTGTATATGAAAGTGCTGGGCTCACTGAGGCTGGGATTTTTCTTTATTTTTGTCACTGTACTATCAGACAGAGAGTATAAAAACAGGGTTACAGTAAAAAACTCTGTTACAGTTTGCCTATGTGAATGCAGTGGGACTTTCTCTAGAGTGAAATGATCTGCCAGCAGGACAAAAGACTTCGCACTATAGCCAGTGGCCTTCTGGAACAGGAAAAATCAGCAAAGAAAAATCATTCAGCTTCCTGAGAAAGGAGATGGGCACTTTCTAAAGCAGATGAGTTTTCTTTTCTTCTTGCTAACATAATTTGTAACTGTATGTGGTTACGTGCATAGAAATAATATTGCAGACTGCTGTTTCTGAAATCTACTTTTTCTTCCACGTTTTCCTTCCGTGTTCCATGTTCCTTCTATATCTAAATCTGTGTATATTTGGATATAGACGTAAAGGAGAAAGAGGTGATTCACTGTCAAAGTACTTTACTATTGTTCTGTTACAGTAATTGTAAACACTGCCATTTAATTAGGTGAGGATCCAGCCCTGAAGATAAATTCCCATATAACAAACCATAAAAGGTAAAATCATTTAAAAAACGAGTGCTACGAAACAAACCAGGAAAAACAACTCCCTGGGACGAGCAGAGCCTCCTTCAGAAATCGCATCCAAGAAGTTTGTCTTCATTTCTAAGGCACAGTAGTTCAACGCGTTACTGATGGTCACAAGACTGGCTATATGCATAAATGTCAGACATAGAAAGTTGCGTAATAAATCTAGTCTAGAATGACTTTGTTCAGCAGGAAAGGTTATCGTGAGGTCGATTAGCCTCCAAGGGAATTTCTACAAGAAGCATAAAGATATATCACCACCTCCATGTCTAGCAACGAGTGCAATTTAAATTGTATTTTAACATGTAAGCCTCATTCTCAAGTGTTCCTGACTAGATTTGGGTGTACATTCCTTGTCACAATGTGTTTTCCACAAAACCAGTCAATTTCTATGAAGAATTAGACATTTTGAAAACAAACTACCTCAGACTAATATTGAAAAGCCAGAACTATTATGTTATTTAAATGTTTTGGAAAAAAAAGTAGTTTGGAATTTCAGAATATTTGATAAGTTTTCATTCTTATTTGATTATATTGTCATCTATCTATAGCTTTCCTTATAAAGAGGCAAAACTTGAACTGCTATGTAATATTGCACAACAGCCAGAATATTGCGTATTTCACCATTATTAACAGCTACTAAACATGGATAGAACAGCTTATCCCTTCTCTGTCTGATTCAATGAATAGATTAGAGGCTGGATTGTTTACATCCCAGTTGAGTGCCATGACTTGTTATTTTGTCAAATTAGTCTCTCTTACTTTTTCTCAAGGAATACATAAACATTTGCATAAGGAAGAGACCTAAACAAACTAACTTAATGAATCAGGTAAAAGAGGAATCTGGCCCTACTTTCTAAGATTCCAGGTACCTGGAGCTTGGAGCCTTAGCAGTCAGCCTATTGCCCACCTCAAATAATGTATCTTATCAAAACTGTTATATTTCCAGGAAATATCTTGATTTGCTGAAGATGCGTTTGTTGACAGGAAAACATGTCATCCCACTTTTTTTTAGTGAACTCCACCTGATAATCTTGGCTCTGTATTATTAGAAGATGCAGATACTACATGAAAAGAGCTGGAGCTTTTACATAATTAATATCTTGCCTACAGGGCAAGTATAACAGAACAAGGCTCTGAATCCTCTACAAAAGTGACATTTATTTATTACTACATTGTGGCATTTATTTGACAAATCTCACCAACTGTTATAGTAATTTTCTGTGTTAAATTATGGCCTGGATTTTGAAAATTAAATAGCAACACACAGCACAACATCAAAATTAAAAGCATTGTATTTGTATTGTATTATATGTGGCTAAAAGTTTCCTTCCTTCCTTCTCGCCTTCCCTGCCTTCCTCCCTTCTTGTCTTTCTCTGTTTTATACCACTTGTCTTCTCAAACATAGGGTCAATACATGTTTTTCTTGACTAGCTGTTAATCATATTAATTCCAGCAAAATTACTTTCCTTAGATTAAGCATAGCAGAGATTCCTAAGGCAAAATAAAGCATGAATGAGCCCATGTTTACAAATGAAATGGCATGTCACCAGTGTCTAAAAGAACAAATAGCAGAAAAGAGCAATTTTTGTTCTGAAAAATCACCTTATTTTACTTTATTCTTTTACGGTTACTAAATATCACTGACACTTTTCCTCATTTTGTTTCATTTATCCTGTATTTACTATGTGTAAATAAAACAGCTATAGTTTTAGTGGGGATTGAGAATTTGATTTCAAGTCTGACAATATTTCCTAGCATAGACATTAGAAAAATAGCAATTTGCCAATACTTAAAGAATATTTTTATATCTTGGACCAGTACATATTTATGAATAGTGAAAAACAGGCATGGATGTGAACCATAACTAATCTGATTTTTATGATTTACAGCATTTGGACTGATAATATTTTTATGTCTCCAGTTTTGCCTTTTTCCTCAGAATGACATCTCTGTAAAGATGTCCTTATAGACCAGAAATACCTTTTGATCTTGTACACTTAACAATTGTATTATAAAGAAACAACATAAAAATTCTTGGCAACTCCTAAAAACAATACATATACACCAGACATCTTGTCTGATGATCTACTGTCTTGGCAGACATCTTGCCATTCATCAAGAGGTGCTCTTGACCCATTTGCCATTCCTGGCAAGGTGAAAAGAATTCTGTTTACAATACTTCTGACGCAATGCTTCAGATGAACCTACAGGATGCCATTTGACCGCTCTTTTTCAATCCCAGATAGTTTTCAGCTCTGAAATCCGTCAGGTTCATTCCCATTGTAGTTGTTAATAATCTGCCTATGTAAAGCAGTGAGGTGAATCTGCTGAAGTAGGATGATCTAATGTGCCTTTTCATTTACCCCAGATATAACGTTTCTTGTTCTTCCTCCAACTTCTACCAGTAACCAGGAAGGAAGCTAGTTGGCTTACGTCTGATCTGGAAAAATTAGAAGTGATACTGATTAATGAGGAAATATTTCTAGGGTCAGATGGAAGTGTATCACCCAGCTTTCAAATGAGGACCCTCAGATTCCTACTTAAGACTCCCTCAGTTGTCCCAGGGGGACAGATTACACCTGTTGTTGTAAATACAGTTCTTGAAGGGAACAGGCTGAATATTCCCAGTTGGATATGTTCATCATCTCAAACAATTACCGAAACAAACTCGTTTCTGAGACTTTTGAGAGAGATTTTTCTGAGATTTCTTTTTAAGATTCTGAGATTTTTGCTGAGATTTGGTGTCGTTGCCACATCTCTCAGTCATCTTGTGCAACAACTGTAATTTTTCTTTTTAACATGACCTTACGCAGGTGCGAGTGGTATGGGTAGAGACAGTGGTTGGACACAGCAGAAATACTGGTTCAATATCTGACAAACATTTCTTTGAGTGACTTGGACAGGTGTGGCAGGAAGGGAGAAATATTTTTGCTCACAGACTCAAGATCTATAGCCCTCCCATCAGTGGCACATGCTCTTCTCCAGCTCTTTAAAGCAAAATTTGTTCTATGCTTTAAAAATGGCATTGTCTTGTTTAATGAAATGCTGGAAATGATCCAGACTGAAGCAGATCTCAAAATAAGATATTATGCACCGTATTGTATTAGATGCTTTGTACTGTTTGTCTGTTTTAAAGATTTTCCTACCTCTCCATATAGAGACAATTCTTATGCTGTGGGTTCATGTACTGAACAGGAACTCTCTTTCTGTTCTTTCTGTGCATTCTGTGCATTCCCAGCACCCCTCTACTGGGTTAAATAACAGATAAGAAAAAAAATCAGAGCGTGAAAATGTTTATTTAAGCTGGGAAGATTTCTATCTCAGAACATCCTATTCTATAAATTAGATAATGTGTATTAAGAAGGTTGTACATGATAATCTTGAGACTTTGCCCAATTAAGTGTTGCCACTGCTACTCTCTGACAACATTTGAATTTTAATGGGGATAGGATTACACAGTCAGAATACATAAGCTTTTGGAAAATACCTATTTAGAAATACTCTGTATGCTGTATTTGAAACAGAAAACTCCTGTGGCTAACCTGGTAATACAGATAGAGGGTATAACTGAATGTAGAATCATTTGCTTGTCTGTATCACAGCCGGGCACACTGGCATTAGCCCCATCTTCAGGCCATGTAAGAAATAAACTCTTTGCTAGCTACATAATAAAACATCATGCCTTCTACTTACTAGCAGGCAGGCAAGACAACATTAAGATGTTCTCAGGCTTTTATACCTAATTAGCTCGGTTTTCATCAGAAAAGTAAAGTAGTGTTTCACAAAAGTTCACAGACATTCTTAAATCCCCAAAGATGTAAAGTCCTGTTGCAGAATGAATCTGGAGTTATTAAAAATCATCTTAAGGTATTTTATTACTAATATTTGGATCAGTAGATCCAACTTTGCCAACGTGTAATCAAGCACCTTGAAACGCCACATTTAGGCAACTGTGAGTACTGTAGTCTATTTTATCTACAAAACTCAAAATCAGTAGACTTATTTGAATGGAGGTAAAACAGTAGTAACTTTGAAGATTTGAGAGACTTGGGACTAGACTACTACCTAGACTACTCTCACAGTAATAAAATCAGCAGAATAGGAAATAATTGTATAAATTAGTAAATATAAATAACAAACATTTAAAAAAATTATAAACACCTGTGAGAAATTTCAATAGCTTTCTCTAATCTCATTCTAGAGGGCAATTACAGAAAAACAGTTCGTCCCCACTGAGTTTCTTTAAAACAATATCAAGATGAACAAAGTAATAAACCTCAAAGGTACCTTGGAACCAGTGCAAACTAGCATCCATGCTCATAATGTAGATCTAACTAGACAAAATTGTAAGCAAGTTTTTATGAAGGAGAACAATGTTTCTGAAGGTGTATTATCTCAACACTGTCATTAAAACTATTGCTTTATATTTTTTGTATAGTATATAAAGTAATGAATTTGCTGGATTCTGGCAACACTTTTATCCTCTATCCTTAATACCTCTAGAGTTTGGTCTTTGCAGTTTCTCATAGAATTGTTTGCTTTTCCTTTAAATCTAATGGCAATCAGCACTTTACCTTGCCTGAAAGCAGCCACAAGCTATTTCATGGTAAATATAAATCAATGTTAATGACCGAATAGCTTCATCATTAAAGTTAAACCCAGATAACTAGTTTCCTCAAAAATGGCAAGATCAAATATTTCTCTTAGAGGTACTAGACCAATAAATCTAATTTTATTGCTTCATAAATTCTCACTGAAGTGGGATAGAAGGACAGTTAAGCTACCTCACAACACAAGAACTGAGTTAGAAACCTTATTCCAGGTTTCTGATGAAGATTTCATTCCATCTGATAAGTAGTAACCGTAAGTTTCTGATGGGGGAATGAAGTATTGCCAGAAATGTATCAGTCTTATTTAACACATTAGTTAGTGTTTTCGGTGGGTCTTTAAGCAGACGTTTACTAAAACTGCACCAAACTGGCGGTAAAATGCTGCTAATTGATAGAATTGCTCGGAAGTATATGAACTAAATCTGAACCACATATCACACAGATTCATGCAATGACTTGCATTAATCCAACTTGAATCTTAAACTGCTATGCCTTGATTTGCTACTACAAATTATACAATATGATTAGGCTGGACCAAAAAAAAGCTGGGACAGGGGTATTATTTTCTTTTCTTAAGCCGGCTAACTCAAGCAAGGTTGAAATATCAATGAAGGATGGTCAACTTAATTTTCACTTAAAAAAAAAAACCCTCAAACCAACAACTATTTAGCTTCACATTTGGAAAAGGACCTGAGGCTGAATTTGGCCTGCTGAAATTCAGTATGTCTTATCAGCACTATCAGTATTTCCTGAGCTAGTTAGCTTCCTTTAGCCAGCCTAAATGAAGAACTCCCCTTTTTCAAGCATTGGTATAATATAAAACTACTGCAAATTCCTCATTCCTGACAACATCAAACAGCTGTCCTGTTTTAGCTAGGATAACATCACATAGTCTTCACGTTACCACACAGGTAGCAATAGTGTCACTGAGAAGTATTTCCACAAGGTAGAAGTCACCTCAGGCACATATGATTACACTAAAAGGAGACTACAGAGTAAACAATTCACAAACAGGTTTAACTTTTATTATTTTAAGATCCTATCATACCTAGAAATTATAGGTTGACCTTACTGAACAACAGAGATACACAACACACTATTCTGAAAGACTGTGGGATATCAAATTACAAAATTAGACATTGAAAAATTATTTCAGATAATTTTAGTAGATTTTTAATATACCGATTCTAGATTCCTTCCTCAATGGCCACTACAAATGAGCTCACTGTACTTACGAATACCTGAGACGGATTGTTTGTCACAGACATGCATCAAGCTAAGCCCATGTTCTGTAAATCCCAGGAATGAATGGGGAAGAACTGAATGTGACAACATGTCACTGTCTTTCCTTGTTATAAACACAGTACTACATATTAGGACATGGACTGGAAAGTTGCTTTAGCTTGGTTGTCCAGGTGCCTGCAATCGTAAGGTTCTGTACAATGAGAAGCAGACAAGCAAAACCGTTCAGTATTACTGTCAAACCTCCCTTTCGCCTCCAGCAGGAAGCCAGGCACTCTGGTGGTATATACATAATGATGGAAAGCTTTCATGTGCAGAAAGCTCTGAGCTCCTCAGGCATGGTAGCTTTTTCTGTGAGCTAGGTCTATGGAAGAAAGATGTAATTTATTACTAATTGGTCCTCAAATAGGATAGAAATAAAAAATAAAAATAAAACAAAACAAAACAAACAAAAAAGCCTGCACAACAAGCTTGTGAAGCCTTCAAACTCTTCAACAAATCTAAAAAAAGGGCACTTGATATTTGTCCTATGAAGCCAAGACAGATATCATATAAGAAAAATATACTTACTCTTTTTTGGAAGTTCCATATCTGTCTTTTGTGGATTTCTATTTACCAACAATGCCATGACATCTTGTACTTAGCAATCATCAGAAAGCTTGTTTGAGCACCTAATTAGGTCTACCGCAGGGATGTCAAATCCATTTTCACTGGGGGCCACATCAGCCTCACAGTTGCCTTCAAAGGGCTGAATGTAATTTTAGGCCTGTATAAATGTAACTACTCCTACAAACGCGAGGCTCATGTGGTCCCCGGTGAAAACGAGTTTGACACTGCTGGTCTACTCTTTAGTTTGCTACTTTGATTCTGCTGACACCTCTTTTTTGTTGCTGTTTTTTGTTTGTTTGTTTCTTGGCTGCCCCACTGACACATTAATTAGCATTCATTTTTTCTAAGAAGCCACACTGGACAGCAGCAACACTGATTTTAACATCTGATAACCTGGAGACATCCAGAACATACTTAGAACATTTAATTCAGCAAAATTTAAACATTAATTTGAAGGCCTTGAACGAATTTTTTTAATACCCTGTGGTAAGTTCATAGTTTTGAGGAGAAAGAACAAGAATATTCTGCACTAAAAAAAAACAATGAACAGCTTATTGCTTGTTGAAAGACTTTGTGCATTCTCTATCAACTCTTAAAAGGCTACTAATTCTAATCACCAATCCTGATTACCGCATAAAGTACCATGTCCCCCTATGCAAGCAAATAAATAAATACGTTACTGAGAAAACAATTTGAAGGAATGGCCAGTGATTTAAAGGTCCAAGCATCACTGCCATGATATAAAATGGTCTAAATGATGGAATTATGTTTCTTTTACAGATCTGGATGTATACAGATAATGACACACCTAGTAGTTTGTAATGGCATTCCTACCTGCCAGTCTCATCTTGATTTTGAAGGTAGCAGTTGATTGTGTTGACTAAAAAGCTAAATAAGCGACCATACAGAGATTTTGCCAAGAGATCCCGGTAAAATTCTGCAATCTCTATAGTATGTCTCCGTACAATCATGTCCCCTAAGAGAGAAAGCAGAAAACGGAGATGAAAGCATGCTGTAAAGCTCATTTTAAGTAATTTTAGTTACAGTTCCACCCTTTTTACTTCTCCTTTGCCGAACATATACATGGTGTTGTTTTTTATCTGAAGCCTTCAGTGAAAGACGAGAAGACTGTCAACAATTGCAAGATCTTCAGTTTGGAAACATGTACTTTTGTTTTTTTTTATTCTATAGGAAAGGGTATGCGTACCACACAGAACTAGCATTTTACCAAGAGAGATTTTTTTTTTCCTTTTATTTCAGGACACTCCTGTTGATTCTAGTTCTTGGTATTAATATCTAATCTGTTATCTTGACACATTTTGGAAGATTAATCAAGTTAGGAGTCCGTCAGTGTCAGACTGTGAAACTGCTTTACTCCGTATTACAAAAACATTTCTAATTCAGTGTCCCGGCCTGACTCATTGTGTGGCAGATAATCCTACATATTCCTCAAAGAAACTTTACAAGACCATACAAGGAATAAGAAACAAAAATCGTCTGCTTTCAAATTTTTCAAATCAGAAGGATCAAAGGGCCACCAGGGTCTGATCTGTGAAAATGTAAGCTTGGAAAAGATTACCTTTAAAATACTGAACATCAGTTGTTAAGGCTGAAGCGAGCTCATCTGTTGAAACCTGCAGCATCCCTGCCACTGAAATGAAAAGAGAATTTAAAGAATGCCTGACTTGTGCTCTACTGCATTTTTATTTTTATAACAGATTTTCTTATGTAGATGCTACGTTTTAATAGTGAAAGAACCCACACGTAAAACAGAAGAGTGCTGTCATAGGAATAAGCAAAATTAATGAACATACAAAATCAGATTACTATAATCAGCACTTTGTGAAGTTTGAATGTCTCTGTATATTACGTTACAGCTTGCTTTCCTCTTTAAAGGTTACTTAGGACTTTCCCCAGGGCTTGGCAGACTTTCTCTGGTATTAGAGTGAAAGTATGCTACTTATTGACATTCTGTATCCATAAGCCACTTTGAAGAGATTTGTTAGGGACCAAGAGGGCAGACTTCAAAGCACAAAAACAAGACATAGATTTTTTTTTTTAAGACATATATTTAGAATGTAAGGAATACAGCTCAATGCAAATCGTTCCGCTGTTGACAAGCAGCACAAGAGCACTTTAAAAGAAGACTGACCAAAGTGCACTGCCCAATTTATTTTGGCAAATGGCAGCATTAAATATGACATCAAATTAGATAATTTGCAATACTAGTATCTTATTTCATCCCATAAAAATCTGTAGTTTATAAAACATCCAAGTAAATTAGATAGTGTCTTTCTACAGTAAATTATGAATTTTCAGTAGTCTTTTTTTTCTGTCTCCCTGGAACTGTGTTTCCATCTGTCGGCGGATCAGCGCAAGTGCCCTGATCACAATGCTCCACGGTCACGTCCTACTGACCTTGTTCCAGTAGCTGCAGGTCTGACACAAATGCTGTCTCAGCGTCTGTCAGAGCCGTAAAGCGAACGTCTCCGAGATGCAGAATTGCTGAGAGAATTACAAACAGGTTCTCCACCTCCTGCACATATTTTATACAGAATTAAAGATAAAGAAGAGATCTGTTGGGCACATCAGTGAAAGGCAATGCTTTATAAAAATACAAATTCCATTAGCTTGTATCATTGGCATTTGCTAAGTTAAAAAGTACTCACATGTGAACTAGTAACAGAAAATTTGGATTTAGAAATCAAACTGGAACCTATCTAGGACATAAACCAAGAAAATTATCTTTTTTTTTTCTTTTGTTTTAATGTAAATCATACTAACTACCGAGTCAAGAAAGTTTTACAGAATAAGATAAAAAATACTGAAATCTCTTTAATGGGTGCGTTATTTCTGCAAGAAATAAATGTATCTTCTCCATAGAGAATTTCGATCAAGACAAAGTCTTTATCTGGTTTATTTTTTCCCACTTGCATTCACAAACAAAGTGTCCAGCTCTAAATTGTAACAGGGTCCTGGTAGTAAAAGCTGTGGTTAAGGTCTAAAAAAACCAAAAGCAACCTCCGTTACCCACACACTTTTCCCTTCATGATTGCAGGCTACGTTCTGATGCCTCTAAGGCTGTGAAGCAGTTATCTTTAGGGCTAGATTTTTCCTGGCCTCTTTTTTACCACAACAAGAGAACTGATTTTGTTTATTTGATTGTTTGGTTGGGGTTTTTTTGTTTGGTTGGTTGGTTGGTTTTTTTGTTTGGTTTTTTAAAATGTTTTTAAATTCAAGCAAAAAAAATATTCATGAAATATGAACCAAAATTGCTAAGAGATGTAAAATATTGTGGGTTTGGATTTTCTTTTTTTTTTTTTTTTTAAGGTCAGTTATATAACAATAGTGTTCCTTTAAAATTATAAAACAGGAAACCTAATATCCACTATAGCATTACAAGGCATTATGCATGGCAAAGTTAATTGATAATTCTTGGAATATTTTTGAAAAATAATATTTGGAACCTGATTCTACTGAAACAGAAGTGACAGTGAGAAGTCTCACTTACTGGAATCTGTAGAATAAGATTCAAAAATACACTACAAATTAAATACTTAGCCAGCACATCCCTTTTATTCTCAGGTGACTGCAATGAATTCGGAACACACTGAAATCAAGTGTGTATGACTTCTTCTTCTTCTTGTTCCTTTCTTTAATACACATTCCCATCATAAGAGGACACTGAAAAAAGCTTAGAGTCTTTACAGGATACAGACTACAGCACTTCCAATACTCTTAAAGCAAGTTTGATTCTCTAAACTACATTTTAAGACAGGAATATCAATCTCTTCTTGTATGAGATAGATGCAAATAGGGAAACAGTCTATTTTTCTACGGATATTACACAGTACCAAAGCTGAAGAACTGCCATGCTAAAACGGCATTCAAGCTAGGGTGCTATTCCCTGTTTCTTGGGAAGGCCTCTTAGGCAAGATGGAAAGGTACTGTGCCCTTCTTGCTTGTTATCTTGTTCAGAACTGACTTGGGGATGACTGTACAGCGCTGAATGGCAGCAGGCTGGGATAGCTGCTTATTCTAGTGATTTTGATAGGGTCTTGGGTTTAGTTCATGTTCCAGATTCTCAAACACTTTTTTCTTTGTGTTCTAAGATACATGTTTCCTCAACTTTAAAACAATTTTTTAATAAACATCAACATACTTTGCAAGATACCGTTAAAGACTGCTAAGGAGTGTTTATGTGGTTCTTCAAAAAGATAATCTACTTTATCTTTAAATGTGGCTAGATGGCCAAAGTATAATACATACAGACCTTTCAATGTACCTCAGAAGTAATTGGTAGAAATTTCAGGAGATGTGTTTTATCTACATATGGAGTTTGCTAAATATTCTAGTATCCTGAAGGAAACTACACAGCTTTCATGAGCTCTTATACTCAGCTCTCCGTTTCTCCTGATTCTCCTCAAAATTCTGTCCTCCAGAATTGTTTCTTGATTAATTTTCCAAATTATATTCTTTGTTAGCTTTATAAGATTAGGTAAAGAGCAGATCTACCATCTTGATGCTTTTTTGGGGTTAAATCAGCTCTTTCAAGTTACCCAGCTCTAATTTTATTTGACTAAATATGTATTTACTTTTTTTCAGGTGGTGCTAGCAAAGGCATTTGGAATGTGTATTTCACAAAATTAAAAGGGACAGGGAGATAATCAGGATGAGAAAAAATTCCTGTGGGTTTTATGAGGTTTCTGTATTATGGGATTTGATTGTTCCTTTTTATCTATGTAATTTGATTGTTCAGAGTATTATACCTTGAAGCTGTTTTGTGAATCTTTAAGAATGGAAAAGATTTACATTGTTGGCACTGTGTCTAATTAAAAGTGATTACAGTAATTTCCCTGGAGTGAACTAGTACTGTGTATTGTTTCAAGGTCTTAACCAACAGAAAAAAAAGACAGAAAGGCACTTCTGTTCCACACAAAAGGTTATCAGAGAGAGTTCCTTATGGCCTGCTTTTAACTAATACGGTGATTTTAGCCACAAATAACACGAGCTTGTGTAACTTACCAGGTTATTGAATCCCATAGCACCTAGAGCTTGTTTTAGTACAGCTAATTTCTCCCTGTTTTGAGGGTCAGCTGTTAACATTGTCTCTTCCAGTACGGTCTGGCTCAGATACCTGCGCAGAGGAAAAACAGCATACGTAGTATTTGTAAGGCGGATGCACAATCATAGAATCATATTGGTTGGAAAAGACACTCAGGATCATCGAGTCCAACCATAACCTCACTCTGGCACTAAACCATGTCCCTAAGAACCTCGTCTAAATGCCTTTTAAACACCTCCAGGGATGGTGACTCCACCACTTCCCTGGGCAGCCTGTTCCAATGCCTGACAAGCCTTTCTGGGAAGATTTTTTTCCTAATAATATAATCTAAACCTCCCCTGGTGCAATGTGAGGCCATTTCTTCTCGTCCTGTCACTTGTTCCTTGGGAGAAGAGACCAACCCCCTCCATGCTACAACCTCCTTTCAGGTGGTTGCAGAGAGCGATCAGGTCTCCCCTCAGCCTCCTTTTCTCCAGGCTGAACAGCCCCAGTTCCCTCAGCCGCTCCTCATCAGACTTGTGCTCCAGACCCCTCACCAGCTTCGTTGCCCTTCTCTGAACTCACTCCAGCACCTCAGTGTCTTTCTTGCAGTGAGGGGCCCAAAACTGAACACAGGCTTCAAGGCAGGGCCTCACCAATGCCAAATGCAGTGGCACAATCACTTCCCTAGTCCTGCTGGCCACACCGTTCCTCATACAAGCCAGGATGCTGTTGGCCTTCTTGGCCACCTGGGCACACTGCTGGCTCATGTTCAGCTGGCTGTCAATCAACACCCCAATCAGGCTTTTAAGGTTAAAAGCCAGCTTCACCCTTCTAACCAGAAGTGTATTACAGATTTTTCTCAGCCTTTGGAGGGAACAATACCAGTGACAGATGCTCCATATTTCTTTCCTTAAGCTTTTGCTTAAGGTTCCCCTCCACCACCTTTAGCCCTACATGTAAGATAAAACTTCAGATTTAATTTATATCACTGGGAGTTTGCCATTCTTGTGCTACTAGAGATTCCCCTTCAGAAGGAAGATTTGAGGAGATCCTCTGATAACTCCGACTGCTTTAAATTCCCCTCCTGCTGGCTGAAGAATAGATCAGCTCTTATCTGCCCGATCCCATGATGATCATTTCCTCCCTTAGCAACTGAATGGGCAACAGGTATACTCAGCATCTCTTAGAACATAGTAGTAACTAAGCACATAGAGTAGTAAGTGTACAGCCCTTAAGCTATACTGCTTTGCACACTGTGAAGCAAAAAGAAATTTTACAAACCTTCCCAAAAATAATGATTAGAAGAAAGACAGATCCCTAGTATAACAGCTAATTTGAGAAAGAAAAAACAGAATCAACATAAAGAGTAGTAACACAAAACAGAATAATTAGAAACTATAGTACAACAGACTATTGAAAAGAACACCAATCTAACCTTTACAAAAATGTATTTTGACCTTGACCCTCTTGATATGGGCCAGGTTTTAAAAAGCATTCAGGTATCTTCATATAGCTGTAATCACGAAGAATGAGGTGTCTGAGTATCTTATGGAATCTGATTTTTAATTACATCATGCTGAGAATGTAAAAAGATGTTTTCTTTTATCATTATCATTAAATTATCATAAGCATTAAAATACACATTCATCACACAATTGACAATCTTCACAAACATCACTTATGTCAACAAAAGAACTCTCCACACCCAAATCAAAGTAACATCATCACAGCACCAATAAAGGTGGTCAGTTTAACCACCACCTCTCGTCACTTTACCACAATTACAACAACAAAAAATCCCCACAATTATTCTACTCTGTAATGTTTGGTCCATGATCTGTCATATAAAGATGAGAAAAGATACTGGTTTAATTTCTGATAATTCTTGTTCACAATACTACTCTAATTGCAGTATAGAGGAGACACGGTTTCAAAATAAAACTCTTATTAGCACAGAAAGTCTCGCAAAACTCTAGTAAGGATGGTAGCTCTTGTAAAGGTGGCCTTTTATCTGAATGTGTGTAGCTTTTAGAAACATGTTGAAGAATGATTCAGTATTTGCACTTTTCTAACTGATATTGAGGTTTATGAGTCATGCGATGAAATGCAGAGCACATTTTTAGTAGATGGATACCAGGTTTACCAGTGTGGACTTTCCTTGGAGTGATAGTGACATAAGTCACCCAAGCAGGTGGGCAGAGGAAGAACGATGGGGAAAAAAAATCATGTGCCTGGGTGCGTAAGCATTTTTTGCACCCACAGGAGCACTCAGTCAGCAGATATCTCAAGTACAAACAAGCCTCAAATCACAGTGGCTAAAGGTGGTGAGTTAACATAGCCTCTGAGAATGTGGGTCTATGAATATCACTGCCAGAGTTCTGCAACATTTCCTTGAGGTTACTCAAAACATTAATTTTGTCCAAATCAGGTAGATACAAGTGATAGCACAGCTGTCAAATTAGCTAGAGCAGATGATGCAAAGTATATGCCAGATTTATGGGGTTTTTTTCCCTTTTTTTTTTTTTTTTACTTTGCTTGCATGTTTCAAAAGGAGGCTACAATACATCTGATAATGAACCTGGCACAGAACCTACTGGTATAAAGGTTAATCCAGCAGAAAATTTTCCACTGTTTTGAATTGCTGTGTGAGCTTATACCCATTCAGTGCTGTGCCATGTGCATAATTTTGATCCACAATTAGGAAATATAGAGCAGCATCCACTCTGCTGTCAAAATATCCTATTCTAGAATGGCTGGAGGAGTTGGAAGCTTATGAACATTTCTGTAAAAAAGCCTCCTCACTGGTGTTCTCCCTGAATAATTCTTTGTGTTTCTCTCTCTGTGTACTGAGCAAGGAACACTCTTTCCTGTCCCGTGAAGAGAATATTGTATACTACTCTTATTTATACAATTAATTAGTTTTGGTTATTTTTAGCATAGTTAAAGTACTAGTGGGTATCATCGCAGCAAAAAGATGTGTGAGCACTACCAACACAGGTAGTGGCACAGCAGAGTGACCCAGAACACTCATTCCCGTGGAGGAAAGAGCTGAGCTGAGCTATGAACCAACACATGGCAGTTCTTGCCTTCAGCACAAGTGCTTCTTGCTGATACAGCAGGGGGCAAACTGGGTACCCGCCAAACCAGATGCCTGTGGCTCCAACAACCCATCCATAAACTGCAGCATCTGCTGGGACGTGCCTGTTGGAAGAGAATCTGACGTTCCCAGTATAAATCTCCTGAAGATTTAATCAGCAGATGCGCTGGTGCTCTTGAAAAGAGCTGCAGTTGGACATTTTCTAAGGTGCACTTCAATTTAGAATCAGTTTCTGAAGTCTAAAAGCAATTAAATTCTTTTATAACATGTCATGAGGCCCGCTTGTTTTCCATGCTATTTAAGGACTAATGAAATATGAAAATTGCTTTGAAGATATGCATGTTCAACTGCTATATGTTTATAATATAAAGTATATGTACATTAAGGATGGATTAATCGTATAGAGTGCTTGGAACTGTTGATGGATACCATACAACTCCCCCAAAATGCAGAAAATATACACTGTAGCAGAATGGGGATATAATATATATTAGCTGTACAAGGAACCACATTTTTCTAATTATTGTTAAGTCCATTCTACCTTGAAACATATTGACATTTAGATTGAAATATATAATTTTTTTTTTGCTTATAAAACAGTTCCCTGGCATTCTTTCCACTTAAAGGCCCTGAGGATGAAAAGGGCTTGAGGCACCCTTTGTATTAATGTTATTATTATCACACGTTTATGCTTAAGAACCAGAGTCCAGAAACAATCTTAAATCATTGCCTGCCCTACAAAAACAAGGAAAGGGGAAAGAGATGTGTCACAGCACAAAGGTGATAATAATAAAGAAACATTCTTTCACTGCAGATAGATCACTATTCCAGAAAATGTAACCATTTTTTTCAATATGTGTACATTTGCTTATATTCATAGTGCATTTTTGTCTTTTGACATTCAAGTGGCCTGGACAGAGTAGCTTTATTTGTGATGAAGAGGGATTGAACCGCTTAAAATTTCCATAGTGAACCTACCATGGAGCTTTTAGTTATTATTTTTATTTAATTTTTATTATTGCAAACTGTAGTGTTCTAGTCATCATATTTATGAAAACTTATGCTGTTACTAGACTGTGAATAATACTCTTACGAGTTTCCAACAAGGTAGCCTGTGTTCAAATGCAAACCAGACCTGGTGACTCCTGAATTCTTTGATGCCGAAAATTTTAGTATAAGAGGTACTGATGTACAAGCCAAAGGTGATGTTCCATAATATCTCCTCCACGCAGGCTGTGCACCAGTTGTGGACTTAGCGTAGTGTTATTAGCCTTACTTGCTTATCTCTGCATGGAAATTCATTTTGGAAACGCACATTCATGTTAGCTTACTGAAGCCTTAGAAAAAAGATTCTCAGATTTTGGCTGAAGTTGAGCCTTTTAGTTGAAAGTAGCTGCTCAGACAAATGATATTTATATCTCTGGTGAAAGTGATGAACTGAACAGTGTATGCAGTTCTAATAATTAACTCCTTTCTACTGAGTCTCTAACCATTTGTTTAAATGCTACCATGTTGACATTCGCATCAGACTAGTACTCTCGACAGACAGCTTATGAGCACACAAAAACATTTTAAGGACATGTGATCAGCAACCATTTATTTCAAAAAAGAAGAAAATTACTGACCCACAATTTTTCTTTTTTAAGAAGATAAACTGATCAATAATTGTAGTAGAGTACAGTCACTTTCAGTAAAACACAATGCTGCACTAGACAGACAATTTCTTGAGAAATGTAAAAGAAAGTACGTGGGGGGGGGGCGGTTCTGATTTTTCTTCTAACAGTTCTAATTTGCAGCACTGTAGCAATCTCATCTATTCTAGCCTCTCAAAAGAAAAAAAACCTACTATTTAGAAGAAAAAATCAATGGTAGTAATTTTTCAGGATATTGCTTATCATAGTGTGCAGTTTTTCAACCATCATTCGAATGACATCATAGAACAAATTTTCAGGTAAAAGTGTGACTAGTGTGCACAAGAATATAAACAAGTACTTACTATGGCATTAAATTATTTATGTATTAACTGCTCATCTAAGTCAATAATTACCATACCTGCTTACCTTATTATTCTCATTATAATTGTTACACATCATAATAATTTGTATTTTTCAGCTTATACCTGCAATAAAGTTCATAGTTTTGTACATACATCTCAAATATTAAGAAGAAATATATGGACACAAATGTCAAATTCTATACTGAGTTTCTGTGACATATGCATATTTCAAAATTTCTTACATAACCTTACTGGTTAAAAATTTCTTTCAAGCAATGTCGTCTGCTTAGAAGATCGAGGAAATAGCAAGGAGCTGAGACTAAAAAGAAACATTTTGACTATCAGTTTGCTGCTCTGCCAAAAACCCAGCAAAACAATATTTGATTTGGATTGAACTTAATTTAGTTTCTTTTGAACTGTAACCCAATAGCATTTAGTATCAAATGAAATAATCTGCCTCATTCAACATAAACAAAACATGTCATTTCATTTCCTTGCAAGAAAGGCAAAGGAAATAAAAAGGCGGGACTCACAAAATTATTACAAAACATAGAAGAGTCTTTTTATCTGATCATTCCTATTAAAACTGTGACTTTTCATAAAATCTGTGAAAAGAGAAAAGCAAACTAGTTCCAAATTTGATAATTAAGGAGATTTAATTGACAAGAGGGTACCCCTTTTCTAGTTACTGTCTCATAGTCAGCGTGACCCACAGCAAAGATCTGGAGCTTCCCCATCTGGTGTGTCAGGCAGTCATTGCAAAGTGAGTCCAAAGCACCCAGAGCACGAGGGGATATCGAACCCTCACGTTTCACGTCCCATGTAAGTGCTGGAACTTCTCAGTCAGCTCATGCTGAGGCAGAAAAGCTGAGCAGAGTCTACTCAGGAATTCTTCCCTTCTTTTGGTGGGAAGCTCAAGAATACCATAGGCTTGCAAAATAAGTTTTCTTGATATTTTGAAGTATAGTCAAAGCAAAGCCAGGAAACAACCACCTTTTGGCCCTGGATTTACTCCCCAATCTTGAAAGGCTGTCTCACGCTCAGATCAGAATTCAATATGTCTATAAATTTCCTGTCCGTAGTCATCGAAGTCTACGGATTGTGGTTATCAGTGCTTTGAGGGAGATCTGAACTGTTGATATATGTCACACAAGGAACTCTTCCGATTCTAGCAAATAAAGGCTGACAAATAAATGATATTTTGCACTTGTCACAGGGACCCTGGAGCAGCAAGCCTTCCTAAGCATTCTTATAAACTTCAGTATTTCACTAAAAGGCTAAATAAGGCATTACAAAAACACTGTCCCAATACCTAAGGACTCCATGTTCGTGAAATCTGACACTTGAAATATTCAACTATTCTATAAGAACAGCCACTTTATGCCATGTACCTATATATGTTATTGTTGTTTATCATACAGAAATATCTGGGTCATTACATTGGTTCAACTCATCTCTGACACTGAAACTGCCTGAAAGAGATTGGTAGGCTGTGTCCACTTCATCAGAAATTCCCTTTTGTCAGGACAGTTAAAGTTGTGTTCCAATTAGAGGAGAAGAGCAAGCGTGCTTTTGCCAGATGGACACTTCTTTTCAGAGGGCTTTCCTGGAGTAAATACATTCTGTCATGAATAATTAAGAGAATTCTTGGCAAGATTATATCATTAAGTGGTTCTAAGTCACTATAAAAATTTAGGATAAAGCCCTTTGATGACAGAAAAGGGACTTTTTTTTTTTTCTTTTTTTTAAGTTAGCATGTAGCTGTTTGCTACTTGACGCCTTTCCTGATGGAGGATGAGTGCTGACACATCTACATTTTGTTGTAAAGCTTTCTGGGCTATAGCAGGCTTGATATAAGGGAAACATAACACAAAATTAGTTGTTAGTCTTTCAGTTTATGATCACCGATAACGGTGCAATAAATGTTGCTTGTAGTAATAAAGATTTCACTGATCATAGTTAACTTCTTCAGTAAAAAAGCTCTGGTTATAGGCAAAACACTTTATTTTCTAATTGCATATACTCAGAACAATTTACCCATTGGAGGTCTCAAGAGTATTCTAAAGCTTCTGGGCTGTGCTCAGACTAGAAACAGAGTACATACCTTTAATACAAAAAGAAAACACAGAAGCAAGGAGCTGAATAGGGTCATTTATGCTAGTTTTTGGTCAGAGAAAGTGTCAGAGACCGGATGAAAGCATGTTTTGTCAAATAATTAAGCCAAACACAAATGAGAGCTATAAAGATATAATTCAAGTAAGAACAATTATAGAATTAGACAAGAGGATAACTCCATGTACAGGACAAGTAAAGCTAATTAGGTGGTGGATCATCAGAAAGGCATTTAATCATAAACTGAGAGTCAAGCATGCATTGATACTGCAAAAAATTAACCATCATGTGTAGCACTCTTATTTACATATGCCAGTATAAGAGGCCTGAAACACTTCAGGTGGTAAAGCTTCAGCTGGAGCATTCCATGTGATTTTGGGCATCCTATTTCAGAGAAATTAGGATCAGCTAGAGAAAATCCAGAGGAAAGCAATAGAAAAATGTATCAGAAAAACGACTTAGAGCAAAAGTGTTTGTTAAACATAGCCTACAGAATACTGAGGAATATATGGCAAAGAGGAAAAGTCCTACAGTCGTCTGGGCCCAAACCATGGACATGGAAATATCACTGCCTTACACAGCTGATCTGAGGGACACAGGAGAGCAGCCGGGTAGAGCAGGAAACAGATCTTATAGAAATGAATTACTCTCAAGGAGACACAAAATGTGAAGGTACCATAATAGAACTAAGATGTGAAGATTATTTACAAAACTCACTTCTTCTGGATTCTGATACTGCATTCCTATCAAATTTGTGGAGGACATCACATTGAGGGGACCAGCCAATATGCTGGAGGGTAGGGCTGCCCTTTATAGGCTAAAAAAAATTGGCCAACAGGAACTTCATGAAATTTGGCAAAGAAAAGTTCAAAGTCCTGTAGTTGGGAAGGAATAAATCCTTGCAATGCTTGGAGCAGAAGAGCTGGGGCATAGCTCTGGGGAAAACAACCTGGGGGCCCTGAGGGCAGCGAGGTGGGCAGGAGCTGGCAATGAGTCCAGGCAGCAGAAATGACCAGAAGCATTCAGAGCTGCACCACCAGGAGTATGGCCAGGAGACTGGGGGTTGTTTGCCCCTGCCCATCACTCACTGCCAGACCACGGCTACCTATCGCAGCCAGTTCTGTGCACACACACACACAATACACAGACAACATTGCTAAAGTGGGGTGAGATCAGTGGAGGGCCTCCTCAGTGATCAAGGCTGGAGACATGATGTGGGATGTTTGCTGAGAGAGCAAAGCTTGTTCGGCACAGGGAAGGAAAAGCTCCAGAGACACAAACGTCCTTGGAAGTTTTCAAGACTTGGCTGGACAAAGCTCTGAAGAACCTGTTCTGCTCTCACAGCTGGCCTTGCTTAGAGCAGGTGGTGCACTAGGGACCTCCTGAAGCCCCTGTCGAAATGAATTATCCTATGATCCTAGGAAACACATTAAACTAATTCCTCAGATACGTTGGGGTTTTTCTGAACCTCATATAAAAACAGTAATTTAGGCCCCAGAAGAGTGGGAAACGAAGAAAAGGTAAGTCTCAAATTGTTTGGGACATCACCTTGACCTTTGAGCAGTCCCTAAAACAAACAAAAAAATTGAACGTGGCTCTTAGAGTCATAAGATGTCTGAGGAGAAATAAGTTCTATTCAGAAATGTACATTGTTTACAATCTGAAGAGATAACAGTGTTCTAAAACCAGAACAATCTTAAAAATCAGAGCCCTATGAAACTTCTAAACAGTTGTTCATTTTTTTAAATTTTAGAAAACTTAAATTTTAAAGGAATTTACTTTAAATTTTAAGAAACACCAATATGAACAATTTACTGTCATTAAATTTCCAGACACTTTGATCATCTTCTATGAACTAGAAACCAAAGAAAATATCTTTTAGGATTTTTTTAATTTCTTCAAAATATCCAGAGAAATAGGATGGTTGCTATTTAGGAAGATATCCCACGCAAGCTGTACCAAAATAATTGTCAGCATACATGCTGTGCCCACCACCACCATCTCCAAGCTAATTCAACTTAGCTTGATTTTGTATCTACAGAATAAATGTTTTGTACCTTCTGCACGAAATTATTCATTCATAAGTCTAGCGGGATGACTGAAAAATAATCCTTTCTTGCATGAAGACACTCAGGGAGGATAAGATTTTCAGTCTACTGTGCTTCAAGGTAAAGACATGCACTAAACGAGTTCAATCTTACTTTATCTAGATCTTAGTTCTTTTGCTCCATGAAGTGGGGAAAAGGGGGCTGAAAATCACTACAGAAACTTTGCTTCTTCCAAATAGCATCCTGAGGCAGAAAAGCACAAGTTTAAAGATTCAGGAAAGATAGAATCATCCTCCTGGTAAGAACTGTGAACACAAATGCAAACGCAGCTAAAACAGTCCTGGCATTAGCTTACCAATCAGTTAAATTTTCTCTTTCTTTTGTGTGGCTGTTGCAATAGATTTTCAAAGAACCTGTCTGTTTGTACAGCAGATCCTGTCTTGATACAAAGAGTTGGATCAGATCTACGGAGTCGCCTTTCAAACCAACGGCAAAAGAAAATATTTTTTTTCTCTGTTTATATTCCTTTAGTCATTGGAAAAAAGAATGCATGAGAAGAGCTGAATGTCATAATCTGATTTTTTTCTGAGATACTGGGGTATCTGGTTCATGTGAGGAATTAAAACTTTCATGGTGTGCTTTATTCTTCTGACCCACTTGCTCACATGTCATTTCTCTGCTACTAGTAGGACGTCTCTTAGCTAACCCCTAGAGAAAAAGAATAGTATCAACTCCTATTCTAGCACAATTGACTACACTATCTAGTACATTTATTTTGCTAAAAGGAGTTTAAGATCAGTGGGTAAAGAATAAATATTTAACATAAACAAACAACTAAATACAGGATGATATCTATATTTAATTATGCAATACTGTAGATCACGTTATGAATCAGAAATTCTGGATTTTCTCTGTAAGTCCCTTATTTCTTTTATAAAAATGGTGTACAAGTAAAACTCTTTATTCACTAATTCAAAATAGCTATTAAAACTGAGATCCTGATACTTCATATTTATTTGTACAAGCCAGTACCTTTTTGTTCCCACTTAAAGAAAAAAAAAATCCACACTTTTTTATATATATAGCATGCTGTAATCATGTAGAAACCTGTCATGCAGTAATTCTCTAAAGCCATTATTTGCTGTCCAGTTAAAGAATTTCAGAACAGAGAAATGGAATCAAGCTGTTTCAAAATATCATCTTCATCTTAGATACAATTTTCTGCATAACTCTCCCCTCACACAGAGGTGGCCAAACTATTTGTAATTGTGGTGACAGGCAGGAAATAGAACTGACTTGTCACTTGCTTTGCACGAGCTGGTTGACAAGTCAGCTTTATAGGTAACGGTAGGAAAAACTGTGGTTATATCCTAGAGGAGAAAACGTCACTTAGACTGAATGGATTCAGATATGCTTGTTGGAAGCATTCATACATTTCTGGTATTGTAAAGGCCTTAATTAAAGCTCAATCTTAATTAAAATAAAGCTTGATCTTAATGAAAGACTCACACAAGTATCCTCTCAGTGCCAGCTTCTATAAAATGTTGCATCCATTATTCTAAAAACAAACACAGACTGTGCATATCATGACATCATATTCAGTGATTTCAGGCCACTGGAACAACAAGAAAGAAGACTTTTTTTTTCCTTGCCAGGTTTACATGTACTGTGAAGTAAAATAATGATTTATTCTACCAGTGTACATTTTCCCAATTCAACAAAACATTTACATGTAACTAACTTCAAACCCATGCTTCATCCTACTGGTTTCAGTTGAATATTAGTATTGTAATCAGCACTAATAAGCAGCACAACTGGAAGGTAGATGAGGTGTATAAGTGAGACAGCAGGACATAAGTAGTAGTGGAGACCTAAACCTCAAGCTGCCCCAAGCATTGCATACACAATTTCTAGGTGTATCACCTTACCATACATTTACTTCTACACAATGCAACGCAGTGTTACACAAAGATTCCTGAACTGTACCTATATGACCCAAGTGCAGTACAGAACGCACAGGAAGTGGGGCTGATTACCTCAAATGGACCACTGCCCCAACACAGCTCTGGCACTTTTTGCACAGCACCATCTGAAGTGCCTCTGTTGCACTCAACAATGAGCCACACAGACTCATCTTTTGCCTCTACCTGTCTTTACATGACGTCTAAAACAAAGGCAGTTTAAATTTTACTTTTCTTATTACAAAATCTTCATTAAATGATGCTTTGTTGCTAGAAAATTCTCAAGAGAGCCAATGTCACAGGAGGATGAAGCAGTATATCATAATCAGGTTCCAACTTTAACACAATCAATATGCATATTGTGGGTGTCATTTCATGTGACACTGTATTAAGCAGCATGGATTAACAAGCTAAATCCCTTCCTTCCTCTTATTAGTGCTGCCCAATGAACCCTGTATCTGCACAATCATGTGAAAAGCGTGTGGCTTTTCCCTTTGCAGTCGCAAACCCTCCTTCCCATCCAGCTCAAGGTGGTAACCCCGATTAAGCACAATGGTCGTCACTGAAAATTCAACATTATCAGATTAGTTAATTTTTACTTTAAGCCAAGGTGAAATTATAATATCTCAGACATGTGTGAGTTCCAGACAAAATATAACCACTTATAAACCTGTTTTCTCACTACTATGTCTGTTTACTGTCCTTACATTAAATAGTTGTGAAGTCTTTATCTGAAGTGCACCAAATTTTTCTGAAAGGTTAGCTATTTCTGTGACTACTTGCTAAAGCCCAAGACTTAATTCAGGTATAACTAAACATTGAATTTAAGGACCATTTTGCCAGACCGAGCTTTACACGTTTTTAAAAAATGTTTGCAAAACTGATGGGGTGAAGGGTATTGAGTGTACAAAAGCAAGACATTACCTTTCAAAAATAAATTCCACTAATCTCTACTATATTTACAAAGTCACTCAATAAGAAATGACAACAAACGTTTTTATTTCTTTAGATCTCTCATGTGAATATGCAGGGACAATGTATTCTGCTTACTGAGAAAAAGCTGCCTTGCACTTAGCACTGTTTGATATGTAAACAGGAACCAGATAAAGACAAAGCAAAACAGTTGACATCAATGAAGTAAATGACATTTACGGAACATGATAATGAATAGCTTCTGGCTTTTTACTCTGACGGAAAAGTGGCATATTTTACCGCCTTTTTTTTCCTTTGTCTCCAGCTTTTAAACCTACTCCAACCTGAACAAATTTTACATCCTTTGAACCATGGTACGCAGTAGCACTGAGCTGGAATTACTGCTTACCATTTAAGTGCACAGATTTCTGCTCATGACTAGTGGAATATAGCACCAAAACCAGACTTAAAAAATACTAATAACTTATTTATGTCAAGAGGTAAAGTATTGGCACAATATTAATAAACTAAACACTGTAGACAGATTTGCTTATGGCCAGAATATAGCTCTTATTTTTTTTTTTCTAAACGAAGAAAAAAAATATTAAGATACATCTTTTGTAAACTGGTTTCAGCACAGAAAGCTTATATTAGCTTGTGTATTGATCTGTAAATATTTTTCCCTTGATATTTTCATAAGACAAAATTTCAGATAATTCTGTAAATGTACCTGTACTACGAATTATATAGGTTTTTACATATAGTGGATATACTCAAATGGAAAACGAAGAAATACAGCTTGGTCTTTATTCTCAAAACGCCCAATTGTTTAAATCAGAGACTCAAGCCTTCTGTTCCTAAAATTACATAAAAATATAAATCTAGGAAAATTCCATTTAAGAAAAAAATGCACAAGAGGAGTGACTCAGAATTTTTCACACTTCTGGTGATATTAAAAGTAATATTAAAGGCAGTATACCTTGTAGTGCTATTTCCCTGACTCATATCATTCAATACTTTATAGGAGAGAATCACCCAGATCATAGTTCGGTGAACTGTCACTTTACAAGCATAATTTTCAAGTTGAATATCCATTAAACATGAAGCATGATCATGAAGACAAAAAGGTAGCCAACACTGAGCATTGTTGAACGCCTTTAAGAAAATAAGTCTGCATGCAAGTGCAAACTGGTCCAGTCCATGTCCTGAAACGCTTCAGAAGTTGTGTTCGAACTTCGCTCCTACAACTAAGAGTAATTTTGTATTCCTGTGTTCAGACGTACTTCAGCACTAGTTGCCAGGTAGATGTCATTATGTTTATGAGCCTCAAGGCATTTCTACACCAGTGTTTGCTACTTTTTAAATGCTGATTCATTAAATAAAACTTACTGGCTTAAGAGCCACATTACAGATCCAGAAGTTAAAAGGTGCTTTGGGTACCTGCTTATAACTTTCACCAGTATCCAGTTAAAATGTTGATAATATTCTTCAAAATTATTTCATATAAATGCTGATTGTAGTTCATGGATCACTTTCAGATCAGCTGATTTACAAGACGCCCTCTTCTTCCCGTATATGCAGGTATGGCCGTGTGTGTTCAGGTATGCGTACTAAAAAAGTAATTCTGAATAGTACAATCCCTTTAACTTGGCCAAAAAAAAGTTAAAGCCCTCCAAGTCACTCTACTGACTTTTGAAATACTGCGAAATATACACTATTTACACAAGAACGAGACATTTTTAAGAAGGATTAATATAATTAGCTAACTGATAGCAATTATTTGTGTGTCACGGGTGGTCTCACGCCATACATGAATATGAGTTGGTGCAGTACCTAACTTTACCCACTTGCTCTACAAAGCAAGAATATTATTTCTACTTTAAATGGAGTAAATTCATATATACTTATGTATGTTATCTATTTAGCAATCAACCATTCACAATCATTAGCAGTCATCCCCCTAACATAAGCAGAGGGTCCTGCTTTTCACAGAGCTGGCAAGTTACAGGACCCTAAACAGTGGGTTCAGTGCTGGAGAATTCAGGGCTGCTCTCCTATGCTCAGCAACACTTGCCTTGCCCCGCTTGCCCTGGGTCCCATTTCTGATCTGGGTACATTCCAGGATGTCAAAAATGTGAAGAAGATGGATGCACATCGGTGTGTGTTTCTCTCATATCTCAGCCCTCCCAGTGAAATCAGTGATAGGAAATAAAGCCCATGTGAACAATGATTTCAATAGAAAAATATAGCAAAGAAGAGTCATATAGACTTTCTCTGTGTTTTATTCATTACTGGAAAATTTTAATCACATAGGACAGTCTCCAATTATTTTCCAACAAATTATTTCACTAAATAAATGATTTTCCTATTTAATGGTATCATTTTCATCAATTCACTTTTACTGTGAAAGGCCACAGATTTTTTTTACAAGTGATTAGCACTGTTTTTAGTCTTTGTAATCCTAATCTTGGGTAAAGAAAGCAGATCACGGAACTGGTGTCAGTGTACCGATGTCAAAATAAAGACTGCAATTACTGTGTAAGTTTAATACGAAGCTGCAACACCAGCTTGGTAAACTGATTTCTGCCCATTTAATGGTTCAGTTATAATAAAATTTCATAAAGGTGAAAGCAGAAATTAGAAGTTGCCAGCATTTGTCATAAGCCATAAATTACATTTCTCTGTAATTATGATTACAAATGCAGTTTGTTTGTCAAATAATATTTCTGCATTGTTTCAGTGCCCTTTTCCATTGTTTTAGTCAGAAGATTTCTTCTGAGGTTTTTTTTTTATTTTAGAGGATGTTCTTGATTTGCATAGTTCTTCGTGCAAACTGGATTTGTTCTAACAGTTTTTCTCACCTATATTACTACTATTCAAGCAAATCAGATAAGCAGAGATCTTATTAGCGCAGACAGGTCACAGGCCAAACTGGCGTGTTAGGAAGCACAGAACCCTTCAGCTCCCCCCAGCGTGTCTCCTTGTCCGATCCGGACTGCTGTTTGCACAGATCTGATAAAAATACGGCATTCCCTGGCTAGATAGGCTAATAAATGTGTGAAAATCATTACGCATTCCAAAAACCCCTGTACTATTTCACATCTATTGGCTGCCAGTCAAAGTTGACTTGAAACTATTGAAACTATATTGAAACTACTTTTGTTTACTTTTGATATCAACCACTGAGTACATCAAGTTTCATATAATTTATGTTGTACTGTACTAAGCTGCAGCAATAACAATTTGTGCCGTGATTCCAAGAGATGTGTCATAAACTAACTGCAGATAAACAAGACCTATATGTAGAATGAAGAAGTTCCAAAGATCATCTGGGTAATAGGTGATTCAGTACAAGATATTCCTGCGCCACTCTATCCAGCATTATATTGCATAAAATAATTTTAGAAGCCAAGACTGATGGAACTGCCATTCTTAGGAGCTGTATAAAACTGAGATTGTAACATTTTCTAGTCATTAGCACTCAATTAACATATACAGAAGACTTTGATTAGTTACTTGTAGGCTTTAGACAAAACTCAGTTTGAGTAGTTACACTTTAACTACAAAAAATCCATGTGCAAATCCAGCAGGAATCAAAGGAAACCATGAGTGGCACTAACCTGACACAACCAGGTTTCACCTCAGTGTAGAGGTCATTTTGAGTTATGATTAATGAAAGAACTACAGGAAGAAAACTACGTTACACTTTGGGGTGACCTTGCCTGACTTTTCCAGAGGCAACTGGCTAGAATAACTGTAAAGTGACCCCAGTGCAGTGAAAAATTCAAGCTAGCTCAGGGAACTGAGTGAAGATAGTAAGTTGAAACAATGGTGAGAGGTACCGTCTCTCTTAGATCTATCATTAAGTTGAGATGAGTCGAGTTCAATGACTGGGCCTCCCGTACGCCAATAACAATCTCTTAAATGACCCACTCCTGACTGGAAATTCATCTACCGTAATTGTATCAGGATGGTTCTAAGAGTGACTTTCGAAATATAAATTGCCGAACTATATTATTGCTCTAGATTTATGCAATCTAACAGCTAAGTGGTTTCAGGAACTGAATCCACTGAATCTCCCCCCACATACAAGACGATTAGCATCCTAGTAAAGTGCAGAGACATATTTTGTACTTAAACTAAAAGCCAAATGAGCTTCTCTATCATTTTTATAAGTGAGTAATCACATCTACTTTTAAGTTAGGGTTTCTACAGCAATTTCATGCCTTGGAGCTACATTCATTTTCAGTTTGACGTGAAATACTGGTGGGCTGCCTAAACAGTCAGCACTTAATTTCTTCAACAGAAGACCAAATTTAGCCTCAATAACTTCCACGTATCTCTAAAGATTTCTTTTTTATAAGAAAATGTTGAACTTGACCCAGAAAATTTAAGGTATAAGATATTAATTAACAGAATTCACAACAAATTGGGAAGTCACCTGGTTCATGTTATATTGTTTTTGCATTTTCTTTCTCCATTTCAAGCAATTTTTTCCAAACAATGTTTTATTGTACGTTTATCTTTCTGTCTTCAGTAGACTCTACAGATCCCAGTGCTCTTAATTACCAAGTTTGTCTCTTTCTCTTGGATTAAACAGATTTCATTTTTTCCTGCCTCCTACTCCTTATCTTTCATGCTACAGACAGATTATTCTTCTTTTATTTTCTGCATGTGTTTCTATATCATGTTTACCCCAAAGGACACAAGGAAGACAAAGCATCTCTCAATCAAAGAAATAGCATATGGTATCATGCCAAGCAAAATGAAGTAAATGCAAGTTTGTGGATTAAAACTAAACATGCAGAAGAAAACTGACTAGAGCTATAAAAAGGCAAAAGTCAAAGTGATTTTATACAGTCTGATGTTAATTTTTCTGTTCTGAACTGCTCACTAGCACTGAAAGAATGTAAAATACCAAAGATGACCAGATACCTGAGTTCCCTTAGGACAATACAGAAACACAAAGAGTCGTCCCTTGACACTCTACCTTACTTAAACTACCATACCACTCTAAACATACAATTTATTATTGAGAAAACATCTCATCTGTCCATTTACACACAGTTAATTCTATACCTTTAGCTTGTTAGAATTATGATGGAGAGGAAAAACAGCTGTTGGAAAGAGAGGTAATCACTATGAATGATTTCTTTACCTCCAAGAGTCTGCCAATGGAGTGCTGTACATCCTCTGCCACTATTCAATCAATATGTATGAAGAATAATACAATGAGAAGGGGATTGTTAACATCAAATGAAAGAAAATATCCAGAAGAGTATGAGTTTCAGATTTACCCTCTCAAACAAAGCAGACTTTCTACAGCATTTATTCCGAAAGCCAGACAAAAAACAAGTCCGCTTGGGACCTAAGACAAAGACACTGAGCTAAGTCTCAAACTTATTTTACTACCTTTGTTAAATAAAAAATACTCTTAGATTTCATGTAAATTAATGATTATTAAACATCGTTGCAGCTGCATTTTCCTAAAGGATCCTTTGGGAATAAAACAGTAATGTCAAAAGCAGCTAACATTGACACTCGAATAAATAAATTAAACATCAAAATCCAAAGATAAGGTCCCTCTGCTTTCAAGTAGAAAAATATTGTTTTGGATATCCTGACATGCAATTAGAATGCAAGTGAGCAGGTGTGTATGTAACTAACCCTGAATTTGGGATGAACCACTTAAAACAACTGCACAGCCAGATACTCAAGACAAATACTGTGAAATAACATTAATAATACAGAGGTACACTTTATGCATGAGGTGTAGGTACCTGTAAATAGAAAAATAACCACTTAATTTGCAAAATAAAGCAGATGACATAAATGAATATTTCTGATTTGTTTCAAAAACCTGTGCTGTGATCCTGATTATATCTTCTATAATTGTAATGCTAACCTCCTGGTCGTGTATCTTGTAGGACACAACTCTCCGCAAATATCTCACAGAATGAGAGGGTTTAATATAGAGATAATGTAGTCAGTTTTCAGAAAGATACTGTATAATATTAACTTAAACGATGACACTATTGTTATCTATTTCACGAATATTAAGGTGCACAGTTATGATCTCATGGAGGAAGTTTTAGTCTACATGGTCCAGTCATCATCACCGAAATATTTCTTAGCTTCTGTACCCCAGTAGGCTGCTTATGGTTCCATCTAATTTTCATTAAAATATGAGAGTCTAAGCCTAAAATATGAGAGACTAAGGCTAAAATATGAGACATTACACCTAAAGTTTAGTTGAACAGAAGTGAAGTGCATGAATAAGGAAAATGAACTTAATTAGACTACAGAGTAACACTTTAAAAAGATCAATATAAAAACAAACAAACAAACAAAAAACGAAAACCAACCAACCAACCAAACTTAGTTACTCTTTGTTGTATATCTCTATCTCAGATATATCTGAAATCATATATTGTAAAATGTTACAGTAGAATTAGATAAAATTAGCTCTGGTTAATAAATACCACTTTAAAACATGCAGATGTATACAACATATATTTTCTGGTGTCCATCCTCAAGAAAACTGAGTTAGTCGAGACTATTATTATGCAGCATAACAAATTATGACATCAGCCATTTACTGCCATTGCCTCTCAACTCTTTGTTCTTTGAAGTGCAAAGAACAACACTGATGCTTGAAAATCATGCACCAAGAGATTCATGGAGACTGAATTTAAAAGAAAGAATAGAACAAGAAAAAGAGAGATAAGTGAAAAGAAAAAAAAAAAGTTCCTTTTGGTTCAATTCCTGTTCATTTCTGAGGCAGAAAAAGAGTAAAGCAAGTTGAATAATCTCATGAATCCTGTGTGCTCAGAAAACCTGCTTAAATGAGGAAGATTCAAGGTAAATGTACTGGAGTAAAGACTGTTACCAGTTGAAATAAAAGTGGAAGCTGAAGTTATGAGGGGGCAGGAAAAATATGTTAAAGAAAATAATGTGAAAGCGCATTTTGCTGGAATATGCATATGCTATTTACAGTAAAGAATGTTCAGCTACAGAAAAAAATCAGTGAAAAAGTTCAGACCTCAGAAAATACAAGGTAAACAGGCAATGAATAAATGAAATGCAGCAAAAATGAACAAAAGGAAAAAAAGGCAAAAGACAACAGAGAAAATAGAGACAATTCTTTTGATGTTGATATTATTTCAGGTTATATAGATATAAAAGTCACTGAAGCAAGTTTAAACCTGCTCCAGAATCTCAGACGAATACATCTGCTTCTCCTCTCTCCATTACCTCTCTAATAACTAGCTGGTGTAGCTTAGCTGTCCAGACCTCACTGGAATCTAAGTAAATAGAATTGCTTCATTTCATTCGGAATCTACAGATCTTGTCCTTAAAATAGTAGTACTGGTTGCAAATCAGATTGTCACAGTAGTGTTGTATGAGAAGAGCACAGTTAGAGCTTTTCACTAGACAGCTGAAATATTAGTAAATCTTACTAGAAAGATGCAAACTGATTGAAGTATATAATTTTTACATTATTTGCTACCACATAGTTTAAAAAAAAAAAAAAAAAAGAAAGGAAACCAAATCAATTGTCACTTTTACTTAGGACTTTAGCTATCCATATTCACTTCTTGCAGTCAAACGAATTCCAGCAGAATTAACTGAGTTAAGTCCCTCAGTTTTTGACATCTGTGTTTGAAACTGAATCTTCACATTACTGTATTATTTAGAAAATTTGACAAGCATGCTTGATAAGTCTTTATATCCCAATGGTTCTTTGCTGTCTAGGCATGCTAATATACGTACCTTATGCTATGTGTATCACTACATTGTCTTGTAAGTGTTAATGTATTTAAAATGCAAGCTTTTTTGGAGAAAAGGAATGTGCTGCATGTAATCAAGTTAGGACAGGAAAACTTGCACAGTACAAAAAAAATTCAGATTTACTTGTTCAGCCAGAACTTGATTTTTTTTTTTTTTCCAATTTAAGAGTCCTTTGGAAAAGAAGAGAGAACATTGAAGAAGCAGAGAAATGGAAAAAAGTTGAGTATAAATACATTTGGTACATCTATATATATGCATGTACACATAAATTCAAGGCATTTTACTTTGAGATGTGAGATATAAGACAGTAAAGAAAATATATGTTGCCTTTGAACCTTTAAGAAATAATTTTTAAAATTCTGCACTTCACCTCTAACCTCCTCAAAATGTTATGCAAAATGTTTACAAGTGGAAAAATATTTAAAACATAAATTTAATTGTACTAAATAAGAAATTGAATTTAGCTTCGATACTCAAAGACAGATAACTTCTTTTCAGAGTGCTCCAGAGTAACTTTTGGCAAGGTAAAACTTTTCTGCATAATTCCAGTATAATAATTTGAAAATTAACTTTCCACTCAGCATTCATTACAAAAGAAGTATGTTGGAGTAAGATAATAGCAAGGTGATGAATTTTAGGCACTGTCTTTGAGAATCACCTATACATAGTCATCCGGTCTTTAAAATTCCTTATCCTCTGTAAAAATATCAAGTGCATTTCTGGTTCATTTGTTAGCAGGGTGGTCAATGCTAAGTACAGGAAAATGAACATAAAGAAAGTAGAAAAGAACGATAACTTATCTGTATGATTTAATTCAAGATTTAAAAAAAAAGGTTGAGAAAGGAAACGGAAGTAGGAGACTGATGCAGGTTTTTCCTCTTCTTTACATCTTTAGTAAAAACTTAAATGCAAAAAGAGCCATAGCAAAAAAAAAAAAAATCTTAGGGGTGACAGATCATAGAATCATAAAATCATTTTGGTTAGAAGAGACCCTCAGGATCATCGAGTCCAACCATAACCTAACTCTAGCACTAAACCATGTTCCTAAGAACCTTGTCTAAACACCTTTTAAACACCTCCAGGGATAGTGACTCTACTATCAACTACAAATCATGAGGTTAATAGTTGTCACAAGAGCTGCCATGTATTGAAAGTGTTAATTAAGTACAAGTTTACAAGCAATATGCTAAAGAAAACAGATATATTGAATAAAATATACATATGCAATAGAGAATTTTGAAGATTTAGTTGCTTTCTGCTAATGTGGGAAAAATATCAGATATTCATTAGCTCTCATGAAAAATTGATGAACGATCTTTTAGGATTTTGCAGGAGTCTAGAATGGCCTCTGCCCCCTCAAGGGTTTAGCTGCCTGGGCTGTGAGAGAGGCCTTTTTGGGACCCTCCTTGGCTCAGAAGTGGCTTTTGAGCTCAAGTGTTGGTTCTCGGTACTGGCCTGATGTGGGGTCAGCCATGCCCGTGCCCAGCCACAGACCTCCCTGACGCCCACCCGGGGGCTCAAGGGGACAGGCCAGGACCAGGCCTGTCCCCATCCCCATGGCCCTGCCCAGCTCTCTGGGTAGCATTTGACCCCACTGATCAGCCCCGGACCTGCTGTTTGCCACACGGATGTGCCAGGAGGGTGAGGGTCCTGCCCCACTGCCACCCTCGGCTCCCTCCTCCTCTGCCCACATGGGGCAGCACCTGCCCCAGCTCCTCTCTGGCCATTGCACAGAGTTGCCCACATCCTGAAAAAGGCACTGAAAACTCACAACTCAAAGGATGCCAAGCAAACTGTTGCTAGCATTTGAGAATGATTTTAAGGTTTGAAAGCCTCACCCAGTATGAGTTCCGTGTATGTGTTAGCAAAGAGATAACATTTAAAGAAAAGTAGAAACAATAGGCTGCTACTGTTTCCCCAGAAGAATTAGGAAGGGGTTTTGGTCAAGTATATTTAGAAGGACTTGACCCTCATGGCCATTCAGCTGCCAGGATGGGAAGCCTAACACCTCCTGTCACAGCTTTTCTCCCCTCCTGTGTCCATACCTCCCACGATGGAAAAGCTGAGGAAGCTCTGAGACTGATCTTTACTTTCCGCCTAAATTTAAATACAATGAATGCCACTTTCTTGATTGCCTGGGGCTTTGTTCTGTCAGCAGGGTTTTAAAACAAAGTTGATCCTAAACAGCGAAGCTCATAGAGCCTCAACACTAGACTTTACTGGGGTGAGACTGAGAATTTTTATATAACTTACACTGAGTTTCAGCACACAAAGTGTAACGGCAGTTTGGTAAAGTGGTGTAACTTGGCACTTCATATAGAAATTATTACTCCAGCAGGACTATTACCCGTGGGAAAATCTGATGTAATCTTTCCAGCTCTAGCTGTTTCATTCACAGTATTTAGATCCAACCAATTTTGTAAGATGGGTCTAACACTTGTTTGCATTTCGTTCTAGTCATCAGACACAGATATCAGCAACAGGTAATTAGTAAAGCAAAGGGATCAAAATGGTATTGTGTAACTACCTCTGTGAATTTTTATGGACACAGCTGGGCTTTATGGAGGTGCTGAAAGTTTAAATAAAAGTGAGTATCTATGAGGAAAAAAGTGATCTGTCATGCTTGAATATAAGGAAAGAGCATGGAATATAAGAGGACTAGGACATTTATTAAAAAGTCTATTTTTCCAGTGCTGTGGAAAACAAGTTTTATTAGAAATTAGAAATTAGAAAAACAAGTTTTCTCTATGAATTTATCTGGTATCGTTAGACTGCCACAGCTGCATTTGTAGACAACTGACACAGGTATGGAAAACTTTTAAATTACAATTTTCTGTTGCATTTTAAGTGAGAAAATAATCAAATGATTGGAAAGAAAAATGACATCCAATGATAAAAGGAAATAAAAGGAAGAGAGAAGGCAAGGAAACAGGCAGCGTGTTCCTGGCTTTATACCTATAGCAGTGAAAAAACATAGAGGCTGCCTCGTAAGTATGTTGAATTGGGGAAATCTGGGGTAAGTGGCCACTCACAGTCTTGAAAATGGTCATCTTGAGCTCTTGTGTGTGAGGAAAAGGAAGAGTGGGGATAAATAAGGATGATGCTAGAATAACCACCATTTGCACACATTGTATTAGTGCTTGTTATAAAAGATGATGACTGGAAACACACAAAAAATCAGACATAAGGCTTTCCACTTAATGCCACTGAAAAATGCCTACAGGGATCTTTTCTATATAATTCATTTTTCCCTCACTGTAATCTGTAAGCCCTTTTTGAAGACCAACCTTATAATTTAGAGTGGGGAATTATTTCTTCAGTGATCAAGTAGAGAGGTTGTGATCAGTTTAGATTTTAATAAGAAATTCAATCACTTCACCAAAATTACTACTTTATACAGGAAATGAATGGAAATTTTTCTTAGTGACAGTGAAGAGGGTACCTGCACTCAAAAACTGTGAAAGAAGTTACACCCGTTCTGTGAACTGATCTACAGCTACTGTTGCAGAAGAATTCAATTGCTTTTTAAGAGCTGGGGGAAATAGCACAGCCAGAGAGAGCACACACTGCCGTGAACATCATTGTTCTATGGGAAGAAGGAAAGTTTTGCATATCTGGGAACAGCAGTCTGAAAGTACTGATACAAAATGCACACCCTGACCATACCCTAGCTTCTGCATGAATATGTATATTAACATTTTCCCCAGCCTGAAGTTGTTTAGTTTTACACATACAGCTTATTTACAAGCAATATATTTCAAACTATAAATGTTGGGATCTGACATTACAAGAGAGGACTAAAAAACATCTCTGGGAATCACCTTTCAATACTGAGAGTGTTGTATCGGCTTGCCTACGCTACCAAAACCCATAACAGTACAATCAATTAGGAGAACTAGCAATCTTGTTTACACTGAAAATGGTGACATCAAGTTGAACAGCTGTCAAATCCACCGTCGTTTCTGAAATCATTTTCTACAGTTAAGTAGCCTTCAGCTATTTTTCTAATATACATATACAAATGTAATGACACAATTTTTAATGACAGTGTATTTGAGTATCTTACACATACCTATTACACAAAGACATTCTTATATTGTTATATATACTACAGCTTTGGAATATCAATGCTAATATGAAGCAATTGACCCATAAAAATAAAAGCAGGTCTTTCCACGTTTTTCTGTAAGATTCTTCCCACATTTTTCCTTTCTTGTCTTTCTGATCTCTCCTTTTAGTACCCCTTCTTCACTAGAATTGAAGAGTGCTTAAAAGCTGATCTGTCACCATTGGCATCTCTCTTCTCTGCTCTCTGTTTCACTTTGGTTGAAAGATTCATCAATAAGGTAGTACCTACTGTAACTGTGAGGCTAAACTAGAAAAGCTAGTACATACTCTTATTATGAGACTAAACTGCACATGCCAGAAAAGCAATGCTTACAGAAATTGACTATATATCGATATATATGGACCTAGCAAAAAAACCCATCAAGAGTAAATCAAGAGCAAATCAAGAAAATACTTCAAATCTCTAATCTCTCTGTATTATGCATCATCATCAAGACAAACAAAGCTCTTCAGTTCTTTTGAAACACACTAAATCAACAGAAATTTCAGAAATTTCAATCAAGGATCTGCTGATAAAAATCAGCTTCTGAATGTAATGAACACATGGGAGTAGTTGTCGTCAATCAAAAAGCCTTGATTTGCCCTTTCAAGACTCTGAATTTCTGATACACTTCCCCTGCTAAACGTTGAAAAATCATCTTACCTTTCAGGAATTGTTTCTGTCCAAATGCAGATACAATGGGAGGTGTATTAATTCAGATCCCTCCCTACATAGATTTAGATGGCTTGCTACTTTAAGATTCTACTTGTATCTAGGTTCAATAGAAAGTGGCCAGCTATTTGTCTTCATATGCTGCCTTAGCAGTCGAAATACTTGCAAGAACACACATTCGAGTTTCTAAGCTCAAGCTCCCTCTCAGGATGGCATCAAACACCACAGAATTACAACCTAACAACTTCCCTCACATACTGGGGTGAAAACCCAGCCTTACTGAAACTCTCAGGGACTCCAAAGGGGAGGGATTTCTCCTTTTAGTTATTTACATTAACTCTTAATCCATGATTATATACTGCTTAATGCATTAACTACCTCTCACCTTTCACAGCATCAAGTCTAAAAATAACCACTATTGACAATATTAGTTTCACTCTTTAAGATACTTTTATTTAAAATGAAAATAAAACTCCAGTGCTATGTCTCATTTCTCATATCACAATGGCTGAAGAAAACAATGAAAAAACAGGGGTATCCTGTGATCTTAACACTCGTTATTTACTAAAGATTGTTCAATCTTCTGCATAAACATGCTATATTAAACAATGGAAAGAGGAACAGAAAAATTATCAAAAAGCAGTTGGACATGAACCACCTATAGTTTCAAAAGGGCTGTTATCTAATTAAATTTGCTATTAGAGTCAAGATTACACTTGCTTAACGCAAACATGACAAATTCACTTATTAATGTTACCAGAATGATATGATCTCATCAAAATCTGACTATGCCAGAAATCATGAATTTATAACAGAGGCCAAATCCTGCTTTCTGATTCATGTATGAGTTTGATGCTGTAGAAATTCACTCCTAGTTTATCAACCAGGAAAGATCTGTCCCACTGAACTACTGCACTCAGGAGTTCAAGGTAGGAAATACTTGGCCCAAACTCTCTCTCAATAATGCAAGATACAATCTACTCTATGCAGCCAAAGCAAAGCTTTATTGATAAAAGTAGTTTTATGCAAATGTTCAGCTATAAATTACTTCTAAAGAACTGGCACTGCCATGTTCAGACATCTATTTAAAAATGCTATTATATTCTTTTTGGATGCTTATCAGATATCTTATTAGATAAAGCTTTGTTCATGTGAATTTAATTATTCGGGTTTTTGCTAAGTTCTTTCATGTTGGAGTTTCTTACAAAGCGATTTCAAACTGTTTCATTTTCTGAATAAACTCAGTAATTCCAAACAACCTTTGCCTAGAAGAGGAATAAAATAATGATCAGGAGCTCAAAATCATTTGGTCTTCCAAGCATTCGAAGGATTTAAAACATAGAATTTAACTCTTCCACTTCTCCCCTTTGAAGGGTGTCATTTTTAGTAAAGTAACATAGCCTCGGGTTTCTTCAGAGTTAGTGCATTGCAATATTCTGTATAATACCAGAAGTGCAAACAGTTTAAAACAGAACCAAACATCAGTAGTCTGAAGACTTGTGTTTAAGAAAAAATCAGAATCAAGTAAGTATTTTCTGAAAAAAAAAATAATGTGGTATCTTTCTATTTACACGCTCCAAACCTAGGAATACTATTTTATTCAAGTACTAGTTAGAGTGGAAGATATAAAAGTTCAGAGAAAAATCCATAAGAAAAAGGCTTAGAAATTAAAAACTCAAACCACTCATTTTACATTATTTTAATTACTATTAGTCTTTTTACAGTTACTCACTACACTCATTATAAACCTCACAATTTAAGAGAAGTTCATTAATGCCAAACAGGTTTCTCTCATTTCAGTGATTTTTCTTAGGAGTCATCTAGGAAAATCTGAAGAAAAAAGGCAAATTATCTAAATTGCGAATATGTTTTAATTTCAAAATAATTTGAATTAATAATTTTTGAGACACCCCAAATTTCCTGAAAACTCAAACCCTTCCATTTGTATTAAACATTTGGAGTGTATTCAGTCTTAGACACACTACATTTAGGTGTCTATATACAGATCTTCCTATTTAAGCTCTTACTCTTAAAGGGGATCATCACAGTTTATGAAGCCAGAAATGCAATCAGCTCATGCAGAGGTACATACAAAGACTTAATTTTAGGTATTGGGTGTTGAATCCTACCCTTGGTCTCAAATCAGTCAAAACTTTGTTTCTGTTTCTCTTTGTAAGTATGAGATAAAGTAAATCCCAACATGAAATTGGAAATATCAGTTACATGTGGTGAAATTTCATCAAAATCAACATATTGTACAAGAAAGGTCTAATTTAACAAGTCTTTCCTGAAGACAAAACGATCATCAGGGGAAACAAGCAAACAAACAAACAAACAAACAAAGAACAACAGCAAACAAAAAAATCCAGACCTACTCTAGTCCACAATAACTAGGAAGTTTCCTTTCTCTTTCTCCTTCAAGACAATAATCCTAACGGATATAAGACTCCAACCTTGCTAAGAGGGTGTACATGTACTCCAAAACTATATCCTCATGAACAAGTACTCAATAACAAACCATTTCAGAGCTCATTGAAAAGTTACAACGCAAATGTTAACTATTGGAGGAAGGACCTAAACAGCAAAGAGGCACTAAAATAGGAAAAATATTAATACTAAATATAAAGATGTTTTCCTACCTGTGTGCAGACAAATTACTGAGGTACAAGGTGTATTTTTCTTCAGCAGACAGCCCATCCATCATCAAGTAAAAAACACGAAAATTACTCTGCTTGAGAGGTTGCATAATGACACGAGACTTCTCCAACATGTATGTATAAATCCTAGCTGATTGAGAAACAAACAAGTAAATTCATCATTATACTTATTGCTCTAAACTTATGTATGTTAAACCATTCATCATTGCAACACTGAAGAATAAACAATGTTTCTTATAAAACAGTCTGAATTGAGCATGATATCAAAAGTATTACCATTCATTATACCATGTTTTTTTTATACAAGTCACATATAAACCCCTACTTCTATTAAAATTAGTGGAACAAATGTCTTACTCTCTTACATTATCTTTAAAATCACTTAATTTTAAAGACAATACTTAATTTTAAAGACAATAATGTACTCTGTTTTACTTATTTGAGGAACCAGTCATCGTATTTGGGAAGACCTTGTAAGAGACAAGCTGTTAGTCATCTTACTGATGTATGGCCATCTGAGCATTGGTATCTATTCTAAGCTCCTTAATGAAGAAAGATGCAAGAGAGATTCAAGACATCTTGGAAAAACTGTCCTTGGAACCATTTCTTCTTCTTCTATTGGCAATCAAGAATGCTCAGATTAATAGATGGCTACTTCTAGATGGCTACAAAGAGCCAAATCCTCTGCAAACTGGTCGTCAACAAGCTCACTAACCTATGCCTGGGAAAACATGGGAATCTCAGAGGGGTTATGATGCCAAATGAGAACCATGGGAATCAGCACATCTGGGAAGAAGGTGAAGGAAGATGAACCTGACCACAATATGCCTACAGAAATGCTGATAACAGGATCACACATAACCTGAGGCTCACTAAGGTTCTGAAAGAAGCAAAACACAGAAGCAGAGGAAATATTGAACCCTCAGATCCATTCCCCTGCTTCACCAGATTACAGGCATTTTAGAAGTATTTGTGAAGAGACAGAAGGAGATTCACTGTTTTGGGCAGTCTGTTCTTCAGCCCTCCACTGACTGAGGGCTGAAATTTAATGAAATTTAATGAAATATAACAAGGGCAAGTGTAGAGTCTTGCATCTGGGCAAGAACAACCCCAAGTTCCAGTATAAGCTGGGGAATGACCTATTAGAGAGCAGTGTAGGGGAAAGGGACCTGGGGGTCCTGGTGGACAGCAGGATGCCCATGAGCCAGCACTGTGCCTTGGTGGCCAGGAAGGCCAATGGCATCCTGGGGTGTATTAGAAGGGGGGTGGTCAGTAGGTCGAGAGAGGTTCTCCTTCCCCTCTACTCTGCCCTGGTGAGACCGCATCTGGAATATTGTGTCCAGTTCTGGGCCCCTCAGTTCAAGAAGGACAGGGAACTGCTGGAGAGAGTCCAGCGCAGGGCAACGGAGATGATGAAGGGAGTGGAGCATCTCCCGTATGAGGAAAGGCTGAGGGAACTGGGTCTCTTTAGCCTGGAGGAGACTGAGGGGTGACCTCATTAATGTTTATAAATACGAAAAGGGTGAGTGTCACGAGGATGGAGCCAGGCTCTTCTTGGTGACAACCAATGGTAAGACAAGGGGCAATGGGTATAAACTGGAACACAAGAGGTTTCATTTAAATTTGAGAAGAAACTTCTTCTCAGTGAGGGTAACAGAGCACTGGAACAGGCTGCTCAGGGAGGTTGTGGAGTCTCCTTCTCTGGAGACATCCAAAACCCGCCTGGACACCTTCCTGTGTAACCTGATCTCGGTGTTCCTGCTCCAGCAGGGGTTATTGGACTAGATGATCTTTCGAGGTCCCTTCCAATCCCTAACATTCTGTTATTCTGTGTACATCACCCTGCAGTTCCAGATGTGGCAGACTAAAGAGAACAAGAGAACACTAGGCTGTAGCTAGATGTCAGGGCCCTCCCTGTGAGCGAGGACCAGTTCCCACTTACCCCACTGTTCATACGCTTTATCTGATCATTGCTTAAATATTAGCTGTGGTGCAAAGACCAGAAGCATGTCCCTTCACACAAAACTGAGCAGCCCCACCACTAGGATGCAGTACATGCTATGGCTTTTAAATCTCTATAATATGACAGAGCTTTCACAGGCTCTTAGGAAGCATCCTTATCCTAGAAAAGACTGCGGAGTTTAGAGGATAAACTGCACTTCTCAGCAATGGAGGAGCAATATTTTTGAAACCCTTTAAGTAGAGGAGGATATTAAACCACACCTTCCCATAGTCAGGATGACAATCAAGTCATCTAAGACTCCTTCCTTTATGAATTGGAAGTAGTTCTTGAATATTCAGTGATAGAAAATACTGGTGCATGCTTCCTGCAGCACAGTAAGTATGTTCTCTAAACACATACAATTTTTGAGCCATTCATGTTTTCTAAGTTTTTTTTTTTCTTTTTTTTTTTACTTTTTTGAAGCAAGACAGAATGAAGCATAAAACAGCACTCAGCTATTCAGTGCAGTCAAAACTGTTGCATTTCTAGGCATAAACAGAAGCACAACTTCAGATTCCTTAGAGGCCTGAAGTTTGAAGGCAGGGTGGGAGCTTAATGACTGCTTCAGGTGGGGATAGTTGGAATGGTATTTTTAATGTACATTTCAAATGTACATTTACACAGTCCTAAAATTACATTCAGCCCTTTGAAGGCAACTGCGAGGCTGATGTGGCCCCAGTGAAAATGAGTTTGACACCCCGATCTATATTGTTAAATTAAACACAGCACGCTTGGAGTTTCTTGAAGTTGTGTGTATGAGGGAATGTGCCCTGTAGGGTGGGGGGCAACAAAAGTGGTGAATCTTAACATGTTGTTTTGAGAAAGGTCTCAGCAGTTAAATACTGTCCCCGAGCTAAGTAAAACTATGCACACAGTGCTACTCTGCACAGGCCAAACCATCCCAGACACATCCCGATTAAGCAGTATGGAAGATCAGTGGTGTATTTTCCACCCCTTCTTCTACTGAGCTGCACAGGCATGGCCTGACATGTGCTGGCAACCAAAACCATGCCCAGAGTTCTATCTACAGAAGAGACAGTAGGACTGACAGAGAAGAGTTGTACAGCTGACTTGCAGAACCAAGGAGACATGATCTGGCCCATTTAATCATCCAACAAAACGTAGAAATTAACTCCTACTATTACAGAACGTATATTATGAGAAGCTGAATATCGGCCATCTTGCCCCCTGTTGCTCCACCACAGTAAAAAGAACAGTGCTGGAAGTAAAAGGGCACACTTAAGAAATTATTGAACTGGTAGCAGGATATTTTTCTGGTGCGAGTAACTTTGCAGCACACTGCAAATTGAAGCAACGCAATCTTAACCTTTCATGGCAGGACTGGCCCAGCCACACACTTTCATCAGAATCACTCATTACCTGGCTACCATTCTTACAGGGTAGAATGGAACAGATGAACCTGAAGGATCATTCCATCTTTTATTGTGCTTGAAACTTATTTCTCAGTAAAACTAACCCTACCATCGATTAATTTGAAAAGAGGTCATTACGAATCTTTAATCACTTTTATTTGTGTGTAATGATCTTCACTAAGGCTTTCATAACTATCACTCAGGTGCTTTTAACATTCATTGATTAATAAAAGCAAGAAAAATGTTACTGGAGGTCATCTATCTGATTAATTAATACATTTAACGTTTATGACAGGCAACACCACTTATTTAGATGCCACAAATTCATTCAGCCCTTTTTAGGTCACCTACTTTAAAAAGGCTAAATACATTTCATCTCAGCACCTCCAGCAATGGGAAGAGCTGTTAAGAAAAGTCAAGCTTCTGATCAGCAAGAATCACACACAGCAACATCTTAATGGAGTTACAGTAGCTCATAAAGAAAACTATCACAGTAATATGCCTCTCTACAAAGTGAAATGATATGTTCTTTAATCTATGTGTGAAATAAAAGGGAAAAATAATAGCGTTCCAGAGCAAAGTCTGCCATTTTTGTGCAATGTTAACTGTGTGTACAGGCACAAGGAAACTGGAACTTGCTTTAACAGATCACTTGATCTACTGAGCAGCTACAAAGTCGGCAAAGTGGGCTCTACTGAAAGTCTTGCCAGTGAAATCTTTCTTTCACCTACACCTTCTTTGAAACTACATTGGTCTTTTTCAAAAACCATGCTGCCCTAAACACAGATATTGCTAAAGACAAAATAACATTTGAAAGTTCAGAGCTGAAGCACAGTACAAAAACACATCAGAGAGCTTAGCTGGCTGCAGTCTTTCTCATAACAAAAATGGAAATTCATATCGGAAACTTTTTAATTGATAAAAAATGTTTGTAAGACACACAGCATTCTGCTTCTTTTTGCAATTCAAATTACATCATTCAATTTCAGTGCCATTTGAAAAAAAAAAATCAGGCCTTGCTTTTCAAAAAGTGAAGACTGAGAAAAGCAAGGCCTGAAAAGCAAGGCCAGAAAAACTGGATGATAAGTTTGTCAGGCTTGATTTTCTCTTCCTAACCTTCTTGTTTAGTAATTTGAGGAAACTGACAGAAGCCTTACCTTTCACCCTAGGAATTATATTAACATACCTGAAACACTATTTACTCTTTCTCTCTTTCCAAATAAAAATAAAATGCAGTAGTTTTGCTTCTGGAAACAAATAAATAATAATACTGGCTTTGAGTAGAATCAAACTCAACAGCTCCAGCCTTGTTTTCAAGACTTCATGGCAAAGATCCGGCTTATGAGACTGACTGAATCAAGCATGTAGATTAAAACTATGGCCAACATGTCTGTTATTTAGGCATATTGGACTTTTTATAAACTTTATGTGACAAAAGTCAACATTTCCAGGGTCTAGGCATAAAAGAACTTCAGCATGAACAAAAAGCTGTCACAAACATCACTGATGTCCACTCAAAATGCAAGGAATGCTACCTTGAGCTTGCCCTCTGTAGTAAAAATTTACACATTGCATGCCCCTTCCTTAGCAAATTGTTCCAGATCTCCACCCTTAAGATCTGTCTGTTAAGCAGTTTAAACAACCTAAATCCTTTGATGAAGCCAGTCTAGTGTCACCTGGACTTTTGTTTACAAACCAGACATATTTAGCCCAGTTTGCCTCAGTGAGTTATGAAGTCATGGCTCAGCAGAATCAGGTGCTCTGCATATTTACATTTTTCATTCATGTTTAAACAGTGCAAGACAGTAAATACTGCTGCAAATGATCTTGCAAATAGATACAGAGAATCACTGGGTGGGATTTAAACCAGCCAAAGACAACATGCCTGATGCTTTTCTCGTTTATAGTGGTGTAAATCCGGGACAATTTCACTCAGAAGTGATTCTTTGGAGTGGCCTAGAAAAGGAGACATCTACAATGCAAATCAAACAGCATGAAAAGGTTCAGCTTGCAAAAATATAAAAACCACTTCTACTTCTGTACCGAGGCTTCTCACTCTTGACTGTAAATTATGGAACTTTCAGCTAACCTTAGATTTGGTAAAAGTAATTGATTCAATTCCTAAATATTTGGGGAATAGTAGGGCAGAGAAGTTGTTTGGGGTTTGTTAATATTTGTTAATGGACTTGACTACCCCTAGATTTTCTCATTTAATGCCTATGGTTTGAAAGCAGTAAAAACACAGCAATAGTATATCAGAAACCTGACAGGAGAGCCTGATTAACTGATTCCACATTTATATCATTCACAGACAAGGGCTGTAAACTAAACTGGCAAGTCTGTGTAAAGCTGTTTGAAAGCTCAAGTCCCTGCAAACTCAAGCAAGGCACCCAAAACTGTGGGAATACTTGGCCTCGAGGCCTTAAGGCTTCTGCTCCTCATCTGACACAACCTCAGGTCAGAAGTACTGTGAAAATGAAGCCATTTAGCATTTTATGTTTCTGAAACGCTCATACAGTGAAAAAGGTTGATGAGCAACACAAAATCCACAAAAAAAACAGCATAGAATAGAATAAAAAGGCACAAGCCATACATGGATCAGCTAAGGGAAAACAAACTATCTAGTAGCAGTTCACTGAAGAAATATAGTCCATTCTCTGCACTGAATGATAGGCAAAACAACAGCATTAAATTTGTATGCACAAGGCAATCCAAGACTATCTCAGAAAACTTCAATTCTGGCATTTCCTAACGTTCATATGCTTAACGTTTCAAAATTAGTATCATTTTCATCTGTTTGCATTTGTGCTCTGTGTGTGTAACAAAAAGAGAAAAAGTGTGCATACAGTGTAATTATGATAACTAAATATATGCAAATTAAATGTATATTACATAAAGGGTTTATAAAAAGTTAGTTTTAGGGACTGAATTTAGGGATTATTTGTATAAACTCAATTCAGATGCTATTTAGTCCATTCCAATGTTTACATCGCTTAATATTACTCCCACAACAGCACATAAATGAAAAAAAAGAGAGAAAAAAGACACTTTTTAGTTTTACATCTGCTTTACAAATGTCCTATGTTTGTAAAACAACACAGGGAAAAAAAAGTGACAAAAATTTCCCACTCAGTGACATTTTCACTGAACAAACTTATTTGCTAAAGTACAGTGAACTCTCTCAAGAAAATGAATTATAATTCCCACTCTGAAATATTTATGAAGAATATTTTTAGGAAACTCTTCCAAAAGCATAAAAACATTTAGAATGATAAAATGTTATGTCGTTTTGGAAATGCTCATCCAAAGAAATCTAATCTACTTGGATCAAAAGTGTGCCTCACCACACAGCTTTTGCATTCAGGAAGATCAGTGCAGGTAGGAAACTCTGTGTACAGTTACTTCTGCATACACCTCTCACTTTAGAATCGAGTAAGTTTATTATGACCTCTGCAGACCAGAAATGAAACCTCTCCATGACTGCCTGCAAAGATCAGAATCTTCAGAATCAAACTGAAGTTTTGCACAATATTTTTTTTTTTTCCCCCCACTACTGAATGCTTACTGGGGATTGTGAGACTCCCACTTACTCTGAAAGGAGGTAGAAATCCTAAACTAATTTACCTCTAAAAAGAATAAACATCAAGATGATTCCTAGTTCCTTTAGAAAAAGCTCAAAGCTGTAATAAATTACTGCTAATCTCAGTATTACAAGGTATACCTGTATTTTTTTTTTGCCCTAAACAAAGGAGTTTGTCACTTATTATTAAGGGATATTTAAAATACTCAATACAGTATTAGATGGAAATGCAAAAATTAATCTCTTTGTTACTTTTATTGCACAGTAAAGTGATAACAGCTGTCACAGCTTGTTCATCTCAGGCATAAAGGAAATACGATTTCGTAGGAAATGTAAGAGGAACCAGTGGCGCTAATTTTTTTCTTGTCTTTCTCTGCCACCTCGTGGTTGCACGGAACAGGTCTCTGCTCCTTAATACTGTGCATTACTCTTGACAAGCTATGAATTCAAATGCTGTGAGACATGTTCCTCTGATACTCCATAAAACCCTCTTGCCTTTTTCACATACTTTAAGGCCATTGATGTCTAGCTCTGGCATTCCTCAGCTACTCATCTGTGGGTGGTATAAAAACAAAAACATTGGACAGATTAAATGATACTTACCTGCAATTAATGTTTTTTTCTTCTCACAAAACTGTAGCTCAAAATATTTTATAAAACAGCTGGCAAAATCATTCAAGGGTGTCTTAGCATGTCCAAAGGCCTCCAAGATACAGTTTACCTGCAAGACAATGGTAAAGTAATAAGAGAAGAAACAAAAGCAAAGATATTTCTATAAACATCAGTGAGGTTGGTTTGTGACCAATAACTGGGAAAAAAAAAAAAATAATAATTTTTCAGCTTTGAATTTAATGAATTCCTTGAACATGTTTTTTTCTTTTTCTTGTGTGTTTGTGGTTTTGGGGTTTGTTGTTGTTGTGTGTTTTGTTTGCTTGTTTTTTTCCTAAATTGAAGTAAGATGGCTGCAAAGAAAAAAATAGTGGAAGCTGTAAATGGAAGGGGAAAACAATGGCTCACACTTGAGTTGTGTCCTCACAGGTAGTTTGGATACATGTGACTGGAGTCATATGCCCAGAGCTGTCATGCTTAGCAAAAAGATTAGAAGCTTTGAAGGCAGCTGTGACTGTAAAGTTACGATCAGTCAATACTAATAACCAGCCGAAGGAATTTAAAAGCTTTATACGATACTAGAACTGGCACAAATTATTGATTTAAAATAGAATTACTTTGGCATCATACTAGTGAAAAAGTGAGGAAAAAAAAGAGTTTCTGAGTTTTTTATGGCATCTCTCAGTAATACCTTTCCATATTATATCTTCATGGTCATAGCAATTATTTTTAGAAGATTAAAAATTTAAAAAATAATAAATGTATTAAATATGCCACCTTAATTCCATGTACTCCTCTGTATTTACCTTTTTTGTATATAATTAGTTTGTTACACTAAATTGATTCCCTTCAGCAGTTTCCTCTTTTGCATCCTAAGAATTTGATTGCAATGTGGCCTCAATACACTATTGTTCTGACATTAAGAGTGGTTTGCTGAAGCTGGATGACATTGATGGGCAGAGGCAGGAGGGAAGGGGGCTGTGGAGTAGCACCGGTAATGTGTGGTTCCAACCACAGAGAGAAAACTCTTAAAATCAGGCCCTTCAGAATTATTAATTAAAACAGCTATTTGTGCAGTAGGTGGCAGCAGAAAACTAGTCAGCCTAGTTTTGGTTCTACTCCAGCAGAATTATTTAGGATGTATTTGCTCATTAGGCTAATTCAGCACTTCGTTTAACCTGTGTAGCTTTATTAACTTTAATGGTGTGATGCATAATTGCAGCAGGAATAAATTCAGGCTATTGTATTCATTAAAGCACTTTAAAAGGCAACTAAACTAAAATCTGTACTTGATTCCCCCTGGGAGGGAACTGCTCCAACTATCTTTGCTGTCTGAATTCAAGTGTCCCATCTACGCTAATTACGAAGGATCTTTCTCTAACCAAAGAGCAACTCATTTGTTTTAATATGTGATGATTCTCCTCTGCCCACATTGGCTAAGACACATTAACACACATGAGTACGTCTATATTACTAAAATAAACAGGACCGGGAGCAGGGCTCTCTATCCTCTACGGTGAATGGCAAGGTAAGGTTCACATTCAGACATCTACCTCTCTTTTTCCAGAATAGGGTGTACATTGGACATGGTTCCTGGCACATGGTGCCCTCTGAACCATGTGGCCAGAAGACCTGTTGGGGATTTAAACTGTGTCAGGGAGCAGGGTAACAACTGCATGTTAGGGATGTTTTTTCAGTTTACTATATAGATGTAGAATAGGTTAAAGTAGTCTACAAAGTTAACTGATTTTTAGATGGAGAAAAATAGGCCTGGTCAGCCCCCTCTCACACTGATTCCTGTTCTTAACTGAGGAGAACATCTCATCTTATTTGCACTGGACCATGATGGTCATCCCTCAGAACTTTCCTGTGGTCAAGAGGCAAGTTGAAGTGGAGACCAGACTACTCCCCATAGCTCCTGATTCCCACTGCTACCATAGCTGCATCCAAAACACACAGTTTTCAGTTGACTATTCACCAAGTTACTTATTTGCTTAGTTCTCATACTCATTGCTTAATCTGAACTTCAGGAAAGAAAAGGACTTGGAGGATCTGAGCTGAATTTTATAGCTCTACTCGAATAACATCTATGGCTTGATCAGTTCAAAACTGTAAGTAAACCTGTGCAGGTAGCAAATAAAAAAAAATACACAGTAGAAATAGATATCACTTGTAGATCTGGCTCTTGGGTTTAAAATAAAGTAAAAGTGTACTGTCCCTGTATAATGGTATTACTGCACACTAGGCTTTAAAATTTAAATTTTTAAAAAGTGAAAAATAACAAAAGTATTCTTAATATTGTCACATGAAACCTAGATTAAATGTGTCAGTTTAGGAACATCATCAATGAATCAGATAACACTGTGAAAAATGCTTTAACACATCAATTGTATGACTACGCAAAGTAAAGCCACAGCTTATTCAGTTGTGGTGTTTTCAGTGTCATCAGGCTTTTTTGATGTCTTCAAAAACACAAACGCAACACTGTTTTCTAAAATCTACCCAAAATTCATAGGACTTTTACTACCTTATCAGCTAGAATGTACAAAATGGGAACCAGTAGCCTTTTTGCACATCCCAATAATCCTGATTTGTAGATTGTTAGTGCCAGTTGTACTTCTGATACTATTTTATCATCTTTCTAGACAAGATTATGCATAATTCAGGAAGAAAGCAGTGTGTTTTGAGTGACGCATATGATGCTATCAAAAAAAAGCACAACGATTCTAGAGCTTTCCTGAATATCATGTATGTAGCCAGTGAAAGCTAAAGAAAAAAAATCTCAAGTTGAATATAAATGCTGTTGAGGAAGGTCACCAGAGTGAGTGAAAGAATCTAAACATATATTTTTTAAAGTATGAAACTCAAAACTCAGTTGTGATAATGCAGACTGTGCTAAAACATTCTGTGTAAATCTGTCTCTGAGCTGGGATCATCAGGAAATGTAATTTTCTGAATGAATATGAATTGGCAATCTAGGGGTAGTGTTACATCCGTAACACAAGATGCAATGTTTGACTGCAAAAGAAAACTGAAAATTTATAGTGTACTGGAAAGGAGATAAATTCATCTGATATATGAAGCAGGTTCTCATGATTTCATGCTATGCACTGAGCAGAATTCTGCTCTGCTATGGGAATAAAATATGACAGAGGTACTCAGAACTCTTGCCTATTTCATATTTAGCATTTAAATACTAGGCCATATACCTTTGTTCAATCCTTGCAGTTTTCCTGCAAATTTCCAGTTTCTGTCATACATACCGTTACTTCAGGCGTCTCAGCACTTCCGTCCACAACCACAGAGATAAATTTATTTACTACAATTAGTACACATTTAGGAGACAGTGACTTGTCACAGAAATGCTTCCTATTCACTGAAACATTGTTTTCCAAGGTCACCAAAGCATATAGAACAGAAACAAAACTGACCTCCAATTTTCAGCTTCCTCTCATCACATCAATGTGAACTTGACCCTGTTCTCATTCACGTAAATTCAGGGAAAGAAACCTGCTTTGACTTCAGTGGTGAAAATAAACCCTTCACGAACCTGTGCACAGCAGATGCTTTTTTCCTTACAGTTCAAATGTCTTTGTCTGTCTGAGATACCAGAATTTTGTTTTGTTCTACTCAGTGATCAGAATGCTACTTACATGTTTGATCTTTGTATCAAAGGCATTTCTGCTGGAGCTGGCTCTGCAAGTGAGGTGCTTCACTATCTGTTTGCAGGCTTCAGTTTTCCCAGAACCACTCTCTCCACTGCAAGATGACAGGCAAGAAAGAGAAGGGGGAATAATTGTTATTTTCACATTTGATATGTTATTTATATTCTCTCCTAGCTTTGTTTGAATGGATTTAAAATATCTCAGCCAAACTTTCATTTCAAATAACAGAAGGTTTATGGATGGCAAATAATAAAGAACAAAATACAGGAGATGATAGACTGGCTGTCTATGTTCATGAGGGCTGTCACAGCTGTCAAGCTGTATTGTCTTGTACCACAAGACAAGCCAATCAAACCTAAAGATTTCAAGCCATTTTGAAGGTATTATTTATAGCAAAGATTTTATCTCCTCTTTTATCTCTGTCCAGCAAAGGAGCCTGATAATGCTGCCTGGTTCTCTTGGCAGATGGGGAACTACTGTGGTAAAGATGGGAGTCAGAAGGAAAGGAAACTGTAGAATAGAGTTTACAGGAATATAGAATACAGGAAGAGGGAAAGAAAATAGCAAAGGAACAGGAAGAAAAAGATTATTGATTTTACATCCTGCACAGTTTCTGCAGAGCAATACACTGACTTCAGTGATCCCGTTTCACTTAATTTCTTGCTCATGATATGGAATAAATGTTTCAGAGAACGAGAATCTCTGAGGGGGGAAATGAGCAAACAAGACAAGTTAAAAGGCAATATGAACAACAAAGGTAGGAAGAAACAACAGAAAAGTGGAGGGATAGAGGACAGAAGCAAACTCAATGGTGTGCTTTAAGCATGGAAAGGGAAGGAAAAGAAACAAAAGAGATGGGAAGAATAAAGTTACTGAAGCTTAAGAAATTAATGTAAGAATTTTTTACTTGAATTATGAGAAGTTGTTTTCTTTATAGAAAACTGACCCAAACAAAATGTAACCTGATGCTCTTCCTTTGCTTATCTGCTTGATCAAATTTAAAAGGCTGTTTCTACAACAAATGAGAGGGGAGCAAAATATAGTACCTGGCTGGTCATTGCTTTATCTTTTCAAATCTCACTTGTAAGGAGAAATAAATTAAATAAAAGAAGAAACAAAAGAGGGAAGGACAAAAAGGTCTTCATACTCAGACAGGGATGGGATCTTTGCACCATTTAATGTCATTTAACTCTTATAGGACATACATGCATCTCTGGTGAATATCTTGGGTTTTTGCCTGATAAACTGTAGTCTTAGGTGACAAGACAGATGTCTCATTACTATATGTGATGTGTCAAACTGTTTTTACCTATGTCATCATGTTTCTATGATGAGCTGGAGTCTTACCCTGGACTTCAAACTCCTATTGGCATCAGTAGGAGGTTTGTGGTCCAAGACTGCAAAGGTTTGCAACCTGGATATTTGCTATGTAAAGACTTCAAATAAAAAGACACAAACCTGTATTTAAATGAGGTCTTAGAGCAAAAGAAATAATTTCTAGTCAAGAATGTCACTGTCACAGCTAATATGAAACTAATATCTCTACAGAATTGACAAGTTGCTCTGTAAGTGCACTATCCCTTGCTCAGACCTTCAGCTTCTGACTTTCTGATGACTTCACTCTCCAAATGTTAATTGTACCATTCTGCCTCTGTTCTTAAGAAGTAACATTACTCTTCTGTCTTTATAGTGGTTGTGTCCAAGTTCCATGTTACTTTGCCTGTTAACACTAACAGGAATAGAAAAAAAAAAAAGTGAAACAGGGCATTAGTTCTGTGATACTCCTCCCCTAGAGACACTTCATACTCTTGCAAATTGCAGATCCTATGCCTGTGTTATCCAGAAAGTCAGTGAGCTTAGAGATAGTTATAAATCTGTGTTGCACCATCACTCCTACCACCCACTAACACTGGCCAGTCCTCTGGCACCTGTGTGTCATGATGATGAAATAATTTTGTCCCTCCACAGCATACTTAATCCAAAATCACAGCTGCAACCTGCTATCACTATACCACAGCTTACCAGCAAGGTTAGAAACCGTGGCTCTTTGGTTATTTCAGCTGTTAAGGACCTTCTCTGAAATTTAAACCTCTCTGAAGTTTAGTACAGTCACAGTTACAGAAGATGCCGCTGAGCTGAAGTGTTCATATATATGCTTGAAAATCAGATCTGAAATAAGTCATAGTTTCTAAGAACTCACAGCTTGTCTAATGTGTACTGCCCTTTATACCCAGCAGATAAATATTTGTATTTGTATCATCCTGAGGGCTGAATAAGACTTGAAATTTAACAAATTGTTGTAATCTTTTACTATTTTGCTTGCTTAGCCCCATCTTCATCTACCAAAAGTAGATGAAGACTTTTCCAGGATTAGTAGGATGGGGTTATTTTTCAAAAAATCTTTCTCGAAACTGGGAGGCAAGTAGGGAGAGGAGAAGAAGGAATGCTAAAGTAACATTTGATGCGCCTCTGATTGGTTTTGAGTGTTTACAAGGCATGCATGCAAATTATAATTACAAACAGAAAACAGAACAAAGGAACTGGAGTGTTCACCATTAGTTTCCACACTTAACAATTAATTTGTTTCCCTTTTTAAATAAAGCTCTGTCCTGGTTTTCGCTGCAAGCTAACTGTGGCTCGGGTAACACAGGACCATGTGAGAGTGCACAAAGTGGACAGTTGCTGTCCCTTCTCGAATATTTCTTCCCAAGATTGCTGTTTCCTAAACATTGCAGTGACACAAAGATTGCAGTGACTACAAAGATTTGACACTCTCAGCCCAACTGTTAATTTTACAGTGACTGACACTTTGGCCGGCAGTGTCACAGGAGCTTATTGGCTCAAGTGGTTGCCAGAAGGGCTCAGGATTCACCAGAACTTGGTTGCTGAAAGGGAGACATGGTGTCACTTAGTTGTTCCGTGGGTTTCAAAGGGTTATGTTCACTGCTACTGAAATACAGACTGATACACCAAGAAAGAAATGCTATGTTAGGTAAAGTTTTAATTGTCGATACCATTGTTTGGAACATTTGGGGCAATAAATAATTTAACAACGAAAAAATAATGTGGTACCTTGAGCCAGATCTTGTTTACTCCATTTACTTTGAGATGGAGTAAAATTTTTTGTAATGTCCCCATTGTCCACAATATCTTTGCTTTAACAATTTAATTATGCCTAGAGAACACTTCCTTTTCTCTGTTTTAAATAATTGCTTCACCACTATATTTTTCAAAATCTAATTTATAATATGAACATTGGTTTCTTATGATTTTTGGATGGACTGCCTTATCCAGATGGAGGAGAAGCTAACATTGCAGCAGAAAAGCATTCTTCCCCAGCAAAACTTCATTAGAAGGCATTATAAAACAGACAAAGAAAAGCAGGCTCAATGACACATAAAGAAGGTCAAATTAGGAAATTAGTAGAGACAGTGTACGCCAAGGAAAAGGAAAACGAACAGAGAATTTGAAATCCTATGCTCACCAAGGGCTTTAGGGAAGTTCCAGTGAACCTTCTCATTTTATTACTCTTTTGGCTTTGTAACTTTCCTATATAACTACCTGATGGAGGCCTTGATTCCTACTATATTTCATTAATTTTTTTAGTAGGACCTTAAATACACCTCTAGTCTCTGTTATCTTAAAATAATATGAATAATGAGAAAAACAAACTCTGTTTTTAAATAAAACATTAGAAACTAAAATTGTTCAGGAAAAGTGTAATTAAAAGTGCAAAACTACAAAGTCATGCGAGGCAAACAACTCAAGGTGTTCTACAACCAGGGGAACCAAAGAAGCTACGCCCTGCAAATCCACTGCACTTGGATTAGCACCCAGCTCTTCTGCTGTCTTGGGCCAGTCCAGCTGGGCCACTGGCCCCACTCACACCAGTGAGCTCAGTGCTAAAGCACGTGGCTGCTGGTCAGTCCACACCAAGTGCCTGGATGTCACCTTTCAGAACAGCTGTGGTTGGAGATACAACCCGGCTTCTTGATGGCTCCCCAAAAACTATAAAGCCTGTGTGAACACCTCAGCTCTGAGACTTCCGTGGCTGCTGGTGGCCAACAAGTTCAAAAGTTATTGAATGGAGCGGGACTTAGATGTGGACAGACAGAATCGTCACGTAGAATTAGTTAACCTAGGAAGCCCACCTAAAATAGTCAGAAAATAGCAAGCGCCAGGCAAAATCTTAAGAATTAATTCCTGCAAATACTGAGAAGTATATCTTGCATACCCTCAGTTTCTGCATATTGGCCAAGTTCATCTATATATTTATGAATTCAGATAACAGGATCATTATCGTTTGGTGTCAATTCCAGTACAAATAAATGCTGTAAATCATCTGCTTGGGAAAAAATATGACAAAACATAAAACATGTAAGGAGGAATGTACCTGCCATTTCAGAACATATAAGTGACAGGGTTTTATTGTTTGCATTTCATTTTCAATTCCGACCAAAAGTACCACGTTCAGAAGTGTAGGAATACTTAACAAAACAAACAACCCTACTCCTGCACTACTTGAATTATAATCAGAAATGTTAGAAAACTTCCAACAGAATTTGTTCATGTAAGATTTCCACCAGTTTTAAAGATGTGAAATTTAGTATTCAAAATTCCAATTCTGATAGTAAGATATACCCAGGGAAGAGAGAGAGTAAGCTTGCAAACTTTTTGGGTGACCACAGTTATTTCTTTCTTCTCAGTTTGCAGAGAATGTAAATGAGATACTGGTTCTTGCTTGATGACTGAGGTTTCGAGATTTGAAATAGATATGTGCAAGCAATACTGCTAAATATTAAATAATGCATTTTGTATCATCAATAGTGCTATCTGTAACTGAACAGCCCTGCATGTTAGTTGGAAACTATATTTCTAAAGTAAACTAAACTGGAAAGCACATTTCTAAATATTTTTTTAATAAGATGTCCAAATCTATAACTGTACTGCAGTAGACCATTGCATTTATAAGACATTGACTTATAATTTAAAAATTAAAGATTATTAACTTGAACAGAATGTCTGTGTGATGCCAAACTGAGGAAATCAAAAGCTTTCAAGGTCTTCCACTTTAAAAGACGAGGATTTGTCTCTATTCCAGATTATTTGGCTTGAAAATGTGATTTATATCACAACAAAACCATTGGATATCGACATTCCTGGCTGCTAACACATACAAAACTATAACATTTCATTTGACATATTCATTATTGGCTGGTTTTTTGTTGGTTTTTTTTTTTTTTTTTGATTCAGCAAATTAAGCCATCAGTATCCCATAAACCATTGGCTTGATCGACTGAAGATCCTTAGCTTTTAACAAACCTATAAACTATATTAGGCTTCCTAGACAGCTCCTCACTTATCTTGTCAGTGCATTCTCGTATCATAAATAGCAGGAGCAAAATGCAGTTAGAAGGAAGTTTTTACGAGAAGTCCACCTATTTAAGAATGTAACATAATGTTATTTTATTCTGTAACTCATGCAAAGTTCATATGAAGTCAGCTCTTGGTGTTAAGGATATACAAATGATGCTGGCTTGTTATAAAATAAAAGTAATTATGAATAACTGGTGGTAAACTCTTCAAGAATTTATCCAAATTCTTTCCTGTTGTAAAACACTTAATTCCAGTGAGTGAACATTTGATCAAATGTGAAGTGATGGTGGGGGGGAAAAAAAAAAAGAAAAATTTAAATTCTGGCAACATGGTAACCTTGTGGAGGAAATTAAGAGTATAGCTTCAGAAGACAAGAAAGTAAGTAAAGTGTGAAAAGACAGAGAAGGTGGAAAGACTGATCCAGATTATCCTGAGAGCTGTTTTCTTTGTTGTTGTTGGGGTTTTTTGTTGTTTTTCTGTTTGTTTGTTTTTCTTTTTTTAATCAATTCAGTAGCTTAATAGGATGTTTAGGGGAATAGATAGCAGCAGAAGAACAAAGTCATAAAGAAAACTGAAAGAAGCAACATTAAAATGAAATAATAGTAACTATGTCATCAAATTTGCAGATGAAAACACAGCTTCATATAGTTTCAATGGGACATTATGGAAATTCTGCAAAACAAAGTGATTTCACATCGCTGGAAATTGTAGGACCTAAAGTTTAATTCTAAAGCTTCTTTAAAACATAACCTTTTCACCACGGAAACACTAAGTTTTGGCACAGAAGGGTTGCCATTGGGTTTTCAGAGGGTTCTCTTTCACTATCAGTGTGTAACAATGTTACACTAACAACCTGATCTCAAATCTGTGCTAAATCTGCATTCTGCAAGTATAAGGTTTTTAACGTAATGCAGGTCAAACCAGAAATGATAAACTTGTTTAATTTATAAATTAGGGGCTAATAAGTATTTTTACAAGATACATTCCTAATTGCATGCAATTTCTAAAGACTATAGCAATGATAGAGTTACTGGAGCTTTTAGCTAATACATTGCAGTGCACTGACTGCTCCTTTGTTATTGCAGATATTTCTGTGTCCGCTGCCTGTTCTACCTTCTGTACGTTCATAGCACATACACAGCCTCTGCAAAGTGAACTATCTACTTGCAATTGTACCATTATTGGAATACATTTCCGTTGATACTTATGAATAGTATTTTATGTAATGGGTGGTTCATTTTACAAGACTAAAAAAAAAGTGACTTTCTTTTTTTTTTTTTTTTTTATGTTGTCTGTTTTGCTGCCTGGGGAGAGCCAGTCAACCTGCATGAATAGTGCTGTAAGACTCTGCCCTGCCAAAAATTATCAACATCTCCTGAACAAACAAATGGGATGAAAATTGAAGTAGTCCTTCAAGATCAGGAAGTAGTCTGGTGGTTTAAGCAAGGGTTTTAAGACCATAGGTTTGGATTTAGGCAGCTAAGTTCCAACTCAGGCAAGTTCAGATGCCTTCATCTCTTTTCATTATCATCTCTTGAGAAAATGTGGGAGGCAAAAATGACTAGACTAAGAAAAACAGTATCATTAAGGGTTACGCTGCATGCAGAATTCATTAGCAACAGTATGTGTCCAATAAAAGAGTAGAGTAATTCATGAATCATTAGTAATGGCCACTAAACTAGTGGGAAGTATGTTCCTGTAATTATATTTTGGCAGTAAAAAAAAAGAACCAAAAAACTTTGCTAATAGAAAATAAACTTTATCTCTACGAAATAAACAAGCTACAGAGTTTGATGAGTATGAAAGGATTAACATTAATAAGAGTACAGATTCAGATATTCTTCCCAGTCCTTTGGAAAATCTTGTGGGTAGCTCGGTGTACTGAAAATAAAATAAAAGACTCCTATAAGGAAATTACTATTTTTAAAAATAATAAACTCAAAATTTTCAGGAAAAATTCAGATGAGATTTTTACATACTGCTATCACTCGGTCCTTCTCTGGCAACTAATAATTAAGCTAGACTAATTTTGAGAATTGCACACAAAAAGTAAAATACTGGTATGGTACTAATTCACACTGCTGCATATCATATCACAACACGCACATCAAAACAGTAGCTTCCTCTCATGGTAAAATCTTTATAATGAAAGTAAAGCATAACTATGCTTATAAATTATATTAACAAATTACTTATACTATAAAATATCATTATAAGCAAAAGCAAAGTAGTATAGGTTGAAGAGTTTTATTGTATAATTGTATCATGTTTCACTTGCTAATGATGACAACAGAGGCAAAAGTGTATTCTCAGTGTGTGATTCCAGGAGTGCTCATATGCCAGAATGGCATGTCTTGCAGATATCAGGGGAATTTAATCTTGAGACCAGTGCATGCCCACAGGGACGATCTACTGCCGCTGAATTTACATGCTACTAATAAAAACAAACAAAACTAGCACCCTTCTGCTTTGGTGGGGCTGTTTTCCTATGTGGCATCCCGATACTCCTCACTGTAAGAGCTCTGGCTCAGGCCAACCATTCCAATATTAGAGCAGCAGCAAACACAGTACAAGGATTATAGGAACTATTTAGTCTAAGCCAAACGCATCACCAAAAACAGTGGGTCCTGCTTGGGCAACTCATTTTAATTGTAGAAGAATTTGGATTTAGAATGGATTCAGGTTAAAATAGCTCCTCAGCATCACCACCACCCTCCCAGGTGTAATTTTGACATGAGAGCATTTCTTCAGCCCAGATCACCAGGCTGCTACCCGAATGTTTGTGTTGGCACAAAGGATGGTGTGAAAATGAGGAAACGAGCAGTCAAAGGTAGATGGGCAGAAGCTCTTGTAGACACCTTATTCCAGTGTAACATTCTCATGGATCTATGGGTCCTTTTCACTTGTTCATCCACTATTCCTTCCTTCTGAGCGCTTGCATGAAATGGCCTGTCTGGCTACAGAGAGCTTCTCTGAGCTCCCTCATCTTCATTCAGCCTGTCATTCCACATTAGAGGTAAGTGTATTCTTTTAGTTTAAAATTTGTTACTAGGTGGACTTATCACATTATACATGGATGCCTGGAAATGTACCCACAACTCAGCTTTATAACTGGAGGTATTTTAAAATCACACAATTTTTTACTTAGGAATGAAGACTATGCTTGATACAAGACGTGGGAGAAAAAAAAGTAAAACACAAAAGCTTGGAGTATTTCAGAACTGCAGAATTGCAGTTACTTGGTTTGATAGAAAATGAAACTGATATCTTGAAAACTTCTCCATGAACTCCTCTTCAAGTGGAAAATCAAAGAAAAACTGACTGGATACTATTTCACATGCCCTAAGGGCCAGAAAGTCCACCCTGCTCCATGATATTTATTAGCATAGAAGTAATCAATGAAACATCCCTCACAGTCACGGAAGAACCTTCTTTTGCTGATAGCTACTGTTGTTTTACAGCTGAATTATCAAGAAAGTAGAAATCAATTTTGACCACAAATGCACACATATGACCAGGTGACAGAAAGAGAGGAGACCAATAACTTGAGTTACATCATGAATATTTTACAGGTTATTATTATTATTATTGTTGTTGGAAAACCCATGGAAATTTCCTATATCACCTTTACTTTCCAGGAATTATTTAGATTCTACCAAAGGACTAATATAATAAGAATATCTCATTTTTAATACCTCTTTATGAATTCCTAAAAGATCTCAATTCCCTTCTGTTTTCTCATTTAGTGCTAGCAGAAGAAAGGTATTTCAAATAACTGTTTCTAGCTGTTTCTGTCAAGTTGCAGCTATCCTTATCTCCTGTTCCAAATTACTACATGCTTTCCTTTCAGCTTCCATTTTCACAAGTGACCTTTAGCTCTAATTAATTATCCACATAAAGGATACTTTAGGATGGCATATATGTGGGTTGCCTTGATGTGATATGGAGATGTCTTGCCAAGTGCTGATGTGAACCGAGCACTTTCTTGTCACACTCTCCATCAGGTCTCTGATTTATATTAAGCTACAGTGGGCTGGGCAGGGATCGAGACAGTGGGGCTTAATATATGCCTTGACATACTGAAATGAAACCATCAGTAGCAACTGTTCCCTGACATCAAAGCCATTTATCAATAAGTACAATATTCTTTGTGTACTACTACATAATACTTAACTTGGCAGTTGGCTTTTTTCTTGAAGCGTGACCAAGTAATATTTTTTACCTCTTCTCTGTCTACACTTATACGCAACTTCACAAAGATACTAATCAATTAGCAGTGTCGCAAGTTCATACTTTGAAGAAAATGCTGAAAACAGTGCCTTAGGATATTTCTTATTTTTATCAATATTGTCATACCTAAAAAAGAGTTAATATGTACAAGATGATAATATGAATATACAGTAATGATTTCCTAATATTGCTTTTACCTCTGTTTAGATGTCACTGCGCACTGGTTAAATAAGTATCTATTCCATTCTGATTAGGTTATAAAAAGCTTACCTTTCATTTCAGCCAATCAACAGTCAGTTCCACACATAATTGATTTATACATTTATAATTTAGAAACTTATGAAGTATTTTTTAAAATAAACTATGCTTTTAAAAGAAACATTTAATTACAATATTCAGATGTATTTGAAGACTTAACGTACTTAATCAAATAATCTTAATTAAGACTTAATCAAATAATCACAGAAGTCTGTATCCACATAAACAAAATGCAATAGAAATGGGATGCATATGATTGTATTTATGTGCTAATTTTAATTCTTGTAACTCTAAACCAGCATCATTAGCTGCTTTTGAGTGTCATATCCTCTCCATTTCATAGTATTCAATTATATTGTAATTAGAGGTAGTTCAAGAGCATTTTTTTTCTTTCCCATAGCCCATGAAGTTCTGTAAACCCTTGCCAATATTTCAGCCAATAGCAATTGTCAAAGAGACAAGACTGACCAACAAATTTGTGCAACTACATCAAATTCAGCAGACTCATTGCTTTCAACTAGGATGAAGGAAGAAAGGGGATTAACAGATTTGGGGATCAGAAGTTTCAAGTGAACACAAGCTTTCACCATTATAAAACTCATATCTTCAGATAAGACTGTGTTTCACTGGAGATTTCTAGTACATTTATTCACAATCTTGAAGTTATTTATCATTAAAACAACACTGTGAATAAAGGAACTGGTTAAAGCCTATTCTGAAGCTGAAGAGGTAAATTACGAGCTCAGGGCCACACAAATATGTGAGGCAGAGTGGAAGTTCCAATACAGGTGCACCAACTCAGAGTTTTATAATTTAGTCAAGGACTTCTCATTTTTATTGTCATTAGATTCTATTTCTAATCCTGATCCATGTTATATTAGCAAACACACACAGCAGTTTTGAATTCTTTACCATTAACTCTTTGTTCCTAATTAGATGCAGCGAGATGGAGTGGGAATTCCCCAGGATAATTTATGAACTTGAGATGTAATTAAACCTTTTCCAGTTTTATTTTGCTCTAACGTATTATACAGAGATCAGTACACAGAAAGAAATCAGTCGGAGCAAAAAATAAAATAGAAATCTCAATTGCTGAGTCCTGGGAGAAAAAGCTGAAAGGCAGGAGTTACAAATTAGTTAAATAGAAAGATAAATTTTCACCTCAGGATAAAGCACTGGGGACGCTGCTCCTGGAATAGCATGTGGTAAGCTCTTTCAGCACAGGCAAATATATGTGGGGGAAGTGAGGAACATAATTTTCCAGAGTTACTTAAATAAAGCTGGGTGACCTGAAAAAATGTAGAAAATTAACACAATCAATACATTTCAAACTAATTATGTTTCACCTCCCTAATCCTGGGTCTTTTGTAAAGCTCTCTAAGCATTATGAACAGAATCTCTGTATGTATATATGTGGTACCATTACAATATCTACGAAGATTTTAACTAAAGCAAATAGAGCTGTAAGCATAGAAGATCTAATTAAGATACAAAAATAAATGTAACTAGAGGGCTCAACGATACTAGTTTGTGCATTGAGTAAAAAAAACCCTAGTAAGTTACTTTTTTATACCTCATGTTTATACTTTTTCAATGTCTTGGCTTAAAAATCTTACAAAATGAAATATAAGAATCTCACAAAAAGTTAAAATTGAAATCAAAGGCTTAAGCTATAAACTAATGCATTTCTTACAAGACAGAGCAGTCTCCCATGAATACTCTCTCCAATATTTAATAACTTCTGTGATACGCATAGCTAGCAACATGTACTATTCTTAAAGCTTAAGTATGAGTAGAATCAATTATCTGCTGCTGGAACCTCATTTTTTTTTTCTGAGGATATCCTAATGTCCTTTCAGCTAATATCAAACAGATTTTAGAAAAAAAATAGATTGTCTGCTAATATCTACAATTCTTTCACTTCAGAATAAATATAGTTAAGAAAATACAGAACGTGATCTAGATAAGATTGTGAGCAGAAACACCATACCATTTTACAAATATCCTTAAATAACTAATTTTAGCTACCTTTTTATATGGCTTTTATCAGACCTTCTCATGGGTTTACAAAGTTAACACAGGCTCTACAGAAACCCATGGCAGCTGGGGGACAACTGGAATACTATGAAGCATCTAGAATGATACCGGATGCTACCACTTAATTAAATCCCTTCCTTTCCATCACATCCCGTTTCCCCAACTATTCTCTCTAACAGCCTTTCCACCACAGTGCCATTTTATATTTGCTCCTTTCTCCAAACTAATCAGGTGCTTATCACTCTGTCCTATGCCTGTCTTATTTATTTAGATGTTAAACTATTGAATCTGGGGGCATCTACAACGCTGTGGCTGAATGAATCCTCCAAAATATGGCCCCCTTCTCATCCAGGCTTTTAAAGCTACCAGACTGAACAAGACTAAATCCACACTGATTCTCAAGGAATCATTTCAGCATATAACAAAGCAGAAAGAAAACCTTCACAGACTTATTCTCATTGCATAACGTGGCAAGCGCTTTGCAAGTTTACATATTTTTCTAACACACAAACTTCAAGGATATATTTGCCCTAATCATACACAAATAAATGCTGCACAAACGTAACAAAGCAGGATGACCATAGCACAAGTTACTTCTACAAACAGTTACTATGATACCTTTGAAGTGGTGTCTGCACACCCCTACTAGAATAGTGATACCTTAATGTATAGTGTAGTAGTACAGTGTATTTCCATGTAAAAATGCATTAGTACTGTCATCTAGCAATTGCATTGAATTGCATAAGAAGCAATGTATATCAATGTCCATTAACATATGACTCTTTATGTCATTTCAGAGTGAATAATTGCTTATAAAAATATTTACTTTAGTAGTATTCTATTGAAGCTAAGTGTGGGGGGGTCAGTGCAGGATAACAAGACAAAGATTGCCTGGAAGTTATGAAAAGTATTTTTAAGAGAGAGAAGAAAACCTGAAGTGTTGCTGTTAATGAAAAATATACATGACAATCTTTTAATTGCTTCATCCTAGTTTTAAAGATAGTGTCATGCCCCTTCTTTTTCTGACAGCTAACAAACCACATGCCTGAAACAAAAATGCTAACTAACGAGCCACATCATATGGCATATCAGTGTTTACTGAGGAATAGATATCATCAATTTTTATTACTTCAATATACAGACCAATAACACAGAGTTCAAAATAATACCAGCTAAGCTGCTGCAGTATCTTTGAGGATTTCAAAAACAGAGAAAACAAAGCAATTTCGCAACCATGTTTTTTTGATCATCTGGGAAATAGCTGCCTAATGAACAATACCATGCAGATAATAATGACGGGGTAAAAGCAATGATGATCCAAGGTAACCCAAACAATTACAGGACAAAGTATCTCATGCTAAACTTGCTAAAATAGATCTATCACAGAGAGGTCAAGAGAAGCAGCAACAAACATTCAGGAAACATTTTAATACGTAGCCTACCATCTGGATTATTTTTCTTTACAGTTCTCTCTTGGTGCACAAAATCGTGTATCTAATGTAAAATACACAGTGACAGGAAAAAAAAAATCATCATCCTTAACCTTCGGGATGATGGATGATTTCCATTTCTAGAAACCAAATTTAGTCTCCCAACTTGGAATCTGCTACTACTGCCACTGAATGTCACAGCATTTCTTTCTCTCAAATTTACTACTGATAAACACAAAGCCACATGACATAGCAAACAGAGGCTAGTTTGCTTACCAAGTTTTGAACCCTTTATAATTCTTGTAAGCTAAATAAACATATCTGAACATTCCTTAACACAACAGTGAGCCTGATCTCTGTGCAGCAATGTGATCTCAGTGAAACGACGAGAAAATTACTGGGAGGGGGGAAGAAATCAACAGTTATGCTAGTGCTCTGTCTCTAAAATGGCTGAGTGATGATGAGGCAGAGATCAAATAAATTGAATTTATGTTACTCTCATTGATCTACAAAGTCCACTTAAGTTAGTATCAACATCTACGTACTGAAACAACGAGCCTCTTGTAAATAATTACTCTTTGTTATAAGAGGAAGATTAGAAAGATAAGGAAACTACTTTTCAAGAGAGAAGCACCTGTAGCACTTCCTAAATGGCCTCGTGTGTATGACAGTGCACACATGGACCCAAGTGTCCTCTGCCCATGGGCTGCCTGTGCCCAACACAAGCCACCTCCGTGAGACAGCCCCGTATAGTGGCCTGGTGTGCAACACAGACGGTCATTTTGAGCTTTTCTGCACCATTCAAGGTTGTTATCTCCGTAATTGTGCTTCGGGCAAGTGGGGTGTGAACTCAAACAACCACTGCATGAAGTATACGTCTAGTTTTGCAAGTCGGGCAGTGGCAGAAACCATCAAGGTCATGTTATGTATCAGGATCTATTTTTAAACAATTGAAAGTGCTACTGCTCGTGCAAAGCATTAGCAAGATGGCTGTCTTACAAAGAAGACACAGAAAAAAATAGTGGCATCTTGGAAGAAATTAAAAATTTTTTGCAAAAAATTTAAAACTAGGATGCTCCCAACATAAAAAAAACACATATATGTTAATTAATCTTAGAGGTTTGGCCTGCCAAATGAACTGTATGAATACACTGGGAAAGATCCACACTGTAACATTTTAAAGAGAGAATGCTTACCATGGTAGAATAAATAGGAAGTTCTTTAAATGGGTTAACAAGCAACAGTATATCGCCAATGTAGGTCTGAAAAAAGAATAAGATAAATTGCTTTCTTAAGTAATAAGTTAAAAATTTAAGGAGGCTAATTCTTTCCTTTCAGAAAAGAATTTCTGCAAAGCTGCTTAAATCTAGCTATCGATATATTAAATATAATGTGTGAATTCAGAGCTGTTATGTTCAGAACTTTAAATTGAGATATAAATTTACAATTCACATAGCATTAATTATTCTTTTTGTAGTAAAACTGAGTTCTTCATAATGGAAAATTATGCATAGAAAAATTGCACTGCATATATTATTGGTAGAATACTTGAAAGTTAATTTGTAATTTACTATTTGTTAAACTACAAAAATCTGACACGCCTACCACATAAACAAGTTCTTCAAGCAATTTATTTATGGGATAGATGACAGAATTTATAAATGCTATCTTTATTATGCAGAATTGATACATTATGTTGCTTGTAGGATGAAACAGAGCAATTGTTACATATGTAAGTATTTTTACATGTGCATGTGGCATATGTATGTGAACATTTGTACACACATACAGGAAAAAAAAAATCCTGGCTATATTATTAATAAAAATAGCAAACCATCCACTGATTGCAAAGGCTCCAAGATTTCCTGTTTCATATTTAAACACTCATATATGAAAAATGTACTTAAGTAAAAGATCGTGGGTCCCCCCTTGTTGCTGTACTTCTCACTCCTCATAAGTAGCTGCTGCCATATCATGCTCTTAGAATGCAAAAAAGCCAGACCTCTGTCTCAGAAGATGCTGACACTCTACCAAAGCACGATGGTTGCTATTGAGCAGAATATTAATGATCACTGCCTATCAAGTTCCATTAACCTAAGGGAAATGCCAGAGCAGGGCATGAGATCCTCTTAGGCAAAATCTTCACTATTTAAAAAAAAATACTTCCTTTTTATAAATACTGAGTATCTGTGGATCCTCCTCAATTCAGCTAAAATTATTTGAAAGTGAGATCAAGCAAAAGAAATACTCAAAATAGGATTTGACCCTAAAACCCGGAATTTTTATTATCTTCGAATGCCGTAACAGCTAGAATTGAAGTTTCCAAAATTTCAAAGGTATTCACAGCAACATGCCAATTCCTCATGTTTCTTTAGTCTAAACAGTGCAATCCATTTAAAAACCATTTGCATGTTTCACATTAACATGCTACGCAGCTGTTCAGTAAGTTAGAAATGAGTTATGAATAAGCTATGAACAGGGACACGATTGTCAAGTGTAGATTTTTCTCCAGAATTAATGTATGCCTAATCAGATGCACCCCAAGTTTAACATGGCAAAACCAGGAAAACCTGCTTTAGAAAAACTTTGCTATAACTATTTCATTTGGTATCTAGATGATGAACATTACAATACAGAGGATGATTTCCATTATGTAGGAAGATATAATGAGTAATGAATTCTAAGCTTTTTAAATCTAAATTCCTTTCAAACCTACAGTAATCACGTGCTCTATTAAAATTAGTATAATGTTAAAGATGGAAGGATCTTTTGGTAGTTTTAGAGGGAAAATTACATGTGCTCATTAGTTTTTAACAATACACTTGCTCTGTGAAATAAACACACAAATTTTATCCAAACCTATCTGAAGTGTTATTCCATTTTTAATTTCTGCTTTTCCCACATAAACTTGAGAAATTGCCAACATACATACTAATCCATTTAAATATTAGTCATGAGTCTGAGGCAGGTTACAGTCCAGTACTTATGATAGTAATCCTATTTTTCCTATTCTCTCATTTGTTCTTTTTTGAAAGCTTACTGTTGATAGGTGAGTAGTAACTCACATATATCTGATTATTATTGAAACGCTTCTGAATCTCATAAAGCAGGCTGCTGTCTGTTAGCTCACTCAAAGAAGCCAGGTCATCATTTGGAGCTGGAGGCATTAGCTTGATCTGGAAAACACAAAGTAAAGAAATAAAGTAACTTCACAACCAGTCATTCTGTACCGTAACATTCTAACCTAAAGTATAAACCTGGATCACTAGAATTTAGGGAAATAAATGCATTAGGAAACTGGAAAGTTGTCACTCCTTGCAAACAACTACACATCATTAATCCTAAGCAAGAAAAGAACATAAAAATTTATTATCAGTGTTAAGCTGTGTAACTACGTGAGTCTGGTGGGCTCTTAAGAACACAGACCGCTACAGGAGTGCCATTTGCTATCTCTGAACCCATAAAGATTCCCAGCTAAAATGCAGTTCCACTGCTCTCTTCATTAAATGTTTATGGCAGAAGAAATCAAGACTATAAAAGTTAGTGCACTTGTAAACTATTTATTGCATAGTATTTAACAAAACTCTCATACTACTCTTTATCTTATGGGATTTAAAATTCTAATAGATTTTTTCTGCAGAATAGAATGATGTTAATAAGAAGTGGGAATCACGTTGTCAAGGAGACCAGAAGAGATTCAGAAGCAGCTACTTTAGCCAAAAGTGGTGAATGAAACAAGCTTAATATTGTTGAGATTTAAGAGGAATAATATAAGCTCTGCAAGATAAAGTAAATGCTAAGGAAACCAAAACAAAATCCAAAAGACAGAACAGTAGGCAGAGGAAAAAAAGAGTCAATGATAAGGGAAGTTTGATTAAAAAAAAAAATAACACTGACAAGTTAAGCAGTGTGCTTATAAATTATGATCTACACTTAAAATGTAGATTAATTCCTCTTTTATGTCAACCCCCAAAAAAACCCATTTTTATATCTCAGCAGAATAACTAGAAAGAGAAAATTCTCATGTGAATGATGGTAGAATTATTTTAATTATTTGTTCAGAGTTTACTAAAATACTGACTTGGTGTCTGTTTTGAGGGTGGACAATGAAGATGAAACAACTTTGTTCTGTTGCTCTGCCTGAGATGAAGGTTCAGGAGAAAAGCAGACACTGCCCTATCTCAAAGAGAGACTTGGCATCCTCAGCCTCTGGCAGTGGCATGTGACAGAAGCAGCAGACTGGGAGATTTTGGAGGGAACACGGGGTGTGCTTCTGGCAAGAAGATGACCCCAGAGAATATCCATACTGGTGTTTAATACTGGAGATCTGATCCCAAACTACTGAACTTCCATTGTCACCACAGGTTCAAGGTCTAGTTCAGAAATCACGATGATTGGGGTTCTCTTCCTACACCTGTCAGAGCTGCACGGTGTGATACTGCTGAAGAGTTTCATCTTAATGAAATAAGACTAACACCTTCTCTTGATCTCAGTGTTTCCAGATTCTTGAAACATACATACAAACACTCGTTCACATGCAATTCTTTGGGCAACCATGAGCAAACACTGCGAAATTCGTAGTCATAAACAAGCAGTATGAAGTAGATGTGATTTGGTATCTTCTGTAAATCATAGATATTTGGTTCTGTCAAGTTTTTTCTTCTAAAAATAGTATGGAATACCAGTATCAAAATATTCAGTGAACAGTCATAAAAACAGATGACATTGCTTACTCTATTATTTTACCAAGAAGAAATAAATGATGACACCAGACATCACAACCACAGAACCACTAGCTCTTATGACATCTGTTGATGTCATATGACATTTTCTGCTTCAATATCTCACCAGCTTTACTCATATTAATATGCTGGTATCATACAAATGAAGTTACAAAGCCTTGAAACCTTCTCTCACCTACAAAAACATAAATAAAAATGCAAATTGTAGAACAGGAACCTCACACTTCATTTTATATGAAATACTCTCATCATTTAAGGTGTTTGTCAAAAAATGACTCCCACATGAGCACAAAAAAAATTCCAAGACATGTCTTTTTATGTGTACTTACTGCATGTTTTACTCACTCCATGCCCCTATGAACATTTTTTCCTAGCTTCCAAGTGTTTTAATGGTCTTAGTTATTCTAATATTATGCAGCTGCTTACAGTCCAAACAAACTGTCAACTACTATATTTGGTTTCCAGTCACTTACCCAACTCAGCTTACTCTTGTCTTAATCTAAGCCTAGTATTGACTAATGAGACACAACCTTAATCACTAAAGAAACTGCAAAATACAGCAAAATTAACTCTAAAAAGTGTTACATAGCATGCATGAAGCCATAGCTCCTCACAGAGGAAAGGTACATGTAAGCACGGCTTGCAAAGTCCCAGATTGAGTCCCAGAGCCCAGCAGTACCTTTGATCTACAGAGGGCACACTTCTGCTCTTTACTTCAAGCGCTATCATTATTATTTCTTTTTTTGTTTCTTGTAATAGCTGCGTCCTGCAGATTTTCACAAAAATATTGAGGACTACAAAAAACCTCCCATTTTGGGACTGACACAGTAACTGGAAGGATTTGAGGACCTCTGCTTCAGTCTTTCAATCATTTCCTTATTGTTCTTCTAAAGACAAATACATTCAGTAGAAAATAATGCTTAAAACAAGTATGTGAGGAAACAGGCAAACTTCTCACAGAAGGTTGTCTCCTTTCTTTTATCAGCTCTACCAACAGGCAATAAATGTTGATGACTAAAATGGTATATGTAAACCTCACATGCATGTAAGAACACTTTTCAACCCACTAAAACAGGAAAGGCAGGCATCTGATCTGCATCCCATCTGCAACAGCTCAGGTGTTGAACTAGAGAGACAAAGTAGTAACCCATAAAAATGTAAGGAAAATGTGCAACAGTAGCTCTAGATGCACTAGCTGCATAGAAGCACAAGGACAAGATGCAGTAGCACCCAATCACACTTTCATGATGCTTTCTATTTCTTTCTTTCCCCATAAAAATCATGATAAAACACCTCTTATTCCATTAAGTCCAATAAGCAATTAATGTACATTCCATTAAGTCCAATAAGCAATTAATGTACAAATGCAAAAGAGTAAGCATCTCAAGGAGATTATTCACAAGACTTAGCTAATGTAATGATTGTTTTTTACATGTACATGTAAAATGTACTTACTCCAACATGGAAACTGTGCAAATAGGCCAGCTGAAAATTTCACAATGTACCTGTCCATAGTCCTCATCTCACAGATTCATTTATTTTAGAAGAGATGTACTCTAAAATGGTGGAGTCTGACAAAACGTTACGGTTACTATTCTCCTTTTTTCCTGTCTATTTAAAACACTTGCTTGTAAAATATTTGTATTTTCAGACTCAGAAAACAGAGTATGAGTTTTGAACAAGACAAACATACAAAGGTTGTCTGCTGTGCCTTTCTGTCTACCTATTCTGGAGATGTATTCCTCACCCTATTAAAGTGAATGAGAAATTTCTGTCACACAGAAGATGTCATTTTTTACTCCTTTTGTTTTTAATTATGGCAGTTGAATGTAAGGCTGGCTAGAAAACAAGAATTCCACTTGGGAAAAAAACAAGTAAATTTCATTTTGACGATTGTTTTTTGTGATGCACATTGGAACAGAATAATATTTAAAAAAATAATTCCAAGAATTCCAAGTTTCTTGTAGAGAGAAAGCAGATGAAAGACAGAAGCCTGTGACCTCCTTCCCTTATTAGCGTGCCCACCTTGCTTGCAGGAACAAGGCAGGCATAGGCCTTCGCTATACTCCCTTGTGTGCTGGCAAAACTCAGATCACCTGTGCCAATGGTTGGTCTGCTCTTAATCTATAAACACTAAACCTACACTTAGCCGGAGACAAATGCCTTTATTTGTAAGTTCTTTTGTAAGTTTGGATTCAAACACTGCCCGGGGTTCTCCATATGTTGGGGTGCATCAGTGTTGGTCAGTTTTTGAATACCACCTTCTAAGAGGACAGGACCAGGCCATTCCAAAATGCAGAAAATCTAGCAGGTGAAGTAAAAAGCCAGCTTGGTTGAGCAGGGATCTTCTTCTTAAAATACAGCGAAAAAAGAAATTACATGGTCAGTGGAAGCAAGGCCAGGCAACATGGGAGGACTACAGAGATGCTGCTCTTCATAACAGGGAGGAAATTCGAGCTGCCAAAGCTCAATTAGAACTGAATCTGGCCAGTACTGTGAAAGACAATTAAAAAAGGCTTTTTAAAATATATTAATGGCAAAAGGCAAACTAGAAATAACATTGGTCCATTAATTGATGAGCACGGTCACCTTATTAACAAGGACATAGACCAAGCTGAGACGTATAATGCTTTCTTCGCCTTGGTTCAACACTGATGATGGACTTGGGGGCCCCCATAACACTGGACTGGAAAACCATGGCTACGAGAATGATAAACTCCCAATCAATGCAGAACTTATACAGGATCTGCTACTCCAGCTAGATCCCTGCAAGTCGATAGGGCCTGATGGAATTCATCCACGGGTGCTTAAAGAGCCAGCTGACATCATAGTGAGACCTCTCTCCATGATTTTTCAACACTCTCAGGAATCTGGAGAGGTCCTGGAAGACTGGAAGCTGGCAAACGTTGTCCCAGTCTAAAGAAGTGCAACAGGGATGACCCCGGCAACTAACGGCCTGTCAGACTCACTGCTGTTCCTGGCAAAATCACGGAAAAGAGTGTTCTGGGAGTTATTGAAAAACATCTGAATGACAATGCAGTCATTGGTCCCAGCCAGCATGGGTCCATGAGGGGAAAGTCTTGCCTGACCAACTTAATTTCGTTCTATGACATGGTTACCCGCCTAGTTGACCAAAGGAAGCCTGTTGATGTGATCTTTTCGGATTTCAGTAAAGCCTTTGATACTGTGTCTCACAGCATTCTCCTGGGCAAAATGTCCAGCGCACAGCTGGATAAACACACAGTGCAGTGGGTGAGCAACTGGCTGACAGGCTGAGCTCAAAGGGTTCTAGTAAATGGGGTTATGTTGGGCTGGCGACCAGTTGCTAGCAGGGTTCCACAGAGATCCATCTTAGGGCCTGCACTCTTAAGTGTCTTTATAAATAACTTAAGACTCAGGACTTGAGGGATAGCTTAGTAAGTTTGCTGCTGACACAAAACTGGGGGGAACTGTCAACACTCTCAAGGGCAGAGAGGCCCTGCAGAGGGACCTGGACAAACTGGAGAACTGGGCAATCACCAACTGCATGAAGTTCAACAAGGGTAAGTGCCAGATTTTGCACCTGGGACACGGCAACCCTGGCTGTACATACAGACTGGGGGATGAGATGCTGGAAAGCAGCTCTGTGAAGAAGGATCTGGGGGTTCTGGTCGATGGGGAGTTGAACACGAGCCAGCAGTGCGCCCTGGAAGCCAAGAGGGCCAACTGTGTCCTGGGGTGCATCAAGCACAGCATTGCCAGCCGGGCAAGGGAGTGATTGTCCTGCTCTGCTCTGCACTGGTGCGGCCTCACCTGGAGCACTGTGTGCAGCTCTGGGTGCCGCAGGATAAAAAAGATATTAAGCTACTGGAGAGTGTCCAGAAGAGGGACACAAAGTTGGTGAAGGGTTTGGAGGGGGAGCCATATGAGAAATAGGTAAAGTCACTTGGTTTGTTCAGTGTAGAGAAGAGGAGACTAAGAGGAGACCTCATCACGGCCTACAGCTTCCTCACAAGGGGAAGAGGAGGGGCAGGCATCAAACTCTTGTCTTTAGTGACCAGTGACAGAACCCAAGGGAACGGCAGGAAGATGTGCCAGAGGAGGTTTGGGTTGGACATTAAGGTTCTTCCCCCAGAGGGTGGTGGACACTGGAACAGGCTCCCCAGGGAGGTGTCACGGCCCCAAGCCTGACAGTGTTCAAGAAGAGACTGGACAATGCCCTCAGACACATGGTGTGAACTGTGGGGTTGTCATATGCAGGGACAGGAGTTGGACTTGATGATCCTTGTGGGTCCCTTCCAGATCAGGGTATTCTATGATTCTATGATTCTATAATATTTTCTGAATGGTTAGCAGATTTCCTTGTACATTCTTGGCTCATGCCAGCTAGCACTCATGCAGATAATACCTGGGTATCATCCAGGTCCCATGTCAATTGTCATTGCCCATAGGCTGTTTGGGCAGGGCCCCGTCTTTTGAAGGAAAAATCAGTTTTGTCTTATGGATGTGAGCTGACCCACCAGTGCCACAGTGTGCACCCAGTGCACAACCACAGGCCAGTAAATAGGCCCCAGCTTGGTTTTATTTCATAATCTAGATATAACAAAATATGCTGACTCTATAGATAAATGGTTAGAAATGTGAAGTACTCAGTTGAACTTCAAGTATTTAAATATTTTTCTTTTCTTTTTTTTTCTACAAAGTTCAGGATTTGGTGATTCAGCATTTTGTAGCACTCTTTGCATCAAATTTCACAGCTCAATGAGCAAATAAATCACATAGAAATTAGAAACTCTAAATGCATTAGAGTAACAACCAGTTTGACCTGGTAGTAAACATTATTTACATTAGTATAACTTATTTGTGGGATCCTTCAAATTCTCTCTTCTCGTTTACTTTTCTCATTTTTTTCTTCTCCATGCAGGTATGTGGATATCATACCATGATTGCATGATGCATATTTTACGAGACAAGAAAGAAAAGCAGCCAAAAATACAGCATAATTTCTAATATAAATATACCTCTGGAAGTATCAGTTTTTAAGTTTTTTGTAATGTTAACAATGAAGATTCCTATTTACTTATTTAAATTAAATATCCTTAACAGCATTCACAATCTGCTCAGATAATAATCTCTAATGGTTTTTAGTTTATATACTTGTGTCTCTGAAATAAGGATGCATTCTAGCTCTTACATGTAACACTGTGATACACACAGTTGTCCCTTGTGTATGTAGTAAGTGAAAAAGGTATCGGGATATTCTGTCACACAGTTCATATGGCCAACAATATGTAAACAAGAATTATAAGCCAAAAAAAAATCCCTATTTTTAAAAAAAAAAAAGAAAATCTTTTTAGAAAAAGAAAATCTTTTATCTATATCTGTTTGTAGCATGAAGCACATAATTCAATTCCAGGACGGTAATTTCAATCTGCTATCAGAAAAATATCCTTTCTAGCTGAGAGGAAGAGCAATTGCCAGCCATGATAAAATTCTGGAACTTATTCATACTGCTGTCTTTGTTCGGCAGCACAGACCTTGACATTACAGGTGATCAAAGAACATCTTTTACCTAGGAAAAAGCAAAAGCTAATACAAGCCAAGAGACACCTAAAATGCTTTATTAATACAGTCATTTGATCCCCATCTCCCATGCTTCACATAACAAAAATCTTACTTTATGAGAAACAATATTTTGTCAAGGCTCTTTTGCATTATTTTTGCAATTAAAAAAAACTGAGGCTACATAAAAAAGCTGAAAAAGTTATGAGCTTTCTCTATTAAAAATGCATGTTTCAGTTGTAATAAGATGAAATTTTTGTCTCTGATCCTCCAACAAAGGCCTAATCTGTATGCCATATTGCCTAAGAATGTATGAAATTTCTGACAGAAAGCATAGGAAATATCATGCTGATCTATTTCAATAATGTATGAACATAAAATCCAAGTAATGACTCCACATATCCTATTGAAAAATTAAACAGTACATGATTACTCTGAATGTCATTTGGAATGCAACTGGTAAGAATACAAGATTGTGAAACTCATTAGAATGAGTATACCCAAGAGGCAGAGATGGGGGGAAGGGTTTGTTCAAAGCTTTCCTTTGGTATCAGCACTAAATAAAATTTTTAATTTCCAAATTGTGATGTAAAAAAAAAAAAAAAAAAAAAAAAAGTTTTACTTGGAAATAACATCTCTGAAAACTAAGATCTACATATTATATACACAAATATGGATATGAAATACATATGCCTACAGTTGCATGGCAAGTAGTATAGAACACAATCCCCAGCCTCACAGGTAACAAAAATACATTTACAAGAATATTCAAGGTACAGAGAAATTTTGGTGTTGATTGCTTTTCTTCAACTATGGCAGGTTTTGCTGCCTATTGATTCTTTTGTCATAGGTATCTCCTCATTTCACAAGAGAATGGAAGAAACAAAGCACTGCTCACAGTAAGTAACTAAGTAAGTTACTACAGCTTAATGTTCCCAAGTAAAACTGAGACTGCCAATAAATACAATCAAGAGACATCAGCAAGAAAACGCTGAAACGAGAAATACCTATGACGGAAAAGCCAGTTCCCAAGATCACACTTATATCACTTCAGAAAAGAAAAAACCTCATATTTTCATTTGGCAAAATATGGGAATTCTTCGGTTTACTAAAATTAAAATATCTTCTGAAGAGATTAAAGTGCTTCACCCACTTTTGCCTATAAGAGCCAAAGCTTATTAGCCCTTGTCAACGGAAAAGTTCTGTTAATATACAATTACTTTTTTAAATGCAACTAATTTAAAAACATAACAGCTGAAATAGCACAGTTTCTAACCTATTCCATGTTAGTGTTGATTTCCCAGATAGGGCTGTTCCTGTTCATTAATTTCCGAAGGAGCATCATTCTTTATTCAGCAACTGCATGTATTGAGTAAGCTTTGCAGTTTCTACTTTTTCTAAAAGACAAGAAGACGCTCATTCCTTCTAGCTTGTGTCGACCAGGATTTCACAAGAGTTTTCTCCAGAAATTTCTCAGCTAATGGAGCTAAAAGAGATTCACGTTTAAGTCTGATGCCTTGTCTTTGAATTGTAACTGTTGTGGGAAGTTGCACTGATGTATGATGAAACGGTAGGAGTAAAGTTTTGAAAATCTGCCCCATGACCCTAAAGTGACTCCAGATCATGGTGCAGGAGAAATGGACCAGCAAGAAAACCTCTGTTTTCACTGGGAGATTAGCTGCTCTTCTTCCAGTCAGTTTGTGTGTATGTTTTACTTCACAAACTATAAAGCAAAAGCCTAGAGGTATATGAAAACTTGAACAATTTTAGCTAGGTCTGCACCAAAAGAGAATCAAGCAGAAGGAAGCATATATTTTCTTGTCCACACTCCTGTTGAACATCTGGAAGCAAGTGATAGTCTCAGTGAGACCCTAGGCTAAACACCTCTCTCTCTTTCCCTACAATTATAGAATCATAGAAACATTTTGGTTGGAAGACACCCTCAGGATCATCGAGTCCAATCGCAATGTAACTCTAGTACTAAACCATGTCCCTTTTAAACACCTTTAGGGATGGTGATTCCACCACTTCCCTGGGCAGCCTGTTCCAATGCCTGACAACCCTTTCCGTGAAGAATTTTTTCCTAACATCCAACCTAAACCTCCCCTGGTGCAACTTGAGGCCATTTCCTCTCGTCCTACCACTTGCTACTTGGGAAAAGAGACCAACCCCCTCCATGCTACAACCTCCTTTCAGGTGGTTGCAGAGAGCGATCAGGTCTCCCCTCAGCCTCCTTTTCTCCAGGCTGAACAGCCCCAGTTCCCTCAGCTGCTCCTCATCAGACTTGTGCTCCAGGTCCAGATCCCTCTGTATGGCCATCCTACCCTCCAGCAGGTCAACACTCCCACCCAATTTGGTGTCAACTGCAAACTTACTAAGGGTGCACTCAATCCATTCATCTAGATCACTGATAAAGAGATTAAACAGAACTGGCCCCAGTACTGAGCCCTGGGGAACACCACTCATGACTGCCCACCAACTGGATTTGGCTCCATTCACCACAGCTCTTTGGGCCCATCCCTCCAGCCAGTTCTTTACCCATCACAGAGTGCACCCATCCAGGCCATGAGCTGCAGCTTCTCCAGGAGAATGCTGTGGGATACGGTGTCAAAGACATTACTGATGTCTAAGTACACAACATCCACAGCTTTTCCCTCATCTACTAGGTGGATCACCTTGTTGTAGAAGGAGATCAGGTTGGTCAAGCAGTACCTGCCTTTCATAAAGGGAAGGCTCCTTCTAAGAGGGTTGCAAGCATTTGCTTTTCTGACCAGTAGTACGTGTCTTTTGGATTGACTGTGTTTTCATCACATCCCTGCACAGTCAGCAAGGCCAGAAATTGTATGACATGAAAATAAGATGTCAGCCAAGTGCAAAACATGTTGTGATGTCTTCTGACTGAATAGGAAAATGAGTGCTCTATGGGATTCCAAAGCTGAGGACTTTCAGAGATGGACTCCTATGACTGACACATGAACTCACTGATTGATCTCATATGATTAACACATTCTTTTGTAATGCGCTCAAACAAAAAGCAATGGAGTGCATGATTCTGCCAAGGCAGCTTTGCAGTTTCTTTGAACTGAACATGGTTTAAATGGAAACAGTATTTTGCTTTTTTGTTATGCTTCAAACTCACAGTAACTTATTTTAAATGGAAACTTTCCCCTCCACTCCCCAGTTCTAAAGTAGTTTTTTTTCTTAAGTGGCTAAATACTTCTCGAATATGTGTTTCCTAAATGCATATACCATAAAATAAAACCCCTTGTAGGAAAAAAAAACAACCAACCAAACAAAAACCACCCGAACAACATTCAGGTCCTAAACACTCAAAGTTAGGACATGCCAGATTTATAAGCAACAGATAATTGCCTCCTTTTGCATGCACCCTAACACTGAATGAGATTGTGATCCTGTGGAGAAAATTTTAAAGCACAAGAAAGGGAGTTAACACTGCAGCTGTAAATCAAGCAAGTCTTATCTTTCAATTGCAGTCTCCCAGGTTGTGCTTCTTTCCCTTGTAAACCCAAGCTGGAGACAAGAGCACCCTTTGGGCAGTGCTAACAGTTTTCCCTCCCCTGTTGTGAGCCATGAATAGAGTTTGAGGGGCTCCAAGCCCCGCAATGGCCACAGCCCCTGACCTGCCACCAGGAGCTGGCAGGAGGCAGCTCTTCAATTTGCAGAGAGGCAACTTGTTGCATGACCAGACTGATTGCAGAAAGAGATCAAGGAGACAAGGCTCCACAGTGCAAATGATATTTCTGCGTGGTGAGGGGAAAAAAAATTACTTCAGTCTTTGGCTTCATTAAGCTTACAATTCCCAGACCTAAGGCTCAATAGGTATTTCAAGAAACTGCATGTTGTTACCTGTTCGAGTTTGGCTGTGGTGCTCACAGTGACATTTTCAGGTGCACCGTCTTGAGATTGCTGCTTACTTAAGCCTTTAGCTGCATCTTTAAACATGGTGTCTTTCTCCAGCAAGCTGTCTTGCTTGGCAATCGGTAAAGCCAGGGAATTGCTGCGAAGAGAATCAATAAAGCAATTAGATTCCTCCTGACAATGTCAGCCAAACAAAAGATTGCCAAATGCAGGTGGCACGAACACAGAACTAAGGTACAATTCAGGGCTCAGACACTAGTTCCCAGTCCAAGTACGAAAAAAACCCCAAAACCCAACACATTGGTGAGAAATAAACTGTTCACATAGAGTAGTCTGTTCCCAAAGACACAGAGCAAAATACTTTGATTTAAAATTCACCTTTAGGCATACCTTTTCTGAAGCAGAACTGAACGAGCCAAAGAGAATATGTATGAGTCTGTTTTTGATAGCACTAGCCTAGCAAATCAATAGCCAATTTGGAAACTGAATTTAAAATACACAACTAATCTACACAATGCTATTTTGAAAAATAATATATTCTAAAATAATTCCATACAGATATTGCCATTGCTGTTAACAAATTAAATTCCACTATTTTTTAGCTTACTTTTAATCAGATAATATCCAAGATATATTTTATGTGCAAAAGCTGCTTTGAATTTGTGATATGCTTAAAAAAACCCAAGCAAACAGCAGACTCCTGAAATCACTGCAACAATACAGTACTCCATTCACATAGAAGTCAAACCTATTCTTACACACATGGAGATGTTTCTCTTACTGACACTTCAGACCACATCACACTTCTGAAAAACAACAATGCCAAAATCTTGGATGATTTTGGCAGTGTCTTATGTCCAGGGGAATTAGCAAGGAATCAGCCCCAGGAACTGAGAACACAAACATCTTAAAAAATAATCGTCTGGATTCTGACAGTGCAACTGAGACAATCTCATGGAGTGAGCTGCAGCTCATTGCCAAAATGTGTGCATAATTTCTTTGAAAGGAAATGTTGCCTCAATGTGGGAATGTGGAAATAATGCATCCCACTACGGGATCAAGCCCAGATGTCAAATTTAGTTCAAAAAAATCTCATTTTTACTCTAAGTTACTGGAGTTCGATCACTGATTATAATAAAGCCAGGATTATACACACAGCTAAATCAAAGGAAATTAAGTAGGACTCATTGCTAACATTGATTTCCATTGCTGTTGAAAACAAAACTGAATCACAGACATAGTTTTAGAAAGGTACAGTCCTAAGCAAAGGCAAAGCTCATTCCAAGTAGAATTCATTGGAAAACAAGTCCAAGTAGTAGTTTCCCATTAGAAAAAAATACATGAATAAACCCTTTCTTTTTATGAAACCCTCAGCCTGCGAACATCAGAAGAACTAGCTTCAGCATTTTTTAATAAAATATACACAATTTCCTTTCTAATTATGTTGTGCTTCAGATATTTTAATGTAAAATGTCTAGAGAAACACTAGTGGATTTTTTAATTTTTTTTTTTTACTGCTTTGATCGACCTAAGATAGATTTGCCATAAATTTGTTTACCAAATGTCACATGGACAAAAGATCCAAGAGTCAACTTGTTTCACCTTTTTTCTTGATTTGGATTGCAGAATAGAAAAGCCATTGGCCAACTCTTTTCAGGAACTCACAAGCAGAAATGTCTAATACTAATTCACATTTTACCCAGACTCAGAACTGAATGAAATATAATTAAATATGAATTTTTATTTCTGAGTAGTCTTTTGCTGTTGTCCAAATCTCTCAAATTCTTTTAGACTGAATTATTTTTAATATTTAATTGCAAAGATAAGAAAGATTTAAAGAAAAGCATACACTTAATTAATTCAAATACTAAAAAACAAAGCACTACCATTTATAACTTTTTGTTATTCATGTGATGTTTCTTTTAAATTGTGAAGATCCAGCATTTTTTTTTTCTGTGAAGCTGAACCTTATCCATTTAATCTTACTACTTTTGTGTTAACCACGCAACAAACATGAGAAACACTTATTTAAAATTCAGCTGTAAACTCCTCAAATAAAATAAACTTTTCAGGTGTTGCAAAAGAGAAGTAGGTTGTAAATCACAGCAAAGTGTGGGGAAAAAAAAGGTGCATACTGTTTCCACAGATGCATTTGGAACTTAAGAGTACAATAATGACTTAACTGGTATTTTTGAATGTATTGATGCAAAGGACAATGGCCTATAATTTATGTGCATTTGTGAGATATTAATAGGACCTTACACGATAGAAATGCTGACATATAATTCATATTACAATAAAAACGTGAATTATTACAAGACAGAAAAAACATATTAAAATCACTCCAACAGTTTATTATTACTTAGGTTCAAGAAGACTCAGAAAAACAAAACAAACTGAAAATAGTGTTTGCAGAAAATAATACCTTTTAAAAAAATACTTCTATTAGCATTTGTATGTATTTCTATGAGTCACAAGATGAAGTCAAGCAATGCCATTGAAAATTGAACTATAGGACAGAGCAAGACAGGATTTTATGTTAATATAGGCAGGTAGATTAGCATGAACTGTCTTCTTTTATGAAAATTAATGGATAATTAATAGATAATTAACCACAAAGGGAGACTTAAGTCAAAATAATGCTGCATAATAGACAGGAACAAGAGTTATCTAGGGTAATCTTACTTGAATAAGGTAGGACTGTTGCTACTGGCACACCTAACTGGAAAAAAATCTTGCATGTTACATGGCAGAATAGTAATTTTAATTTTTAGGTGTAAAAGACATCATATATGCAACTAATTTGAAGTTTTGTGTAGGTTTTTTTTTCTAGATAAACTGAGATGGTTTTCTGTAAGTCACCATCCTCTAGCATGTCCTTGTTTTCTAAGAAAAAAGAAGTAATATAACAAACTGGAAGCTGACAATCAAATAATTGCCAGTTTTTTCATCAATATTTGAATCACTACTGCAGCTTTTAACTTGATAGAAAGATGTTATAAAAAGCATTATATCAAGGCAGATTCTGCAATGACATTTTCCTCCAAACAATTTCTAAGCCAATTTACACCTCTAAACTGCATATCTCTGAAATTTCAGTCTAAAAAACTTTTTTTAAGTTATGTAACAGAAACTCCAAAATTTATTAAAATTAGGAGAGTGTCTGAAACCAGTAGAATAAGTGAAATGCAAGTTGCTACATAAATGGTTAAATGGAAATGCTCTGTAAGAAGAAAAAAGTAATCTATTTTCTGCTTTGTTGTCATGAACACATCTATGTATGTTTTACTTCACATTCTGCTGCCCATTTTGAAACACATCCATTACCATAATTAATATTTGCTTAAATATCTATAAGAAAATCTATAGTGTGATTAAGTTAGCATTACCTTGAGAATAAGTTCCAAATTTTTTAGTATTTATTACTACCTAGATGACTGCACTATCTGTCGGCTTAGGGACTATTTCACCAAGAAAAGTTCTACGAGTACCTGTATTAAATTAGAAGTGCAGTGGTGATCATTGGAGCCGCATCACAAGCCTAAAATCACCTTCAAACAGACACGGTCAATGTAATTTCCTGAACTATAAGCTATGTCAACTAATGTATTCTGGTACAGGTACTTTCGCCAGTAGAATAACAGAATTTCTTCTGATTGTGCCGTTAGAAATAAAATTGGCAGAACATTCCAGCATAGACCTTAGGTTTTCTGCATGGTCAACCTCAAAAAACTTCATAACTTTAGTACAGTTCTGGCCCCTAGCTAAATTATTTTGTCAATCTTCAAACAAACTCATACTGGTAACAGAAAGGAAAGACAAATGTTGATTATATGACAATGCAGTCTTCAATACAAAACCAGCTCCCTACTCATCGGTCTCTGCTGACACCCATTTTCACGTGCCAGGTTCCAGCATTTTATTCACAAATGATTATAATTTAGCAAAATAGTAAGAAACAGATAAGGTGGTAATGCATTAATTAATGGTACATCACAAACACATTCGTAAATACTTATAAGCAGATGCTGCCAAAATTTATATACTGCAGAGAGCAAAGCGCATTGCCTGCAAATTACTGTACTGGGCATAAGCTGCAAGGTTTTGGCAGCAAAAGGGACATGTGGGGGTCTCTGTGGGGAAAGGCCAAATGCAGACCCATGGAGGACACAGGTGGCTTCAGCCAGATCCGCAATGGTCCTACCACTGGACAAAGCTGAGCCCGTTGGCTAAGCTTGTGGCACTTCTATGGAAATATATTTAAGAAAGGGCAGAAAATGCCACAGGGAGAGAAGAAGGAGGAACAAAAAGACTGAGAAACCAAAGAGGGGCCACCGAGGTCAGAGGATTAGGGGGTGGTCCACAGCAGAGCAGGCACCACCACCCCCTGAAGGGACTTCAGTTACTTCTCTCTCCTTCTGCTTCCTTTTCACTCTTGTCCTGTGTGGCACATGGAGGAACCAGGCTGGTGCAGGCCTACCCTGGGAGGACTGCAGCCCGTGAGTAGATCCACAGCAGAGCAGATCTTTCCCTGAAGGCACTGTGGCCCTGGGACAAGCTACGCTGGAGCAGGTACCCCACCAAATGTACTGCAAGCTTATGGAGGACCCATGCCAAAGCAAAGGAAAACAGAAAGGAAGAAAGAGCAGCAGAGAGAAATAACCAAAACCCTGGCCTGGTGAACCCTGAATCCCTCACTGAAGGGATTAAGTGTAACTTGCAGCAATACCAAGGGGGAAGAAGTGCTTGGAGTGAAGCTGAGCTTCAGAAAAGGGGAGAAAAGGTGTTTTCCCTAAGTGTATAGATGTTTGCTTCTTTTTTTGCTTTCCCTTTTAAGCAGTATAAATCAAACTACGAAGTTGCAACTGCTGGGAACTATAGCATTTTATCTGTGACTGGGCATATTTTTACTTTCAGGACTTGCCCCTGCTTCTCTCACAAGCAACGGTAGTTTTGCTACCGTATTCCCATCTACCTTAATAAAAGGATCTTTGGGTCTACAGTATTAACCTCTAATAATTCTGTTAAGGAAACCCCAGATAATTTTACTGGTAATTATAACAATGTATATTATTATTCATAGTTTATATTAATAGCATTAAGGTTAAAAAGAAAGAGATAAGAGATACAAATACAAAGCATGATTCAGTGGATTACCAAAATTAAAGAGTTACTTGACCCACCAAATTGCACAGAATCACAGAATGGCTGAGTTTGGAAGGGGCCTTTAGAGGGCACGTTGTTCAGCCCCCTGCTCAGGCAGGGACGCATAGAGCCAGGTGCCGAGGACCATGCCTAGATGGGTTTTTAATAACTCCAAGATCACGCAAACAGATTTCAAAGACCAGCAAATATGGTTCAAGTGATAATCTGGCCTCAGTGCATCATTCTTAACAAAAGCAACACTTACAGTTTATTGGAAATTGTGGGCAGATCATGGATGATCTCTTCATATGGCTCCTCTTGAGATAAAGCAGAAACAGCTAAAGGGTCTTTCATTTTTTCCTCCCAAACATTTTCAGCCTTCAGAAGCATTTCCTCAATAAATTCAGAAGCTGCAACATCTAAGACATTGGAAGACCAAGATATCAGACAAAGAAAATAATGCAGAAAAGCTTTCAGTTCAAATCTCCAGATCAGATTAAGCATCCAACTAGATAAAATGACAATAATTGCTCCAATATTGATCATAAAACAATACCTGAAATTACTCAGAAACAAAAGCAAAGTGAATTCAGTATGTAATTGTAATTTGCAAAACCTCAAAAACCATTCTCACAGTGTAGTGAACTGAAGTATTACTCAGTAATTCACAGGACTTCAGGAAAAGAAAACACAACTTTAAAACTCTGTATTTCGACAAAAGCATATACTGAAATCCTTCTTAAACCTTTACATTTCTATAAGCTATATTTATTTGTCCTGCACATACAGAAGCGCTGAAATCAGCTGTGTTTGCAGACCAGAAATACAGTTAATTCAGCTATGTCGAATACATACTAAATATGGTTAGCCAGCTGTATTATTACACAATCTCAGTTAGGTCCATAGCCTTTTATATAAATACAAACTGGCAAGTATCTAACCACAAGCAACTTCCCCGAGTATGAGTGTCATGAAGTTCCCTGCAAGGGTATCTGTAGGTGGCACATTATTTGAAGCATAACATATCTTGGCTTATTATGCAAATGAAGTTTCTCCTCCTAATCTGACAGAAAGATTCTATTTTCTACATTACTAGGCTCCTTCTTCATTTTATTCTAGGCACGAAAAGTTGAACAATCATGTTCAACATCGCTATCTAGCATCACTGCTTTAGCCCTGCTTTGATCACTGGGTTAGATCAGTTGATCTGAAGTGCCTTCTAACCTAATATACTCTATAATTCTGTTATCTTTAGAGTCAGTGCTTCAGCTCCCTGTTGCTATCCAGTCTAAGAAAGCGCCTTCTTCTGTGGGAAACAACAGATGTTACATTTGAAAACTGGATGGTGAATTCATTTTCAGTCAACAGCTATGGAGATTCCAGTTCACAAGGCTATGTGCTATCATCAGTTGAGATAGAGAAAGGAACTCAGTAGGAAGTCATCAAGGAAGTGTAAATGCAGCTACTACCAAAGCACTGAAGAACTTACAAGGGAGAAACAAAACTAAAACTTAAGAAGGAATGCAACAAGTGGAAAAACATGTTCCAATTTGACATGACATCCTGCGTGATCATGACTAGCAGTTCTCAGCGAAACATATATACAAACATGCATATGTGTATGTAACACACTATGTAATTTATATGTATACACACATATGTGTGTGCCTGTGTGTGTATAACTAAGAAATCAAGAAGGAAAGAAACAGTGTCACAGTAACTAGCACATACATAGCATACATGGATTTTCACCTACCTGAAGGCTTTTCATTATTGCAGTTAAGAAGACTGGGATTTGCCCAGTGCATCAAAAGCAGCTTCACAAGGCTGGTCTAAAATGGTGAAAAATAGAGATGTTCAAAATGGCAGAAGTAGGAAAGGAACAGAATACATGTTATTCAGTTTGCTCATTCCTTCCTGCACTAGCTGAAATCATATGATAAAACATAGGCAACACCTGCAAAATACCACCTTCTGCAGTTAGTACACACATCACAAAAGGCAGAATAAAATACAGTTCTCATACGATTTCAGTGTACCCTCAGCATAACTCCACCCTCAAAGTGTCTCTCCATCCTTAGATGTGTAAACAAATCTGCATCAGTAAGGAAAAAAACTAACCCTCCATCACCACCTGCCATGACTTAGACCACAAATATTTATTTATGCTTTACTGATTCAACAGCTGTGTACCATTGCTGCCAAAGGTGTCTGACTTACAGCCATCACAAAGGTAAACCTATTATCTGTCAGTAGCAGAAATTGGCACATATTTCTTATGTTTACCAAATCCATTTAACATACTAGTAATGACAGCAATTATACTATAATAGAGTAGGGTACAGTATCACATAATGAAAAAGTCCAAAACATATTTTTCAATTCCTGCAAGAATGCTGCAAGCAATTGTTTTTAGTGAGCTCCTCTATCACTTCACTGAAGCCTCTAGAGATATTTCTCCATCTAAAGCTGTAGTAATGTCTACCCTGACAAACTGGTTCATCAGAAAGAGGTAAAAAACTGCACAAGAAGCAAAAAATACATTTAGAATGTGAATATAGAGCCTAACTAAATGAGAGAACTGTCTGCACTTTTGGATATATGCAAAAGCAAATACAATTTATAACGTAAATGTAATCAAAAGGGGAAGCCTGGATGAGCACAGGGAAAACAAGCTGTGGAGAAAAGAAAGGATTCTTCAGGGCAGAAGAAGAGAGCTACAGATAAACGAGACCTGAATTGGAAGGCAGCTAAGAGAAAGGATAGTAATTTTACATCAAAACAAGCATTAAATTAATAAATTGATAAAGGCTAAAAAGCAAGGAAATAATTGCAATAAAAATAAGAAAATTCAATATGGATTCACTATACAGATGGCAACTTACTACAAAAGACCATGATAAGGAAGAACCAGTTAAGTGCAAAAATAACCCCCAAACTTCTAATCACAGAAACAGGAAAGTATTGTTACAAATTCCTATAGAATGAAAAGATCTTACTCTCCTCAGCTTTCTAATGCTGGCTTTCCAGTAACAGTAACAGCAGAAAATTCAGCAAAGTGTGCAAGCAAGGAGGAAGCCAAAACGGGTTCACTTCCAAATCCAATTAGCCCTGCTTGCAACTGAGTACCCCCAACGCATATATCTCTGTGTTTTTTCATTACGAAAAAATGGTGCATGCTTTGTCACTGACCTGACTAAACCAGCAGCAGTTGCATAATCTCATTAACAGCCATTCTGAAAAGCAGTAGTGGTTTTACCAAAGGAGAGGGGTTTTAAACGCACTTTCAGTTCAGTAACAATAGACAGATTTTTGAGCTATCAAAGTTCAGGATTTACATCACAAGAAGTCTGTTCCATGCTGCAATGGCAATTCTTACTGTTGCAAAAGAAATAAGTCCTGCTGGAAATCTTTGGTGCACATCACCAAGACTAAGGTATTCAGGTCACTGTTAATTTCAGTTCCCTGCTTTTGGATACGTAGAACTGTCTGTATTAGTTTTAACCTCATTCACGTATGTTTTAGAAAGAGTGAATATGTACATATAATTGAATATATATATAATTGGATATATGTATAATTGAATTGCCAGATCTTCAGAACTGTGCCAAAGACTAGAACGATCTGTAATTACAGCAAATTATCACTATTCAAATATTTCAATTTCAGAGTTACAAATACAGTAGATATTACTACATTAAGAGAAACTGTAATACTTAAGGAAATATTGTAGACGCTAAGAGTAAAATGACAATATATATTTTTTTCTTATTTTACAGTTATCTGTGCCAATTCATACAAATAAGAAAACCACAAGCTTTTTCACCAACCCAGAACCTGCTTGCCTTCATTTTCAAAAGCCTTCATAGACCATTCGTCTTTTTCCTATTTACCTATTTGCTCATTCACTCCACTCCCACTCCAGTTCCCACTTCACATCAGTCATACATTTTCAAATACCTATTTCAGCCCTTTTTCTAGGCTGCACCTTATACTATTAAGGAAGTCTTCAAAACACCTGTAAAATTACATTGTAAACCTGCATTCACAATCTGTTCTGATGTGATGCTTGCCAAGCAGAAAAATGGGCAAGATGCTGCCGTTTCACCATTCAGGTGGATTGAAAAATGGCTTAATGGCTGGGCCCAGAGGGTAGTGATGAGTGGCAAGAAGTCTGGATGGAGGCCAGTAACTAGCAGTGTATCCTGGGGATCGGTACTGTGTCCAGTCCCTTTCAACATTTTCATTAATGATCTGGATGATGGGGTAGAGTGCACTCTCAGCAAATTTGCAGATGACACCAAGCTGGGAGGGGTGGTTGATAGGCCAGAGGGTTGTGCTACCATCCGGGGAGACCCTGACAGGCTGCAGAAATGGGCTGACAGGTATGCCATGAAGTTCAACAAGGAGACATGTGAAGACCTGTGTGTGGGGAGGAACAACCCCAGGCACCAGTACATGCTGGAGGCCACCCAGCTGGAAAGCAGTTTCGCAGAAGAGGACCTGGGGATTCTGGTAAACACCAAGTTGAAAATTAGACAGCAATGTGCTTTGGCCACAAAGAAGGTTAATGAGATGCATTTGGAGGACTGTTGCCACCACATTGAACGAGGAGATCCTTCCCCTCAGTGCTGCTAAGGCCACACCTGGTGTACTCTGTACAGGCTCCTCAACACAAAATGATGAATACACTGGAGAGAGTCCAGCAAAAGGCTACTAAGATATGGGACAGCAACACCTCACATAAGAGGAAAGGCTGAGAGATCTCAGACTCTTCAATCTGGAGAAGAGAAGGCTCAGGGGGGATTTCATTAATGTGTATAAAAATACCTGAAGGGAGGGTGCAAAGAGGACAGAGCTGGGTTCTTTTCAGTGCTGCCCAGTGACAGGACCAGAGGCAATGGGCACAACCTGAAACACAGAGTGATCTGTCTGAACATCAGACTTTTACACTGCAAGGGTGACCGAGCACTGGCACAGGTTGCCCAGTGAGGTTTTGGAGTCCCCATCCTTGGAGACGTTCACCAGTTGTCTGGACATGGTCCTGGGCAGCCTGCTTTAGGTGGCACTGCTTGATCAGGGTACCTGGACTAGATGACCTCCAACCTCAAACATTCTGTGACTCTGTGTAATGTGGAAAAGGTTGACCTATGGCTTTTCCAAAAAAAGAGTGTTTTTTTCTCCATCAGAACTAATTTGTTAGCAAACTTTAAAAAGTTTGTATATTTATGGATAGGGGAAATTCTTAATGAAAATGTATGAAGAGAGATTATATCAATTGCAGCTTTACACAGACAAGATTAAAATAAAAAGTTTTTTTGAGCACATAAGAACTCTGAGTTTGGTCAGCAAGACAGAATGCATGATCAGATGTGCAGGCAGACCACCACAGTTACACCAAAAGAGCTTTGGGTTTTTTCCAAAATAGCAAGTGGTAAAAAAAGCATCCTGTTTACAGTGAACCTAAGCTTTAGTCCTCAAAGGAAACACTACAAGGAAATGAAGTGTAATTCACATTAATGGGTGCAACACTCACGATCTAAGGAACTAGAAAAACATGAACAGAGGAACAAAGGAAACACTGACTGGACATAGAAGCACTGGAGTTGAACAGTTCTTTAAACCTAAAGAAACATGGACTGTAATACTGCAAATAAAAAGCTATAAGGGAAAAAAAAAGGCAGGATAAATAAATTTACTGCAATAGGCACATTATAAAGCCTTCAAATACTATCTCCCCTTGTCAAAAAAGGGGTAAGTTTTACCACACATTAAACGCTACCTAAGAAAGCCCAATGCTCAGTTTCATATATCACAGGCTTAAGAACAACAGTGTTGTCCAGCTGACAGACTGTGAGGCCTTTTGCCACAGATAAGTGACTGGGTAGGAAATACAGAGCATGAAGGAGTGAGAGAGATTCCTCAAGAATCTCCCTAGGCACTTGAGGCTGCAAAGGCAGCTCCAGACTGCCCTCGAGCCCTGTTAGTTTAACTGCTAGTGAATTAGCTGGGGAGCAGAGTCAGTGCTCCTGAAAAGTGTCTTTCTTTCCTGTATGGTCAGATAGTTTCCTCTGAAGCAATGCAGAGGACACCAGATCTGTGCCAGCAACTCTAAAGGATAAGCTGCTGGCTCTGGCTGAGCTTTGAACTCCTGAGTTATTATCCAAGTCCCAGTGCCTCTACCTCAGATCATTTATTCCCTTTTCTTTACCATTGGAGAGTTACATGCTTAAGTTGTAAATTCAGAAAGCTGGAGACTTTATGCAAATGTCCTGATGTGCTACTTTGCAGAGCAATGAATATGCATTATCCAATTTGCATGCGCCCTCAACAGTAAATTCCTTCTGTTCTTCACTTTTCTTCCCTGTCAAAACCAACATTTCTCTCCACTCCTCTCCTTCTGTTTCAAAGGTACACATTTCCTACCATCCTTAGTGATCTGGTTTACCATCCATCTTTTGTTCACAGGCCCCCATCATTTCTTATTCCTCAGGGCTTTTTTTCTCTGTTTTCTGTATTTGAGACTCATAGCTGCTTAGATGTATCTATCCAACTTGTTTTCTTCCACACTTTTATTAGTCTTCTTATCCCTTTTTGGGGATGATGCTATTTTTCTCTTCTTCCTTGATATTAATTCATCAGTTCTCTTTGACTAAAGCCTTCCCACTCCCTTCTTGCAATTTCTTTCTGCCTGCCGTGACTTCTTAGGTTTCCACTCAATTTTCTCTGGACACAGTTCCCCAGCATGCTTTCATCCACAGTGAGACAAAGCCATCTAATACGAAACTAGTTGATCTATTCGAAATCAGTATTATTTTGGACCATCAATCTCACAAGTGTGCAAAATATACTGAAATCCTCAAGTATTATTTTAATACCTATGGTGCTTATTCACTAAACACAGCAAAATCCTAGGCAGAACACATAAAATATCACTGGTTACACCATTACTACATGCAGTCTTCACCACTGAATACGATGGTCTACATCTGCACTCGTAAGAACCAGTTTTCAATTGCTTATAAAGCTGAACTTTACTTCACTGGGTTGGAAAAGTGCATGTTTATCTCACTGTGTGATTTTTGTAAGGCAGTTTGCTAGGATTGCTGCCTGTGAGTGCTTACGACTTGTTTGTTTGGTTTGTTTGTTTGTTTGTTTGTTTTTCATTAGGAAGAAAGATAAATCAACCAAACATGAAGCATCTTCCGGGAGCAGAGTGTGAGAAAATATACTGATCGACCCTTGTGAGCTCCAATGTGCGTATGTTTTAAAGACTTCATATTAGGCAGAAGATGAATTCTGTGGGGTGAGAATATTCCTATTGTTGTCTGTTTGGAAAACTGTCAAAACCTACTCGAATTTCAAACCTCGAAAAAATCACAGCCACCGGATACTTACAAGACAATTTTTAGATTATAATGGATAAATCAAAGAGCCCTCTTTTACTAGTATGGTCCACTGTAGGCCTAAATGTTAGTATAACCAGTATCAGTGGCTCTGTTTAAACATCCACTTGGATATTCAAAAGATTCATAATAAGAAAATATAAATCAATGAAGTAGTTTCAATGTTTATTATTACTATTATTACCACCACTGAGATTCTGTGATAGAAGTGCTGTAACTTCAACCTAGCCAAATATTCAGCAGGTGGAATAAACAAGATCGGAAACTGCTTAGAATAACACTGGAGAAATATATTTAACTGGTGGAATGGGTTGATAATCAGCACTTCGCTAACAATCAAGGACAACGAGAAGAAAAGTGGAGGTTAGGGACCAGTGTTCACTTAAGCTACCGGGGACTGAAACACATAAAAGCAAATCCCAAGACAGGGACTCCCAAGATTTGGGACTAACTTTAACTATTACAGTTACTGTGAACTGAGTATTGAAGGTCATATATTTGTTCTCCATTACTTAATAGTATGTCTTAGAAGACTGAGTCCCCCTTAAAGCCAAATTCTAATACGCAAACCTCTAAATAAGAGCAATATCATTCAGAAGCTAAATAGCATTTTGTCTGCAGTTGCAAAGCTGATCCACAGTACTGCTCTAGACATAGAAAATTATGTCTAAAACTTGTTACAGATCTCCCTTCTTAGTACAATATAGATGAGGAAGGTATTTTTTCTACTTGAGTGCAGAAAAAGAAGGCCATAACCACCTGAGGTCAGCAAAGTGGAACAGATTAGGAAAAGTAGGTTGTGGGAATGAGACTAGCAGCAAGGTGGAAGGAGTGGAGAGGAAAAAAATAGAACAGAGCATGAATAAAATGCTGGACTTTGGAACCAACAGCATGAAATAAATGAAGTGAAAGGGAAGAGGAGAGATGTGGCGAGGAGCCAGGATGTAGGTAGAGACAGACTAAGCAGAAAAAGAAAATGAAAGAAGAAAGTGACACGATGAGGGAAAAGCACTGAGATTGAAAAAGGGAGATTGGGACTGCGAGCAAGTGGGAAAAGGGATAAGTACAACAGAAGGACGGAAAGGCTGGCATGAAGCCAAGGCAGAGAAAAGAAAGCTTGGATGAGAACCAGGGAGAGGAGGAGGGGCAGAAACTGGCAGTGCAAGGAAATTAGGATTGGGGTAAGAGGCGTATGGAAAGGACATGAAGCCAGGCAAATGAATGGGACAATACGGCAACAGAATAAAGACACAAACGGAACAGCCTGGAGGCAATGGGACAAATAAGGTTACGTGTAGGAGGAACAAACCACAAAGACCGCGTGGGTTTATACACAGAGCTTGGAAAGGAACCCAGGTTCCTCAAGTGTCACCGCTACCTTTCTGCAGTCAGCATGTTTAACCTACATGGCATAAGAGTATGTCAGCAGTTCAACAGTTCTCTTTTTTTTCTTTTTTTTTTTCCTTTTTGACATTATGAAACTGTTGAACCTTGAAGCCAGAAGCTAAATCTGTTTTGCTAAGAGCGTGCAATGGAGTAAGCTTAAGAATCCCTTATAATCCACACTGCTTAACTCTTAGCTCTGTCCCTGACTCTCCTTTGGACCGCTCCAACCAGCCCTCTACAAACAAGACTAATCTCCTGTGGAGGAAACTAGATCTAAACCATATGAATGTGAGCCAGACTGTTGCCTGGCTTAATCTCTAGCCTTCTTTTATTTAGCAATTTAACACTTCAGACATAGGCAGCATCCCCCAAGGACAAAATTTTGAAAGAGGTAGTGTTTAAGCTACTGGGGAGTCAGCTCTGACCTGCATGCCTCCGATAGCTGGTTTTAAAGGTGACATTTCTGTGATAAACAACAAAGAAACAGCTTGTGCCTGGGAATTGTGCCAAAGTACCCAAGGCAAACATCAGAGCTGCAGCCTATTCCCACCATGGGGAGGGCGAGCGTGGGCTTTCCTGATCACAGCAGCCTGGAAGATGTCCAGCGAGGACAGCACTACCAGTTCCAAATTACTTGCTGCGACTGCTGTGCTAAATTCAAATCAGGGGGCCAGCCTGAGAAAGACAAGTCTCCTTTTCTCAGTTGGTATCGGTGCCAGGGTGGGTGACGTGGTCCCCAAGTGAGGACGTGTGCCCCACTCTGCTGTGCAGAAGCAGCAGCCACGTCCACACCAGCGCTCCCCGGGCTGCATGTGAATGAGACAAGGGAGTTCAAAACTGCCAGCAATACCAGCATTAAGAATGCGTATGTCCAAAATGCCCCATTAAATCTACGCAGGAAACCCTGTCGTATTCTCCTTTCTGGGGGCTTGTTTTGCTGCCCTCCTAATCTGATTTTGAAGAGGTTTTTGTACGCCATTGATGCAGATTTGCACGTGTGTCAAAGAGGTTACTATATTCCATCCTTTTATTAAGGTAAAGTTATTAAGGTAAAATTATTAAGATAAGCAACTCTGACATTAATACCTCAATAATAACATTTTTTGTATAATGTTAGAATCTCAATGTACATTAAAAATAAAAACTTGGGTTTAGCCCTAATAGTTACAGGGAGAAAAATTACAACAGCCCTAGAAGCTCAGAATAACATTGCTTAAAAACATGCCTATTTTTTGATACTATTGCTATTCTTTTTCAATGTTTGCAGCTAGTGGTATCTCAGTTAATAGTCTGTTGCATTCATTGGTAACCTAATCTGCTCCTGAAAATCAGAGCCTCATTTTACAAAACAGAGACACTGACCTTCAGGCAGTAGCCTCAGTAATAACATTCTAGCAAATTTTAGATGGTAAATTTATCCATGAGACTGCTTTTCTTTACAAATATATGTAAAGACAGGTACAGATATTTTTTTTTTTTAAACATTGGATAATACATACTGTCATTTAAAACTCTTATTTATTCCCTGTTTGGAAACAATGCAACAACCTACTGCTATGTTTTGCTTTTGATAACACAGGCATTGTTTTAAGTATTTATGTCTGCTCCCTCTGTAGGATTCACTCTGTGCAGTTTTATGTTGTCTAAGAGTAAGACATCAACTCCACACCGCCTTTATGATCACTGGGGAGACACAGCACATCCATTGGGCAGTTGACCCATCGTTTGGCCCTTCACCCTGCATTTTGGTTTGGATTCCTCCTATAAGATTTAAAAATGTTTAAGTTAAACCTCTAATACATGCTGGTTGTCCATGACCTCTATAATCAGGGAAGCTCAGATCTCGAAGTATTGATTCATCCCACCTCTTTTAAATGCACCTCCTAGATTTATCTGAATTGCACTCTAGAGGTGATTGTTCACATTAGACAAAACAAAGCTTTGACTTTGTACTTAAGTTGCAGTTGGCTAAATTTAGTCAAGAAGGATCTCATCGTAAAAATTACTGGGTTTGCCATTGTAGAGGTGTCTCCATAAGCCAGGTTTTGATTATGAGGTGTGGGTGTGATGTCTTTCATATGCTTTGCTCACTCAGGATAATGTATCTTTTCTCCAATTATGTCTCATATAATTTACTGTGGAAGTTGGAGCAATAACACTTAGGTTGTATATTTATTTACAACTTGAGATTTGTAACAAGAAAGTTGTGGTGCCATTACTCTTTAGAAGCTTCTTGCTGTACAGATGCAAATTAAATTTTGTCTTTATAAATTTTAAACTTCAGTAGATTCTTCTTTTTTTTTTTCCAGGTAAAGTCGTACCATCTCTATTATTGTTATGGTCTTGTGAGTAGCCGCTCTTTTTTTTTTTTAATTTTATGTGTCTTGTATTTATTTTCTTTTTTGTATTTCGTGTATTTGCAAACATAAAACTGTGTATGTATAGAGCTCACATACTTGAAATGACTCTGGATGTCACTCTAAAACAGTGCGACAATTTCTTCATCAGAATATAACTACTCAAATTTTTTCATAAGTTAATATGCAAAATGGTATGGTCATAAGGTCTATAACATAAAATAGTTCAAAAACTAGATGTGTAATTTGTATAGCTGTGAGGAGATCTCCTGAAGTGGTCAGACTATAACAAAGGTGCACTGAACATCTCTGGGTAGAGTGAGGATGAAGAAATGTGAAAAGAAGTTAGGAGGGACAAGTCATGTTTAGGGATGTCCTCCAAATCCCAAACCCAGGGAACCTTTCGACAACTCAGTGACTGAAAAAATGAAAGTGACTACTGTGTTAAGTGGAACCTGGACATTCATTCACAGAAATGTACATAGAAAATCCTAGCTAGACATAAGAGTGTGACATCAGAGTATAAGAAAATAACAGACAGAAGTGCTTATTTTGGCTCTCCTTCAGTGCAAACTTATTTTTTGCTGGAGACAAACTGCTGTTGATGGTAGATTGATTGTAATGAGCTGTACTGGGTTGATAGCTTTACAATGCCAATCCTCAGATGCTCTATGCCATTTAAGATGCCACCTATAGTACAGAAATGTGTAAGCTTTTCACATTAAAACCAGAATAGTCTCCCTAACTTGCAAGTATTTGCTATTTCTACAGAAGACTGCCTACCACAAAGAAAAGAGAAGCAGTTGAAAACATCATGCTTTACCTGTCCATACTTTGCAGCTAAGTGTAGGGGTGTCCAGTACTGATTATCCACTACATTGAGATCAGCCCCATGATCCAGTATCAGAGATGCAACATTCTTGTATCCATTAGCGCAAGCCACGTGCAGCTGGAATATAAAAAAAATATCTTAATAGTTTTATGAACTCAGAAAAGCCTGTGATGCCCTACCATGTATCTTGGCTGCCCCACAGGCCTAAATCACGGTAATGGCAAATACAAAATACATGTGATAACAACAGAATAGAAAACCAGTGTGGAATCTTTTTCAACATTTCTAAATAAAACCCACCAAAAAATAAGAATGTTAGATTATTGAGAACTATTTAAACAATCTGGTCTCACTAGATACTCTTCATATCACTTCAAGCAAACATCCTTTGAAACACATTCACAAACTTCACGAGCCTGGGTAGATTCTTACATTTCAGTAGAGCGTGGCCTATACCTAATTTTCTTCTGTGGCAGTTCAAATATCCCAGACATAACCTGACACTACTTTCCTCCAGCATGAATTCATTAACACATAATCAAACCAAGCACATTGAGCTTGCAGCACAAAATCGGTCACAAAAAAGTACTTTCTCAATTTTGAACCACAGAGATTTTCTTCCTTTCACTTGCACTGCTTCCTTAGATACTTAACTGTATGTTGAGGCACATACCTCACATGACCAAACTGATCCAGGATGGTTTAGTGATTCTCATGGTTCTCTGCTATAATTTCAAATGTTCCAGCCACTTCTGAGAGGAAAGGGAACAAAATTTGCCTTTGGAAATTGGCACAACATAATTGCTCATCCCCAGTCAGAAGGACTCAGTTCTCATGATGATCAGTAAAAATAGGGCCCAGGAAGATTGCAGAATGGAGAATTCTGAGAATATAGGTGGTAACCTGTATCCCAAATCATTTAGCCCAACTACATGACTTTTTTCCTTTGAAGCAATGTTAGCTGAAGAGACTAGATTTCTTAGAGTTGAAAGAAGTGGCCAATGGCAGAAAAAAGGTCTTGCAATAAACCTGTTACTAGAACTGTGTAGTTCCAAAGTCACTATAAGCATAGGAGACACCAAAAATAGAGTCCAGGATATTATTTGCCTTATTTGCTATTTCAGTTCAGGTGCACCTGCAAAGTATGCACAAAGTTTTCTCTATGAACACCCTTGAAGCAGAGGGGTGAAACACACCACAGCTCACGAAAAATATTTCCCTGTAAAGGGGACAGAACACCGATTCTGTATGCTATAAATGTTCTAATTACAAAAAACTCAAAATTTTCCCAAAATTTGACATCACTTTGGTTTTTCTTCTGTTTTTACAGAGGAAATTACATTTTATATTCAAACATGAATTTGACAAGTGCTATTTTAAAGTAGTTTAAAAACTCACAGGATAAAGAAAATATTTTATGACTGAAATATTTGAAAGAAAAAAAATTACAGGAGAATTTAGCACAAAAAATAATTTTGCCATATATCATTCTGTGTCTGTATTGCATGTACATATGTATGTGTCCTCAATGTATGAGAATGTTTGCATTTATACATTTATGGCATTGTTTCTTTTTGCCTGATTCATCTTAACTTACACATGGACTTAGATATATTCTATCAAAAGAAAATAAATCTTATTTGCTACTGAGATATTTATTGTTTTCTCTGTGCAGATAGATGTAGAGCAACAAAAAAACCTATTCTCAGAACCCTTTGATACACATACAGTTATCACATATTCGCTGACTCCATACTCATGAAGAGAGACAGAGCAGTTTAACAAATCCTGGATTTCCCACCAGTTTCTCAGACAAAAGTTTCTCTTAATAGAAATTTCAAACAAAAGCAAAATGATCCACTCTGTAGCTACTTGTTGGCAGACTACTCAATAAGCTAAAAAAAATTCAAGTTCACCATAAAACCAGTTCGTGCAAAAAATGTCCCCTTTGTCCACATCGCACCAAGCAAAAAACAAACTATCCACAATGCTTTCCTCCTACTATCTGCAGTACTGTTAAATACATTTCAGACATACATTTCAACAATTCTAGCTAACTACAGAAAAGGTTTTATGCAATGATAGTTAGGTAAGTTCATAACTCAATTTAACTCAGCCAATTCAGACTACAGTAGCAATAAGAGTAAAATCAAGAGAAACAACTTTGTGTTTTACTGTGATTTAGCAGCTTAGCTTAAATTTATTAGAAAACTGGAAGTTAAATTAATGTTTTTATAAATTAAACTGAAAGTTGTGTTGTTTCTTCCCACCCCTCCCCTGCTTCCCTCCTGTTTTTAACTGCAGTTAACTGCTTGGGGTGTCCATCCCAAAAGTCACAGCTTTCTGTACAGACAGAGCCAGTAGCTGGATTCAACAACCCCAGGTATGAGGCTGCTCACTTTTTTAGTTGTAATTTAAATACTTCACAGGTTTTAAAATATGGAATCAAATACTAGTGATTCATTGTATTAATTCAGTATCATGCAATGTAATTCAGCATAAGTGCTAAAATAATAAAGTTCAATAATACATTCCTTTCTAATTATTTTAGTACAGTATTTGCAGAAAAAACACAAAAATCATGATGACCATTTACTGATTGATAATGAAGTTGAAGATTTTATATGCAAAGAGAACATTTCACAGACATGCTATGTAGGGAAAAAATACTTCAAAAATACTTCATTACATTAATTTTAAAATTATTTTGATGGTTGAAGAAGTAGTGATCCTGAAAAAACAAAGGGATAGCAGATCTATTAGCACAAATAGGTATAATTACACGAGTGATACAGAAACCTGCAAATTTGGTAGAAGGAACACTTATCCACTGATATGGTGGATGATTCATTACACTGAATCAAGATGGGATGGCTGCACGAAACAGTGTCTCAGACTGGTTCAGCCAGAAGATATGAGCCTAAAACAGGAATCACTGATTGAGGTTTCAGGCCATCTCTTACATAGAATGTCAGAAACCATAAGTATCTGCTGTAGTACTGAACTGCCAATACTTTTTTTTTTTTGCTATTAATTTTTTGTATTGCATATTCAGTGGCTAACAGTAAGCAAGTTGTCATTAAGGCACAGATGTTGCACTAGCCTATTTTAAAAACTATACTGCGCATGGCATCGACATATATCTATTTTCAAGAGACCAGATGAGAACCAAAATCTTGCCTTCCCTCATTTCTCCTCCTAGAGAATTGTCTTGCAAAGACTTTTAGCAATACACAGCTGCAGCACATACGTATTCACAGGGCGACGATTACATATTCCCACTCACCAGGGTAACTCCTTCATCGTTCTTTTGATTCACACTTCCTCCACTCGATATGAGCTGTCGGACATCTGTAAGCATTGTCATAGGTCTCTGGATCTTCATTTGGCGCAGCGAATTCAGCTCTACACCTGAAACAAACAAAAGGCTAAAAACCCTTCCACTATTTCATTCATCAATGAAGAACAGACATACGATTCTGCTTTCTGGGTTTGCAAAAGTTTAACCAACACTTAATTTGGCTTCAGTGTATATTTATAGAACATGTTTACTTATATTTACCAACAAGTTTACTCATCTCTGTAGTTATCAGTCACTACATGGATGATTTTACGTCAGTCAGCAATATCCAATGCATAGGCTTGATCCCCTACTGACTGGCAAGAGCAGTTGTAGGCAAAGCAGTTGTAACATTATTAAATCCACTGGGATTGTGAAAATAGCTGTGAATGGGAAAAGAATTAAACAAACCACTCAAGTGCTTGAGTCTTATTTAATGTAAATCATTTTTTGCTGCATTCTTTCAACCCTATGTATGCAATACAGTGCCCAGACCAGTCTCTCAGATCTGTTGGCTCAACTGCTTCAGAGGCTGTGAAATCTCTCAAGCAAATGACAGTAAAACTCAACACCTTTTTTAATCTGCCTGGGTTATTTTTAACTGCCATCAGTTCTCCAGCTGAGACCATTGCAAGGCCCCATAAACCAAGAGAAAACGTGGTGTGGAGGCAGAAACAAATGTAAGGGGATGAAAGGAATGAAGGGTGCAGGATTGCTTGTGTCAGCATTGCTGCTGAGAGAAACAGTTGTCAAAGTACATTTTTAAAAGGAAGATCAGGAAGGGTGTCGACTACCAAAAGAAAGCATGGCCTCCAGTCTGAAGAGATTTAATATTAGAAACAGAGAGTATAACAAAATTGCTAAGTGGTCAAATTAACAACTGGCTGTGGCTTGACTGGAATATTTAACCAAAATTCAGGGCTTGATTCTTCCACTCCTATCTGCACTTGGACACTTACACTCATAGAAAACGTTATTCGAGTATAAAACCCTTCTCTGCCCTGGCCATGACATAACAAAAGACATGTGACTAAATGATTTCTTGGTTCTCTTCCACATTTGTCAGTGAGCTGAAAAGTGACAAATTATAAATTGATTTAATTAATATGTATCTAACCTAACATTTTATCTTCAAAAATTCCTGCAGTTTTTTACATTACTGAAACAAGTGAAGCATGTTCCAGGGTAAAAGCATATTTTAAGTTTCTTAGTATTAATCTAACCCTGGAACTCTTATAAATGGCTGTATCATATGTAGTTCAGCAAAGAATCCCAATCATTTTCTTTCTTTAACATGCTACTATACACACTGCTTTCTGTTCTGAATTTTATTTGCCTGCAGCATTTCTAAGAGTTTCAGCTCTGAAGTGAAATGTTCAGTGTGATTGCTGTCTTGATGGTCACATTTAGTTATTCTCATATTGTCACACCTGCCACCTAAATGATACTAAATGACGCCATAAATAAAACACAAATATAAACCTAAGCTGAAGAAAAGGAGATATTTTCTGTATCTGGACTAAAACCTGTGGGCTTTCACATAAATGAAATCCAGAAAAACATATATATACATATATATATATATGGTACTGATAGCCTAACTTAGATAACCAATCAAAAGCAAAATGTGTTAACATCCTATTGTCTGACAGTTGCTATACTGGAACACAATGCAGATTTCAAAGGATGTTCTGAGTATCTCCTAACAAACAATGTATTCATTTTGTCAGAACTGAAGATTTTATGCCTTCATTACATTTCGCAGTAATGATCTAAAACTAACTGATGACATTTAGAGATTGTTGATGCCACATGGCATCAATTAATTTTTTTTTTTTTCCTTTCTGTTTCTGGCTATTTGCTGCTTTTTGCAATAGTAAATTGATAGTTTAACATTCTTGTCTTGGTGACGGAACTATCTCAGATGCATAAGTGTAGATTTCCAAACACTATGTGGTGTGAAGGTCTACATACACCCCAAATTAGTTATCCTTTGCAGCACTGACTTCACTTTTTAAAATGCATTACAGACAGACTGAGCAGCTGAAATGAAACTTGACTGATCATGATAAAGCTCTTTCTAATATTGTCAGGTAAGGAAGATTAAAGCTGAAAAATGTATTTGTCATTTTATACCTCATGAAGAAGGCCATTTTAAGTACTACTGGCAGAACTTACATCAATTTTTTCTTTCTGTTGATGTCCCCAGGAAACAATAAGTTTTGTTTTTTAAGGAGACAGGCAACAGGTGGAAATTAATATACTACTTATTTTGTGTGTGAATAATACCTCAAACACACAAAACCAAAAACTAAGTTCACAATCTAGAAATTAGAAATATGAGTTTCTGACTTCCCCTGGTAAGAGAATTCAAAAAAAATACTGAGAGTGAAACACAGTTATTATTAAGCTGTTTGGTTTGTCATGTTTCATGTAAATTATAGTAATGGCTACAGGTTGTGGCTACAGGTTGAGGGCAGAGGCCAGATAAGTCCACTCAGCCTTTTCTAGCATCTGACTGATGCTCAGCATGATCAGAGTATTAACTTATCAGTATTTTCTTATACTAACAGTGAAATATTGATCCTTACATCTTGTAAATGACATTTTATAGAACCTTGGTGCATCCTGCATGGAGCCCCCAAAAACTTGTCTGTTAAAGATTAACTTTATTCGTGCTGAGGAAGGAATCAAGAGTAGAGTTCAGCTGCATCCATTGCTATATACATTCTATGGCAAATATAATTATACTCATAATCTCAGAGAAAATGCACAAACATTCTAAACAGCAACAAAATACACAGTCTATGCGCATCTCAAGACGGCTTTACTGGTTTCAAACTAGTATTTGTATAAAGGAATTATACACATTTCATTAAACAAATAGCGGTAGACAGCCTGGCAAGTGAGCAGCCACAGTGACATGTTCTATGGGCTTAATTTTTTGTATGTCCAAAGAAGTTTTGAAACAGAAACAACAGAGATTCCCTTCCTCTGCCTTTATAGAAGATAGAATGGAAACATGAAAAAATTAATCAAAATTGCAATCTTAGAATTGCAGAGTTTTGAATTCCAAGAACTTGGGAAATATTAGGCTTCAGTATGAAGGCTTCTCTGGCAGGGAACTGGGAAGCAGCTTTACCAAGCAGGCACATGTATCAGTCTCTGAGGCTCAAACAAGGTGACCTGGTCAGTAACTGCCTTCCCTTAATCAAGTTTGTAATTCTGGAGAGTCCACTCTTCCTCCCCAGGGAGTGACACTTTTCATGAGTTTAGATGGAACAACAAAATGTTACTCATACAGTAAGTAACTCTTGCTGCCTGAATCAAAGAATGACCTTCACATTGGTTTTCAAAGGGGAAATGTGGTTTAGATATTCAGCTGAAATGGGACGACAGCCAGCATGAATAAATAAAGGAAGAAAAGTAAATTGGCATGTACTACGGGAACAGATTCACATTTTTAAAAAATGCAAAGTCAGAAAGAAAGGCATAGGATGGAAAATATGCTTCAAATACCCTGTAAAATCAGAACAAGAGCTACATGTCCACAAATTCTGCAGGACATGAGATGGAGAAGCAACAGTTAAAACAGTAGTGACCCTGCAGGACACAGCATTTGATCTGAGTATCGGTGCTGATGATAGGGAGGAGCATAACCTAAAAGCTACAAAATATATTATTTCTCACTGTTTAAGAAAAATACCTGACAAGGCCATTTAACGCACTTTGGCTGTCTCACCCTCTCTGGCATATGCTTATAGAAGGGAGTGACACTAGGATTGTAAAGATCTCAGATAAAAAGACAGAAAGTAACTTTCAAGGAGTTGCACTCATAAGGAAATACATGACAAACAGAACTGAGAATTGCTATACAATTTTTTTTCCTCAGGAAAGTCCAGTACTAAGAAGTCTCTCCATCTGCAAGTGGAACACCTGCTCCTGTGACCAGTACAGAGCAAAACACTCAAGTACTCTTTGGGAAATACCCACTAAGCACACCCAGCGGCTGCTCCTTCTGTAACTTGCATGTCTCATTCTCAAACTAACTTAACAGTCTTCAGGAGAGGCCAATATCACCTGGTCTTGCAAACAAAAATATACATTAAAAGCTTGCAACAGCTTTGAGAAGCCAATCTCTCCTCTTATTCAAGTTTCCTCTCACCCGGTCTATATCTGCCCTTCCTGCACAGAGCTGTAAATGCAGCAAGGCTGTTCACACCTCAAGTGTGATGAGCCTGTCTGTACTCTTCCGTAATTCTGGGGACACCATGGTTTTAAATGTCTGTTTTTCTTCTGTGCAGTGTACTATGGGGTAGACTCATTCACAAACAATCAAGGAGAAAAAAAAAAGTCATGGCACCATTCTGAAAATATTGATTTTCATTCATTAAAATATTCAGGTGTGGTTTATCCAGCTTGATTTGCTTGAAGTTTTAGAAGAACCTTTCTAGCTCCTTACTAGGTAGCTTTATAAAGAGCATTATTTTTTGTTAAATTACATTGTTCAGTAGCTCTTGTGCATATCACATGTCATTACGTGCACCTGATTTTCAAAGGTCAGCATATGAATAGATACATTTCAGCAGTACTTATTATGTGAGAAGGGAAGCCAATATTTTCAGTATAACTGCAAAAGAATATATACCTGCAAAAATACTGAGGACTACAGCTCTAACTCACTGAAGAACTACTGACTGATTGTTGTTAGGTTTTAACTCTTTGCCTTTAAAGATATTACATATGCTTAGTGAAGGATGTTTAATTTATTTCATTCTAGTCTGAAAAAGCTATCAGAAATGAAATTCCCATCTCCTCCTCAGAATGACAATACTCCCACTCTAGTGAAACATGGTTTTTTTCCCTTCTCTCTTCTATAATAGGATGTTGATGACCCCTCCAGATAAAATTAGTTAAATGAACTCCATCTCTTCTTGTCTGAAAACAAAAATATTTTTTGTAATTTATTTTAAAAGAGTGGTACAATCTTGAGGTTTAACACTAAAGCATTCATCTGTGGATATATCTTGCATGTTTATTATTTTCTTTTGTAATATTAATACTGAACACAGAAGCGAAACTTGTGTCTTTGTCTCTAGTTACTTCCGATCAGTAATGAGGTCATCACATACATTATTTCTATACTCAGGATTTCTCTGAAAGTTCTTAATACGTTATGCTTGGATGTTTTCGTGCGAGAGCAACAGAAGCAGGCTACTCCACACGTGCCAGGGAGCCAGGAGCTGAGGGTGAACGCAGGCCAGGTAGGACAGTGTCCTTGCTGACCAGGGCTCAGCCCCACAGTACCCAAACAGGAAGACTGAGCAGGTCTGGTGATGGGAATCAGGGCCAACTGACAGCCCTGTGATTGCCAGAAAAGCCTGTAGCAACCCATCCAGACAACTCAGGTGAAACCAGGAAATCAAGTCAGGGGTTCAGGGTCAGGATCAGCAAGGTTCATGGCTGGGCGCAGGTCCACCTCAAGTGAGCATCAAGGGTAAAGACCTGAGCCTAAATGTGTCTCCTGAGCCAAAGGATGGGTGAAAGATCATGACCAGGCTTCTCCCAGATCTGCCTCACCACTTAGTTCTTTTCTTAGCCAGCTGCTCCCAGGTTACAGGACTGCACCATACCAGGGCCGGCTTTGAACAGCCAAGCCCCTGGAATGGGGGGACACATCACCAGGCATGTGGGTGCACTCTGGGCATTGACAATTATTTTCGTAACTTGCTAATGGTTATAGTTTTAGGAATTCTATAAAAAATGATAACTTTTTTTTTTTTTCTGATGGTAACAGAATTAGATTATTCACCGGTAAGCTGTTTGAAATAATACTAAAAGGGCACCCCCAGTTTTTTATGTTCTTCATGGTCTTTTTTCAAATCTTTCCAAAGCCTAATAGTCAAGAAGATGCCTGTTTTCCTTCCAGCATCAGTTACAAACTAGATCGCAAACTGGCTATAACTTAAAATGTTAACTGAAGTGCCAAAAGTCTGCACAGTGAGTTTAAAGCTTTTCCCTTTGATAGAAACATATGGGTAACAAAATGTTTCCATATGATGGACTTTTTTCTTTAGTTCGCTTTTAAACACCCACAGATTTGCATGCTGAAAACACAAAAATATTAAGAGAAGTCTAAGACTTCAAAGTTAGCTCCCCAAGAGTTAGAAAATGTAAAAATTAAGGTCTCTTGTTCAAGCTTATATTAGAAAACACAAAGACTAAAGGAAGATAGATGAGCATTCTCAACTACAACATTTTCAGTGTGTCATGTATTCCGTGTACTTCATTTTTAGGCCTTGAAGGAACCTACTGAAACATGTCATTTGGTCCCTTGTTCTCACTGACAACACCATCACCCAACCTCTATCATCAATTAATCAAGCTCTTTGCAGAAAATAGATTTTCTGTGTGTTATAATCTTATGGTTAGGTGGTTCCAAATCAGCAAGAACCAGAGTGAAAACTCTCTGAACCACCCTGAGGCTGTTTGGCTTTGGCTATCTGTTCTTCTGTCAACCTACCGCATCAATACTATTAATAAAAAATTTGTAAGCAGAAATCAAGATCACACTGCATATAGTTCTAAAATAGAAAATATATCAGGGGATTTAGTTTTAGCTTAAGTTCACTCATCTTCAGTGTTAACAATCTGTACATGTTGATATTTTATTCAGTTCTTATTGTAGTATGTTAGCAATAATTCCTTAAGGTCTATGAAAAGCCTTTCACAGTTTTAAATATGAAAGTCTAGAGCAGTACTTTTCTGAAATGATATTGATCTATATCAATTGCTTTTCTTGAATGCACTAAAGAAATAGTCTGTCCCTGGGAAAATATACTCTGAGGCTACACATAACTCATACGTGAAATGAAACCAAATGTGAAACCTGGTCCTCACACTATTACATTTGTTGTTTTGAAAGCTTCTGTATTACTGCAGTTTTTCTGCTTTGAACTGACATTCTAGCATCTCCATATGAATGAGCGAAAGCAGACCTGACAATGACCACTGTCACTAAACTTTGTTAGTGGTTCAAATCTAAATGCACTGAAAACTTTTGTGACTCCAAATCATCGTCCTCCACTTCATCTCCAAACTAACATAGTTCTGCTGGCTTCAATGCTGACTTATATCAAATCAATATCTATCCTTTTCATTTTTATGTCATGTTCAATGAAAACATTCCAGAAGCTGAGAGCTGACTTACCGTTTTCTTCCAAATACACCAGAAGGATGCTGCTAGATTCAGTCCCTTCTATGGCATAATCAAGTGCAATGTTTCCATTAACATCTTGCAGCAGCACATTTGCTCCAGCCTACGGACAAGAATTAAAAACATTTTAGTATTTTGTAGCGAAATCTCAAAACACTGTTGGAGTTCTTACGGATTCCCAATTCAAAAACATTTCAAAGCTGGGGGGCTTAGACAGCAGGCTGATTATAACCTGAAACAAAACAAGTCAAACCAAAACACACAAAAAAAAAGCAAAAACAAAATAGAGGATTCCTGAATGTCAAAAAGGGCTGGCTTTGCTTGGGGCAGCTGCCACTGCTGCCACCCTCGCTGCCCAGCCTGTCTTTACTGCACAGATGCCAGCTGCTCATCAGCAGGTTTTGGAACCACCACCATTTGCAGCACAGCGTTTTAAAGCAAAGGAAGCTGTCACCGATTACAATCTGTCTTAGAACACTCCACAGTAAACAGCAGTGGCTCAAAAGCTGACTGACAAGCAGCACAGACACTCATGCAGTAGGGACGGGTAGACAGCTGGTAGGGGTAACCTTGTCAGCCGGCCTAACCTCTTATGGCCTCATCCATCAATCCAACCTCGAAGAGAACCATCCCTTGCTAAATAAAATTGCCATTTGTCACCAACTGGAGACAATGAAAGTGAGCTTGATGATTTCAGCTGTAGTCCCTAAAGGAGACAACCTGACATTTCTATAAGTTTCATTCAAAATTCAATATAAAGGACGGAGGACTAAAAGGAGCCATTAGGAGGGGGAGGATGGGAATAGATTAATGCGAAGCTTGAAAATAAACTACTAGCATGATAAGAAATTTTCTATTTTTTATATTATGTATTTCTGTATTCTATATTATATACATTAGTATAAAAAGTTGCACTATTGAGTGGCTTTTTTTTTTAAATAAGAAATCTCTCATCCTTGAAAATATTATAAATGTCTGGGGGACATAAAAGTTTACATTACAGTGAAACATCATGTATCTTCTTTAAGAGGCCATAACTTTAATTCATTTCAATTGTTCTCTCTATGGCTTTTAACTGCAAGTAATTATGAAATATGAGTAACCTCTGGTAAATTTAATTACTTTTCTTACCAGCTGGTATGATAAAAAGTTCATCTAATAAAAATAAGAGGTACCAAGGACAGACTTTCTTAAAACTACAGCAGCAGAGGTCAACAGTAGGAATTATTAATAGAAAATGTGACTGCTTCTTTCAGGAGCCTACTCTGCAAGTACTGTATCAAAGGAAAACTCATAATGGGCTCAGCTCTCAGCTCAGAGTGAAATACGACGTGAAAAACCAGCAAATTTATGTGGGCTTCATGCCGTCAAACTTGAGGTGTTGAAGCTGGACTGACAGTCTGAGGTGATCTCCTGGGTTCCCCTTGTAGCAATGAGGGAACATGCAGGCATCAAAGAATGACTCACCTCAGGTATCTTAAACACCTCAGATATCCTACTGGACCACATCCTCATACAGCAACATAACCTATGCTGCTACAAAGTATACTACTTTCTTTTAGCACCTAAGCTGCAATGGCTGTAAGAGGAACCTGGACAGTAAATTTAGATTAGATGTGTATCTTTTAAATTGATAAATAAGATGAGAAGGGTTGAATCTCATCCTTAGTGAAAAGGAATCGAAGGAGACTTACAAGGAAGGAGACTTACGAGATATAAACTGTTATATTCATTATAGTGTTATGAAAATAAATTTCTGCTTGCCTGTCCTGCCAGACAAAATTAAAAACATGATCAAAAATCAAAGGATGGATTTGAAGATCATAACATCTTTGAAGGATGGCTTATCAACTATTTATTAAACTTGTTCCACTACTAGGAAGCACATTTTTGTTCGTATGCTTTCTACTCAATGACCCATGAGAGTTTGGTGGTGATGATAGAATCAGGGAAGTAATACATTTTGGTATTTAGTTGACTCGCATACAATAAAAAAGTACAAAGTCTTGAGGGTACCTGTTCTTCCTTGCATGCAAATATTTGCCAGGCAATGTCAGAAGAAGTTCAGGAGGATAAAAACAAACCTACCTACATTTTCTTCCTTGTTAAGAAACCAAAAGATCTTTGACTTACTCAATTGAAGAAAAGTAGGATAATTAACTTGGCTAGCAGCACACTTTTCATGTCTTCTCTAAGATGTAATGTAAGAAAGATATAACATGGAATTAGCTCCAAGTAATTTTTATTGGGTAGTTCTATATTAATTCATTTCCTAAGAAATGTTCACAATGAAGGTCAAGTTTGGTGACAGCTGTGACAGCGGAGCTAAGAGAAGCTTTCAGAATTCAGGGAAAGAAGCAATTCTGGACAATGATGCACATTTAAAAGTAGCATCTTGCTTCAAAAATAAATATTTTGTGGGTTTTAATAATCAGGATTTTTAATACAGTGTATCATCCCTGCCTCCCAGTTTTGTACCATCTGTGAACTTACTGAGGGTGTGCTTTGTCTCACTGTCCCGGTGACCCTGACCATGAAGACCTTGAACAGGACTGGACTCACTGTTAACCCATGGGGTGAATTGCCTCCAGTTGGACTTCGTGTTACTGATCACAACCCTCTGGGCCTGGCCACTTGGCCCATTTTCAGTCCATCTCACTGCCTCCTTATCTAACACAAACTTTGTCTATGAGGGTGACATGTGAGATCTTGTCAAAAGCTGTACTAAAATAGAGGCAAATTACATCCACTGCTCACTCCTCACCACCAAGCTAGCCACCACATTGGAGGACTCTATTTGACTCATCTGACTTCAGAAAATCTGATTTTAATAAATGTATTGAGCGTTTTAAGAATAGCCACAAACACTGATTTGTGAAGTCTGTCCCTGGCTATAAAACAAGTTTCACGTTGGGGAATTTTACTTAACTTATTGGCCAACTAACAAACTTTTGATTATTGATTCTGCTACCAAAAAAATAGAAACAGGCAAACAAAGTAACACCTAGAGAACTATACTTGGAGTCCTCTCCAGACACCGCTCCTGCCCTTTCCCATCTCCCACAGGCTACACCTGCAGTGGGCACTGTGGGAGACTGGGGTCAGCACATCGTGGTTTCTCTTCTTCGGCGGCAGTCCCCCGCTGCCAGCATCATGCAGGTTATGCCCAGTTCCTAATTCCAGTGTGCTTTGTAAAGAAAGTCATTCTAGGTACAGAAAGGTGGGAAATTCTACTGTATTTCCCTTAGTGTATTCCATGATATCTTGCCAAAAAGCTGTCTGGCACGTTGTCAGTACGATGCAAACTGTAAACACCAATATTTTGAAGGGCTCATAGTATGGACATTTCTTCCTGTTCAGTATGACTACACATTTGCCTGCAATACATTGGAAATTACTCACTGTTAAATGTGACACAGACTTTTCAGTTGCTCAGGATTTCATTTATTCCCAGGCACCTCTCAGTCAGTTATGGCCAGTCATAAAAGCTGATTTGAGATCTTATTTTCTAATTCTAATGCAAACTTCCTGCCACACTACTTGTATAAGTAAAGACAAGATGGCAATCACACAGATGGCAGAAGACATGGCAGAATCTCACACAGAAAACTGGTAGGAATTAGAGCAGAGTAAATGAAAGAGGCAAACCAAGCAGCAGGAAAACAGGAGTCTCAAGCAGAAGTACAGAAAGAGCATGACAAAGGTGTGGAACATGCTGCAAGTAGCAAATGTCATAAATACCATACCTTTGGTTCAAATTCAGATATAGACAAAACTGTGCCAAAGAATCTGACCACTATTTGTTACCTATATGACCTTGTAGGTTAGACAATAAGAAAACCAGATATAAAAGATTCAGATGGAATTCAGATCATCTCAATATAGTCCTACTTTGTTCTTAGGTTTCTGTTCATAGCTCTTATAGAAAATATGAGGAATACTGTCCCTAGGCTACTGATACTAGAGTTTCCAAATTTATGTGCATACCTTGTTTATATTCAAAATGCAATTCCATACTTATTCCAATTCAGTTCAAATGTTTAATCCACCCTCTTGAATTCTATATGCAGTGCTTAATGTACATGAAAAGCTACTGACTTACCCATTCTGAACACATGTTCGTTCTCAAGTCATTTCTCCGTAAAAAGATAAATGTATTGCAAAACTTTATCCAGTAAATCCCACAAATACAAAAAATACTTTTGAGAAAAACATTTGTCTGCAATGATAAATTGCTCCTATTTTGGAAAGACTGCAGGAGGAATATCTTTAAAGATATTATTAAGGAATGTTCCCAAAGACACTAAGTTCAATATGCAGAATGCAAAATGCAACAGAAGTGCATGCTCTGCTATGCAGAACAATAGCCATATGTAAAGAGTGCATATGAGAGTGAACTCTGGTGATCAATAATAACCAAGTCGACAGTGCCAAATTTGCACGCTATCCCCATGACTAGAAATCAGAGACTGCTGCCAAAGAGAAAACACCTTCAGCTAGTGAAAGGAAACAAAGTTTCCTTTCTGGTTCCAGAAATTATAGTTCTGATGATTCTTTACTGTGCATTTTTCAATCCTGTTTTAATTTCTGCCTATTTACTTATTTGTAGAATCTCTGCTAGGTTTTCATCTCAGACAAACTGAGTAGCTTAATTCCACAAGCCACTCTAAAGATCGGGTACCGAGCTCAGGACAAGTATATCACAAGGTACGTTAGATGTGAACAGTTTCACAGTCCCAATCTATGTGCATACCCCATTTTTTGCCAGCATGAAGCAGTTTGAGAGGACTTTGCATTCAGTGGAAGAGAGATGAACAACTTCAGATTCACTGCAGAGTACACGATACAATGTACATTCCCCCTATAACTTACCCCATGATCACATCTTTGTAGAGCTAAACTTCTAGCTAATTTAGGATAATACAGGGAAGAACAACGCAATGCACACCAGGATATAGCAGGAGCTGAATTCCTCCTTCCCAAATAACATTCCAGAGGGTGGGGAAAGGACCCAATAGCTTCTGAAAGCTAAGAATTATTGGAAAGTTTGACTTGCCAGAACTTAACAAAAAATAGCAACTTCATAACACAAACATATGGGAATGGACTGTGAGCACAGCCAGAGTCCTCTACAGGGCTCTGTCTCTACATCAGCTACATCTTGCGACTTGACCCAAGTGCAAAAGTATTAATGCAGTCACAAACTCTTCAGACCATGTTGCTATAGCCATATGCCAGTGGATCAATGTCCACACTCCCACTGGTAAAATAAGAGCTGAGTTTAGTCCATATTCTACATCTGGGAAGTCTAACTAGTGATATTGTTAATTCTCAAGCAAACAAATTATTTTTAATTTTCTCCATCAATCTTTTTTTTTTTTTTTAATAATTAATTGAAATCTAAAAATCAATCTAGCATGCACAGGGGCAAACCTTTAATTAAATTTTTGATTTTAAAAAAGGTCTTGAAAATTCCTTTTGTGCAACAGATGTAGGTTTATCCATGCTATTAACTAGCTGGCTAATAATCCTTGCTACTCCTTCTTATTCCCAGTGTTTCTTATACATCCTACCTCATGATTCCCAAATGAGAAATACATCTACTTACCATTCATTGAAAAAGAATAAGGACCCAGGAATCTCCATTCCGAGAAATGTGTCCGTCTTTACAGATTTAAAATTTCTCTTGTTCTGTCTCTCTGTATTCCACAATATTTTGTGTATCAGCAGCCTAACTTCATCAGAATATATGATAATCGCATTCTCCCAATACTTTATTGGCAAAATTAAAGGCAGTTTTGTAGGAAGAAGTGCTGTGGATATACACCTTCTCCAGCCATCCCCAACCACCTCTTATATTCAGGGAGAGAGTTCTAACCACTAGGTTGTATGTCCGGAAACATAACACCATCACAACTCTTGGGACTGCAGTGTAATCTGATTTAGGCTTTCTGAGAGGACACTCAACTTACTGAGGTTCCCCAAGGACTCGGAAAGGATTTGGGCATGTCTCTGCCTATGTACTATCTCTTGCTTTACTCCCCAGGTAAGATGCTACAGTTTATGCACCCAGGGGATTTTGTGCACACGAGGGTTAGCTGGTTGAACTGCTTTCTGAAATAGAGTCAGCATCCATCCATTTTAGGTGGAAGCCAGGTAAGCTCCAGCAAGTTTGAGTACGATCTACTGGAATTCAAGCTTAAAGTCCTGTACTCAGTTGCATACTTTAAATTATTCTTTCGAATTGGTATTCCACACAGGTTATTTAAATGTTGGAAATAACTAAGTAATTTAGCTTTATTTGTATAGTAGAAAGTCCCAGGTATGTTATTAAAAAAAAAGTTTTCACCTAGTAAAAGGTTTCTGCACAGTTGTTACTACGATCCAAGTACTCCACAGTATCCTAGTCTTGTGCAATTTGTGTAGTTACCCGTCAATTCCCCCACAAAACCTAATTTTTTATATCTATTTATGTTCTTGTTTATATTGATATTGATATTGATATTTATGTTTATATTTATATTTGTAATCTGTTTTTATTCCATTCCACATACACCATATATATATGCGTATACATTTACATGTGTGTAAAAGTACCAAAATTTACATAGTATTTCTCTCTTCTATGTTAACCACTGTTTCCAAAAGGGAAAGATGAGCATTTTTTCAGTAACAGCTTGGACGATTCACTTTTTCTTCATTTTTTTTTAAATAGAACTACATGATTTACAAAGTATTCCTTCTTATGAGATGACATTAACCATCTAAACAGACCAAGACCAAATGTAGTTCTTCACAAAACATTTGTGGCATTTCACTTCCTGTAATGTGAGTAAATTTTACCCCTTTATTGATTTACTTCTTCATATTAATTCCATTAAAAGGTTTTGCACATTGAAGGATGTCCAAGGTTTACATGCAGACATATGCATGATCTCATGTATACTATGGTTACTGTGCAAATGGTACATCCTTCCAAAAGCCCTTAGTATACTATCAGTTATAAAGAAAGCAACAATAATCAGGATATAACACTATTTGCTTGCAAACAAGGAAACATACAGAAAATCACACATGCTTATGGGCTCTGTGGTGTCGTGTGATCTTGCTCTCCAACCTCCAAGGCTTGCAGAAATTTCCATTTAAGATAACAAATCCCAGAAATATAGCTGGCTTCTTTTTTGTGACTCCTCTTGAACTTGTTTGACTCTCATTCATTAACAAAGTGAAAGGGATAAAGTTGTTCTACACAGTACCATGTTTTAGGTCATTGGCACTGGATCTCAGTTTTCACAAATGCATGATACTAAGCAGAACAGGAACAGTCCTCAACACACGGCCCAAAAAAAGTCAAAGACTTCTCCACATTAGCAAACCACAAACAATGAAATAAAGGATTAAATGAGACTGAGCAGCTGCTCTCAGTTCAAAAGCATGTTTTCCTTCCAACTTATTTCAACAACATATTTTCTGTAGGCAGGAAATTATTTCACAGAAATAACAATTTAGATACTAGAAGAGCTGGGGGAAAAAAAAAAAGGAGTTTTTTAGTGATTACAATTATAGGTCTTCCGTTGACAGTTCTCCTATGTGTTCCAATCATAATCCAGGTTTACCTCCTTACAAAGAAGCAAACTGACACACACATGCTGAGTTACTACTTGTTTTCTCTTGTTGGACATAGAACAATATAGAAACTATTTTACTAAATCTAGATATTGTCTCTGAGAACACTGATTGCAGTCTTAATAGTTTCATTTTAATTTTTTACACATAAATTTTTAAGGAAGCCCCTTCCCATTGACGTCACAGATTCTTAAGATATTTGGGATATAGTTTATGGATTTCTATCAACTCCAGAGTAAAGCAAGGATACCTGTTCCAGAACAAAAGGTCTAAAGAAGCCCATGAAAAAGCCAACTCTTTTCCCCTGAGCAGATTCAGGACTAGGAGTCTACCACGCAGTTTACCTTTTTCTGAATTTTTAGCTTTATTCCTCCTCCCCCTGGGCTTGACAGGAAAGGGAAGTAGGATCACAAATGTTTATAAGCCATCTATAGAGATATGTAAGTTCCATTATAGCCCACGGCACACAGTGCAATCATATCAAAACTGCTGTAGCTTCTGTTCAGACTTTAATAACCCTTAATGTAGCCTGCCAAAAGAAAAGACAACATACTCCCTTTATGGAACACAGGAGTGGGACTGATAAAAAACCATTCCCCAAACAGGGATAGCTGCTATACAGCTAATCCTAGCAGCCTCTTTTATATATCTCAAAGGAAAACAGATAAATTAAAATTTCAGCTGTCCAAAAGCAACATTTCACAAGCCTGTTCTTCATCCTTTTTAGGGCAGTTTCTGTCACTGCAGCCTGAGGGGACACACCTGATCTTTGATTAAATGGGAATTTCAGTAAGTCAAGACTGATGGCTTGAGCTTCAAAGTACTATGTTTTACAAATAATAAACTATAACTTCTCTCAGGCAGTTAAGTTACTTGCAGGTAGTTATGTCCCACATCCAAACACCACCCCCCAACCATAATGGATACCAGACCTAGGCACAACATTTCCAAAATAGTAGATTTTCCTCAGTGAATTCTTATTTATTGAAACCTCACTTTTTTAATGTATTGAAGAAATGCAAACAGCATTCTCATCGTGTAGGAATTTACAAATTGAAAATATTTTCTTCCTTTCTTTCCAGAGCGTCTCTTAGCAAATAATCTGAATGAGATCCCAAACTCCATACAACACTTCAGAAGTAAAATCTGTGGATCACAAATCAAAAGAACCACTGAAAAAGTCTATCTGCATCTTTCACGCTTGCAATTTGATACTCCAACAAATGTTCTGTGCATGCCTTACTTGGGCTTGTGTAGCTACAAAGAAAGCAAAGGGAACAAATCCTCCCGCTCATCTGATTTCCTTCATAGCAGAGCATCACGTTAAGGCATATTCATGAAAACAAATTCTACCTTAATAAAAACTAAAAACCCTCTTGCTTTCTTTAAAAGGGACTTGCACAGAGCACAGCTCTGTGAAGCGAGCTGGCCCAAAGCACCAGTTAGAGAACTTATTCCATCACCTTGGGTCAGTGGTTACCTGCAGCTCACTTGAAGCAGAAGTTCCCACCTCTGGGATGGGATGCTGATCAGATGTCTACAGCCTTTGTTCTATTTCAGGGCTTTAAACTCTGTAAGAGTTCCTACTGTCTATAAATCTATGCCTGCCACATCACCAAAATTATTCTTTCACAAGAAGCAGGAACTGCCTGCCATCTGGATGAGCTTAACTTGTGATATAAGTAAAAGCTTGAACTCATTTTCGACATGCCTGATGCCACATCGTAAAAACACAAACACAAAGCTCAATCCCTTATGTCTGCGACAATGCAGCCAACAGAACCAAAGCTGAATTCAGAGCCTTGTAAGTGCCCTCCAGGCACATAAAATAAACTGAAGAGAGATCACACATCTCCAAAAAGACACTTTAAAGGAAATCAGGAGATAACTCAGTGCTGAAAATTTTCTGCCAATACACTTATAAAATTTCTAAAACACATGTGTTTGTATTAAGATAAATATATGCCATGCCATTACTACTTACTTTTTTTCCCTCATAGCTCCCTCAGAGAAGTCGGAAATTCACTTATCCTTGTGTAAGTAAAGTATTTCAGCTGCCTTGTGGATACAAGTTCTTTAATTCACAGCACTTTTGGATTCCATGTTGCAGAAATGGGCACCAAAATCTGAATATGCAACTTCTGGTCAAAACAGACTTTTCTGTTATAATCTAGAAATTAGTATTTATAGATGCATGCCAATATGCATAAAAAACATCACAGCATTCCAAAAATCCCAGTCATCTTAATCTCTGACACGCTGGTTAAGAAAGGATGAATAAATGTGCCAATATAATGGCTGTTTATAAAAAGCATCATGCAGATCTACACATATAAGATCACCAGTGCCTAAAGAACCAACCAATTTTATTTGAAAATGTACTTTAAAATCATCAAAGTTCTCCAATCATTTTGATAAAAAATTCATAAAATTTCAATGAGGCATTTTTTTTTCCCCTTAAACTAACAGAATGCGGGCAATGTCAGTTCACAGAAAGGGTTTTCAGTAGAGTTAAAAAAAAATACTGTCATGGCATATATTACAGATTGCTTGACAGGCATAGTCTGTTCGACTAATGCATTCGGAAGATAAAAGAATTAGCACTGATGACTGAAAACTGAAGACCAACATTTTCCCATCTGTTTGTGCACCATGGGGACTTAAATTCCGCCCATCAGCTGGAAGGCATGTAAAAGGCAAATAAAATCCCACTCAGTTCCAGTACTGAACACTTCTGATAACACTGCAAAAATATAGTATGTTTTCAATAACATCTTTTGAAGTAAAATACAAGTAAGCATACAGTTAAGTGATGAAAAGTTAAAATCTACTAACCCAGAAGCTATCAAACAATAAATAAAGTACGTTTCTCAAGTTATCACTATTTCCATGCCCTAGCACTACCGTATTTATGAGGATTTGTGAACACTGTTCATTCTAAACGCATACAGATACTTACTTGGATCTTAATTAGTTGGCAAATCATCTTTCGTGGTTGTTACTCATATTCTGACTCCTAGCATACACACCGAAAGTTTCTTAGAATTTAAGGTCTGAATTTCTAAATTAAATAAAGTCTGGTTTCCTTGACTTAGCTTTACCTCAAGGGATTATTTATATTTCCTCTCTTCTCCAACCTAAATCTCTGAAAACAGAATCATCAAATTGGTTTGAATAGGAATTGGAAGGACAGAATCCTTTTTGTTATAGCTATTTGTTTCTTGACTTCCATACTTCATTCTGCATTTTTCCAACAATTTCATCAAATCATTCTTAATGTAATCGAAATCTGCAGCTTGGATGCATGACAAAATTTTGCCATACAATTTAAACACTAATTGAATCAGCCTCAGTATGTCTTCTTGATGTGTAATCACTGCTGGGTTTAAATCGATGAGGAAAGAGGGCATAACTACATCTTTTTTCTTGCTCTTGTTCCTAGATGTCAGGTCAGGGATGGAACACTTCAGCTTAGGCACAGTGTAGGGCAAACGAAGCTACAGGGCTTCTGGTGTGAAACAGAATGTGTTTAAGTCCAGTACTAGGGCTCCCACATAGCCATGAATTTAAACATCCAATTCTTAAATCTCTGCACATAAGCTTTATTCAAACAGAAATTACAGGAACCAATCTTGCTCTCAAGATACGCACTTGTTTTAACGTAAATCAATATTTCTATATTCTACTAGCCAAAAAATTGCCTTGTATTTAAAAAAAAAAAAAGTATATTAAAGAGCAGCTAGTGAACAACTCTATATTTTTGATTCTCATCTCTAAAGCCAAGCATAACATAAAAACGAACAATATATGTCTTCCTTCCTTCCTTCCTTCCTTTCTTTCTTTCTTTCTTTCTTTCTTTCTTTCTTTCTTTCTTTCTTTCTTTCTTTCTCTCTTTCTCTCTTTATGGAGGTACCGCTTGGGTCAAAATATTTGTTGCGCAGTTTTAGCGAGGGCTTTTCAGAAAAAAAAAAAAGCAAAAAGATGAGGCACCAAGGTATCAGGAGGGTGCTAAAAGCATGAAGAAGCTGCTTCTTTTTGTTTAGTATGCGAAAAAAAAAGAGTTTAATTAGGATAATCATATGAATTAGATGGACAAATTCGAATGTCACAATAATAAGCTAAGGCATATTTTAACACTATTAATGAAATAATTTTCTTTGAAGGTAAGCAAAAATTGAGAATAAATCTCAGAATACGTTTTCTCACTGTAATTTAGTATTTATACTGGAAGCTGAGAAAAACTAAAGAAATTACGATTAAAAAATTAAAGTAAAATCTATTTGCTTGATATTATACCACAACGAAAAGTTCTCTTTGCTGAGAGCAGCATCCAGTTCCATTTCTAAGCCACTGCAGCAAAAATGTAAAAGATCAGAATGAGGTCAACAAAAAGGGTGGTTGAAGTACAGGAGGATGGGTATTTGACTTGATATTGCCAGCTCTCAAATTATTTGGCAAGAAAAGGGAATTAGAAAGGAGCCTTCAAAGAGCATTGATGACTAAAGACTAAAATTTCCCCATCTGCTTGTGCACATGGGACTTGCACACTCCCCATCAGTCGCAGAGCTTACAGAAAAAAATGAAATTATTCAAGCACTGAATGCCTCTGATAAGAGTATAGGAGCGCACTTTCTTCTCATTTTTATTTTAATTGTAATCATTAAAAATTATGACAGGCACACAGAAAAACGATCAGTCCGTGTCTCATAATACCGCACCAAAAGGTCACTTTATGAAATCGTTGCCTTTTATTTTAAGAACAAACAGAATTAAACTCTCCTTCACACAGCAAGGAATGAACCTTTGGAATTCCCTGGCAAAAAGTCTTCAAATCTGACACTACAGTTAGAGTTAAAAGTTACTTTATAACTATTAATAAGGCTTGTAGTTACATAAGGTCAACCAAATCTCCTATTTTAGGAAATGAAAAGATCAGTCCCTGGGGGTAGTAAGAACTGTCATTTGTGTACAACATTGGACAGTCAGTGAGGCCCAATTTTATTGTAGGCAAAATGAGGATAGGACTCCTCTGACTATCAACTATAGTACTGCTAAGGATAGGGCACACAGAGAAAAATAGGCCAGCAAGTATTACTTTTACTAGTAAGTTTCCTACTGAGTTCCGTGTGTGTGTGCATATATATAGAGAGGGAAGTATTCGTACGTATATACATATCTATATCTGTATATACATACACTCCAAACAAAACAGCTGCGCAGAGTTCTGCCTTGTAGCTTCACTCAATGGGTTTCCGACCCTGACCCACCACTGCTGAAGGCAGAACAAACAAAACCAGCACATGGAGCAGCAAAGGAAGGAAGCCGATTGTTATGGCTCAGTAAAGACTGGAAGCTGATTTTGAGGAGCTGGTAGCTTCCAGGCTCAATTTAAATAACATAAATGATGGAAAATCTAACTAGGGTCGAAAGCGAAGACCCTGTTTAACATGATGGCCTTCTCCTTACTCATTGCGTGGGAAGCCAGTCTTCCCATCTATGCACACTGTCGTATCCATTAATGTATTTATGTAGCTTGGAAAATACAGATGCTGAATGTTCTGATTTTCAATATCCAGTCCATCTTGAAATTATGTACACACACACAAATAGATATATATGTGTATATAGATATATATCAATTAAATGAGCTTCAAATGGCACATGGAAATAAACAGCACTACTTCAGGCATGACATTAGATATTATCATTTTACTAATGCGGAGAAAAAGTAGAAGTTGACATTAATGCATATACATGTACAGTGAAAATAAAGAAAATTCTGTACTACACGTATCTGGTATAAAAAGCAAGAGATTAAACAGTACATAATAAATTATAGCTGTGTACAGCGTATAGTTTCTGCAAAGATAAATCCATTCATTTCACACAAGGAACTAAGAGCACACACCTGCTAATTTAACTCAGTTAATTTTCATTTTTGTTATGAGACAGATTCATTGTCTTGATTGATAACATCAACATATTCCCAGTGTACAGGGAAGGGACTGTATAGCAGCTTAATCTGCACTCAGGGTGACGCTGTCCTGCTGGTTAGTAATTAAATCTATACGCTCTACAAACAAGTCATCGTGTGAAATACCAGATGTATTTAGGAAGTTTAGTATGCCAGTCATCTCAATACAGAAGACCTGGCTTCTCAGAACACCAGCGTGTAATTAGAGAACTTGCCAGACAAGCAGATTAACCTGTTATTTTCCTGTGTTTGGGTAATGGATAACATGCAGCAGATATCAAAAACTACCACCAGTAAAAAGTAGCAACTTGCTGTATGGGACTGCAGTATCCTGAAACAACCATGAGGGAAATACACACCCCATGCCAAACTTTCTCCTCAATTATAGGAAAAGGAAAACATACACTTATAACTCCTAGCAATACAAGCATAGCCACAGCTGACATTTATATATTAATCAAACATAAGATTCCAGGTTTATTTGCAAATAATCCTCTCAATCAATTAATTGATTGGAAAAGTGTCAGAATTTTACAGAAAGTTGAAGCAAACCAAGGATTTATCTACGTGTTTTATCAGACAGATTTTTTTATTGGTGCTCATACAGCGTAATCTTAGCAATAAATGCTGAGGTGATAGGCACCTATCATCTTCCTGTCAATCACCTTGCACAGCAACATTTGTCCGTAATCATTCTCTGGGCTTCATCCCAACAAATACATTTTCCTAACCTCTAATATTATCATAATTTTTAAGAACATCCTTCTTCCCAAGAAATGCAATATCAGTAATCTTGCAATATTTATTTTAATTCAACAAATACTTCCCATCTTTTAACATTTCTGAAAAACGTTATTTACTCTGTTTTAAAAGTTTGCAATATATTATAGTTTCTAACGAAAGTAATTTGAAATGAAGGCAAGTCTGATTTGATAAACTTTGATTTTTACATAGCTGAAGATACAGCTGTTATTCAGAAATCACGCAAGAAGCCACAGAAGCCTGTGCTTTCATATTCCAGCTTTGAAACGCATTTTCCAGCATCCTTTTAGCCTTTTGTCCCTGCAGACAGAAACCATGTCTTGCTCAAGCTCATTATCAAAAACAAACAAAAAAAATAAACTAATCCAACTTCTCACTGTTTTTCAGTTTATGTCCTTAACTCCTGCACTTCATTATACATCCCAGTATCATTATCTTATTTCATTCTGCACTGAGCTGAAATACCTACTTTTTTTTTGCACACAGTCCACATCAATTATTCTACATTTGGGAAGTCAATGTTTTTCTCCACCTTTCCTATTCTAATTGAAAAGTCTTCAAAAACCACGTGCAAACATGAACCCTTTACTGACCCTTATGTCACCTCATTTATTACCTCTACTAACCCTGCACTGTTATAATTTACCTAAACCATCTGCTTTCAATCTGTGAGCCAGTTTTTCCTGCAGCAGTTTTCTTTTCAATGACTTTACACATCAATCTTTATGGTGGCATATCAAGACAAGTTGCCCTTGAATTTTTGATAAATTGTATTCGTGCTGCATTTTCCCGTACTAGCGCACTCAGAACTTCAAGAATTCATGAAGATTCATTTGATGGGGTTTTTTTTATAGGTTCATGCCCCCAAGACCTTCTAAATTATGCATTACAAACTATGCCATTGTGATATTTCGTTCCAATGTTTCCCAAATGAAAACACACAAAAAGCCATATAAGACTGAGGAGTGCGGGTGTTTTTGTGAGGGTTTTTTGAGCATCGCAGGACAGTTCTATCAAAAAAAATAACATGGTATCAATTTACCTAAAATAATACATCGGGTTTTTTTGGTTGTTTTGTGTTTGGTTTTTTTTTCTTTCTTTTTCTTTTCCAGAAGACAGCAGCTGACAAGATACCTCTGAAGTATGGGAATCACATCTACCATCCTTGTCATAGCTCTGTTTCACTAAAAATTTGAAGATGCTGCAAGGTTCAGTCATTTGCTGTGAGATACTAATTTTTTTTAGCCTCAAGAAAAGGGTGATGGAGAGAAGTCTCAAAAGATCAGATGTATGTTTCCAGCTTATTACGGTTGTTGTGAATAATATGATTAATTACAGAAAGAAGGTAGGAGAAAAAATAACTGAAGGACTCTCATCTGTGTTGAACATTTCACAGTTTCCAGGAGTGCCGAAACAAAAAAGCAAATGCAACCTTTCCTTACAACTGGGGGGCAGTGACATAGATCTGCGTAGGTAAATGTCCCCATCACAGGAAATACGGCATGCACTTATGTCCTGCAGCATTAGATCTAACAGCAATGGGACACTGAAAATCATTGCAAACAAGTTGTTCAACCCACTAAGCTGCCAAAACCACCCCTTTCCCTGCAGACTCCCCTCTGTAGACTTCAAGAGAGAAAATAATATACATTTTCTAGCAGATTTACAGCAGGCTGATCTCCAGATACATGTATATTTGTTTATAAATTCTAAACATGTACCACTGTACTAACATATTATGTACATTATAAAACATATACAAAAACAGAAAACAAAAAAGACTGAGATAAAGACAAAATAAAGAATATTTGAAATAATTTTTACTTTATTTATTAATGGTATAAAACCATTTTTGCTCTATTAATACTAATATTTTGAAATGAGAACAATGTGACTGAATATGCTTCATTTAAAAAAAAATTGTTTAACACTTTATGATACAGTGATTCAAACGTCTGGTTCTAAGTTCAGTTTACTTCAACACTTGGTTTTAATGTCTGTCATAGCTGGAAAAGATAGCTCATGGAGATATATAGATCCAAGTGGAAGACACATATTGTTGGTAGTGCTTGTTAAATTATGATACGCATTTTTCAAGTGCATCTACCAATCAAACAAAGGTTTTTATTGAAATTTAGCTAGGAAATTTCCATCTCACCTATGAATGATGCAGCAAGTGAATTCAGGTGGGGTACCAGTTCTGTAACCCCTGTAACTCCAGAATCCTTTCTTAACCCAGTCCGAGCAGCTGCTCCATTGATGGTTACACTTGCACAGTTTTTCCATAAAAAATTGTTTTAATTGAAGTCATTTACTGTTGAAATTGTGTAGCCTTGGGCACGTCTTTCTTTAGTGACTCACAAGAAAGTAGTTCTTCCTGCATTTCATTACTGAAACAGAATCTGGCAAATACCATAAGCTGAGAGACGGACATGGCAGAAACACCTGTATTTTCAGCCAACTGCACGGCAAACCTCCTTTCTTCTAATACTTGTTAATTCAAATCTTCAGTGCTGTTTTCTACACATCATCCAACCGTATTTGCTGGCAAAAGAGTGCATTTTAGAGTTTGTTGCCATATTGTTTTCCATGTTTTATTTCAGCCATTTTCACTACAGCAGGAAGAACAAGTGTGTCCCATATCATATGTGGCTTTTTGTCTCTCGTTATTAAGAAGCCTCGAAAGAGGCTTCTGAAGATTTATCATTAAGTTTCATGAAATTTTGTCGAATACTTTATTGAGTATCACATTATTTTAAACATTACTGATTAGATCTGATTAGATGGGCAGTGTTTTTAAAATCATAGACTCATTTTGGTTCAAAAAGACCTTTAAGATCATTGAGTCCAACCATTAACCTAACACTATCAAGTCCACCTCTAAACCATGTCCCTAAGAACCTCATCTATGTGTCTTTTAAATACCTCCAGGGACAGTGACTCCACCACTTCCCTGGGCAGCCTGTTCCCATGCCTGACAACCTGTTCCATAAAGGAATTATTCCTAATATTCAAGCTAAACCTCCTTTAATATTCAATCAAAACCTCTTTTACATGTAATGATGAAGAGCTCATACTAGGAATAGGAGAAGCATTCACTCTGCCATTTTCCTGTTCATTTGTGCTGTCATTATTTGCCTTATTACTTTCAATCGGCGGTTTCTTTGCAGCAATCTTTTTAAGCCGCTTGTCCATTTTTCATGGGCTAGTTTAGTTAAAACTAGATAATATAATCTGTAAATCCATGTAACCAGGCATACGCAAACTACAACACATCATGATACACTGCAAGTGGATGAGCAAGTGAGAGCAACACTGCCAAAACCTCTGCGTTGTGGAGCACCCATTCTTCCCCCAGGATACCTCATGTACCATTCATGACATGGGACCCTGTGACCTATGGATGGAGTCAAGGTGTCACTGTCAATATGTATATTAAATATTAGTAAAGCTTAATTGCTTTCTTATTTTTGTAGATAAAAAATAATCATAAATAGAAGTTCTAATACTCCCAACGAGTCACCTTGTGTACCTCCTGGGGTGTGCACCTCTTTGAAGACCACTGCACTAGACCTCACAAACTCAAATTTTCTTATTTCCAAATCCTTCTTACATTTGTACAGCTCCTAACAGACCTGGAAAATAGTAAGAAAGAGGAACTCAACAGGAACTGTTGAATAATTTCAAGCAAATGTCACCAAAAGATTGTCTTATGGTGCTTTCCTTTTCTCTTTGCAATTCTTTTAATTTCTTTGTTATTTTAAGCAAACAACACGGATAATTATGTCTACACAGGCTTCTGAACAGATGTAATGTAGGAATGCAATATTAGAATGGATCTCCTGGGGCATTGCTTTGATAACACAGGTAAACATGTAATGTATAATCTCATTCACAACTTTAAGATCAATTTTAAAGCCAATTTGGCTTGAGAGCTTTTTTTATCCCCTATTATTCCGTATGGAATGCTTTTTTCCAACCTATGTCTCCTAACATTCAGAAAAGTTATTTTAATTTCTGTTAAGTTTCTTCCTCGTCATTTTATAATCATTTGCTTTCATGCCACTAGTAACTTCAGACTTTAGTAGCTCTTTTTACCTCCTCCTCTACCCTGATTTATTTACATAATTTTTTACAACCTCCCGGTTTTTGGTTTTGTGTTTGTTTGTTTGTTGTAAGTTAAACATACTATCTTTAGGCTTTCTGTTCCCCTGTTTATCTTTGCAGTTTTCCTTGGTACAATTTACCATTCTTGAAAATGTCTGTATATAGCTATCTGCAGGCTGTCATTCCTTGTACAATGGCAACAACACTTCTCCCTTTCTGCTGGTAACATCTTCATTCTGACAAATCCAAAAATCTCTTTTCCCTATTGGCAGCTACATATTTGTAGCATATAATCATCTTATACTTGACTAAAGCTCCCAAGTCTTTTTCCTTATTTCTGATTATTCCTGAGCATATCACAGAAATGCCTGTTACTCATAACTCAGCAACCTTGGAATTCGTACACTTAAATTTCAACCCATTTTTATTACTGAAATCTTGAAAGATACCCTGTCCTTTCTGCATGACATTCTAACCCTCATCTAAACTGCCAAGCCTTGTCATCAGCATATTTCATTACCATACTCTTATTTTTCCTCCCAAGGTTATCACCGAAAACCCTAAATAAAATAGCATTGTGAGACCAATCCTAAAGAAACCCCAGTACTCCCATACTTTCTCTCTTCACAGCTAGGCTGTTGTCTTTTTGCTACCAAGTGCTTGATTACAAGGCAGCTTTTCACATCTCTAATTTAGCTAGCAGTTCTCCCCATATTCCCTATATAGTCCATAAGTGATTCAAGCAGAGGCCACCTGGCATAGACAGTGAATCTCACCTTCTACAAATATCCCCTAGTGGTGGAACACTCCCAGACCATCTTCTTCATAGCACAAAACTATGTTTACTGAAGATCAAAAGCCAGATGTTGATTTTCATTATCTTGTCATTCCTTCATCCTCTTTCGCTGGGGATCAAGAGAATTACAGTGAAGCTGATCCAAAATTTTCCATCTTTGTTCATGTAGCCCACCTCTTGGCATTGTTGTCCTGATGTGCTCCAGCCCAAAATGGGGGTTTTATTTTTCCCACCAGGTCTAACTCTCTCTTACCTCTAGGAATTTTTATTTTCTGGAAACATTCTGATGCTAAGGACATAAAATACGCAGCGATGTGGACTGCTAGCACTGATGTATGTCTCCTCCCAACCCCAAATGTTTTCCAAAATCAAAATCCAGGTACTTTCTGCCATCACCTGGATGCGGGGTGTGTGCGCATGTAGTTTTTTTGGTTTTGTTGTTTAAATTCACATCTCCTCTTAGAATCATTCCTTATTCCATCTGTGAAATGTATTAAAGAGCAGCCAGACACCCAACTCACAGTCCAGGCTAACAACCCCTAAGTTTTACTGGCAACTAAATCTCTTGCTTATTGTTCATGTCCTCTTTCCCCTTCTTTAATAAGATAAATCTTTTAGGTTCTGTCCTCTTCTTGTAAATATGTTATATGCTGTACCATCTGAAATTAGTACTGAGTAGTGCTACTGTTTGCCAGTTTCTATAGTTCATGATGTTTCTACTAGAAACTAGCAGTACTTTTCTTTGTGAGGTCTTGGCAAGAAAGATACAATTATCCCACTGTTGTCCACAGAGTTCTCGGTGATTTGCAGGCATCCAATAAGCATTTACAGACCCTTCAACAAAATCACTTTCTTATGTATGAAGGTAGGTTTTACTTTCTGTGGCTACTTCATGTGTAAAAAGGCTCTGATTCATCCCACGATTTAACATTCTTTGGACTGTGAACTGCAAATTCTGTTTCACTGGTTATTTCTTCTGTCAATGGAAGCTTTTGATGCTTTTTTCTTTTCTCTTTATGTTATTCTCATTTCTTTACTAGGCAATCTCACCACCGTCGTGATAGCACTCAAAGGTAAAATGCTTTCCAAGGCTGCTTTATCCAGTTAGGTTCCTGTTCTTATCTCTCCTTGAACCACCTTTAGTGCTGCACCACTAGGCTAGCTTCATCCTTTTTTCCCAGTCTTAAAGTAGAAAGACTAATATTTCTATAGTTTCCCCCCGAGTGTTGCCATCTGGTGTTCAGCAACTCATTAAGAACCTTCACCTAGGTTAGTTCTATCCTAGCTCAGTCAGCAATGATGAAAGGCTCTAAACCAGTAGGACACACTCTCTGGAAGGTCCCTCCCGCACTCACTGCACATCCACCTGCCTCTGCAAACTGCAAGTGAAGACATATTCAAATAGAAACTCATGGCTTCCATATAAAAGATTTCTATTTAAAGTTTCTTAAAACTACTAGATATTGATAACTCTCTCTATAAAGTGAGAAGAATCATTTTACTTTTAGGCCACATATCCCTTTATACTTTACACTTTTATCCACTGTCCCCTCCTGATCTCTAACTGCCCTTTACTGCTTCCTCTTACACAGTCTCAAAGGAGGAAATCATATTGAGCAAGACTGAGTGGGAGCACAGAATTACTTTCTTTGAGGAACAAATTGTTTATTCTGCTTTAATTTCTTCTGAAACTCTGAAAGATAAAGATCTTTTATTAAATTCTAAAGCTAATGACATCTTGATCTTTCATCTTTGCTTGCTAAAACAGCCTGATGCAGCTGCAAAGAACAAGGGCAAAATAACTACTCGGCTGCTCTCTGATTTACATGACTTCAGATATGTGCCATACCGAGTGTATGGGGAAGGGGAAAAGAGAGTTACAGCTCCATAAGACTGCCTTTCTACTCCTATCGGTAAATACGTTCATGTAAAGTTTTTTCCAGTAAAACTATATCTGACTTTGGAAAACGGATTTTACATTAAAATCAAAAGTAGGTATTCTATAGAAAATATAGAAGAGTCTATCAGAAGAAGTTGCGGCTAAACCAGGAAACGTTGAAATGACTAATAAGTTCCATAAGCGAAGAAGCAGTCAAATTTAAAACATTCAACTAATTCTAGTACCGGATTCAAACCTGACTAACTGAATGCATTCAGACTTTATCCTGTCAGCCAAATGCAGCACTGCTTGTGGAAGGCTTTTAAATAAGTGTTTCCAAAAGCCCTGTGCAAAAATATAATCCCATCAGGCTTCACAAGCTGAACAGCATCAGGGAAGTTCATGGCTCTTCGATAGATGACATTCAAGCATACTCAGTAAAAAGAAAATTGGAGGATGGTGTCCTGCCACCACCAAAAGCCCAGCACTACACTTAAGGTTGGGCTTCTGGATGAGAGCTATGAAAGGCTATGTGGCATTTACTTGACCCTGTGTTTTGTGAGAGAGCGGAATTGTTCAGATGGCTGAGTATGAACTTGCATAATCATATTATGTTTAATGGCATGTTCTCTGCAGTTTATTCTGTATTCTTTCCATTATGCAGCATGTAATGACCTTTTGGCAGAATCATTGTTTCAATAAGGAGAAAGCTAAATTTCCATAATAGCTTAATTCTACTGATTGCTCGATTTGCGCTGAAAATCCAAATAGGTCTTCAGTACTCTGATGAGTGAGAGGATTTAGAAATAAAATCAACAGTTTACAACTTACAAATTTAAATTATTTCTTATCACACTAAGACGAGGACAAACGGACAAGTATAGAGAATCTCTACCCTTTAAAGACAACCTCATATACCTTTGGAGTCAACAAGAATACAGACACAGCTGTACTTCTCCCACATAAATAAGATTTTTGCTTAGCAACCAGTTTGCAGTGTGATAAAAACTGCCTCCATCCACACGTCTAATATACAACTTCACCAGATTCTCCAACACATGGCCTGTGAGACATGGGATACCTCAAGCACAAGCTGAGGAAGCAGAAACCACTATGTACCCTTACGGGGCCTTAAACATTAGTTTTCTAGTATCTTGGCTCCTTGTAATGAGATGGAGACTCTGAAATCCACCTTTCATCCCACCTCTTCTCTAGTAAGCTCTACAGTCCACATACTCTGTTATTTGGTTTTCTTTTGGTAGCCTAGAAGACCCAGCACCTCCTGGGAACCCCTTCTTTGCACCAAAATCCTTCTCAATATCTCCGGCAACAATCTGAGAGCCCAAGAAAATAAGGACAAAGGAAGACAGAAGTTTCTAGATACCACAGATATCCTGACGATCACAGGGACTTCAAGGAGTACATCACAGACCTTCACTTTGAGCAACTGCCAGGCTACAAGAAGACAGAGCAGGAACGGACACAGTTGATAAGAGAAGAGAAAGCTATGTGGTTTATAAGCAAAAAATAAAATTCAAGCCCCAAACTGGAACTGCAGCACTGGGCTTGATCACTCTTCGTGTTTTACCAGCATGAACATTTCATTTTGGCTAAAATGTTTATGCAGCATTTCTTGATACCTTTTCACTTTATTTTACCAAATATCATTCTAAGTACAGTCTAGTTCTCAGTGAGAAAGTGGCCCCGAAGACACTTAATACTCTCTGAAATTACAACCTGTCAACCTAGCTAAAAAATACAGCATAAATGTACTATTGTTTTGAATTTCAGTCCAACAAAGTTGACACCCATTAATTTAAATTAATTAGTTGGGTCCAACACTTTTTTAAGTAACTCCAAAATCACAAAAAACTTTAGAGATGCCTGTCAATGTTACACAAAACCAAATCCTATACTAAACTTTTTTTTTCTCCCTAAATCTCTCTATATGAAATAGAGGTCTATACTGTCTCATTATCATTTCTGTAAAAATTATGCCAGAACTGATGAACTATTAAGTAATAATATATTAAGATCTTCTCTTCAAAAGACAAATAATATTTCAGTCTTACTGAAAGTATCTGTTATTCTCTATATTCCTCCTACTTGATTTTTAATGTATCATTAATGTCATGTCATATGGTTTATTCTCATGGCATAAAGAATTATGGAGAGGTGGACTAGCACATTTGGATTACACATACAGTGAACAGTATTATACTGTTCTAACACTGCTCAGCTACTGTAAAGCCAAAAAATTATTTGAGCAGAACTCCTTTTCGCACACTGCTGAGCACAGATTTTCCTAAGTTCTTAAAAAGAGGATAGAGAAAAAAATATTCAGTGTCATTTTTTTTTTTTTAGCACTTGTACTTGGTATTCTATGCCAGAATTACATTTTGTGCTTCAGTTCTAGGTTCCAAAAAGCACATGATGAAACACAGCTAATTGGTTGGCAGACAATAGTTACATTTGCTTTTCCTAGTAAGGTCAGTAAAAAAGAATATATTAAGAATGTCTTTCTACTCCCCAGGTTTTTTTTTATCTACATGTAAAAATTCCTGAGGATGTAGTACTGCTCTCTGCTATTGCAGTAAGTTTACTGCTATGTTTATTACAGTAGTCCCTTTGGGTCAATGAAAGAATAAATCTCCACTGTGCAACTGCTGTACAAATAATAGAATACTCTACCTCCCTAGTTTCATTCAACAAGACCTGCATTACAGATTGTGAAAACATTACATCCATGTTGCTTACTGAAAGGTGCCTCGTGATGATGGTAAAATAAAGCGGATTACACTATAGAAATGCATTTTCACCTGCCTGCTTTTTCTCTGCTGCTCTCAGCCTTAGGTCAGTCAAAATACAACGCCTCAATGTGCCCAGAGATGATAGAACAGGAAGAAACCCCAACTGGACAGAACTGCTGCCAGCATGTCGCGTCCTGAGTCTTCAAGAGGCAGCGAGGCAAGACAGAGCAGATACTTCCAATAAATCTGGTTGCTTTTCATACTCCTTTGGAGATTTCATGTGGGCACAAATGTGTATAAGCCTACGCATCTTTGTTCTCAAATGAAAGGTACTTCAGCACCCTCCTCAACCGTGCCACAGGAATCTCCGTCATACAACGTCCACAGAAACAGTCTCGTATCCTGGGGGAAAAACACCCAACACTGATGCAGTTGAGACACAATTGATGAATCTGACCTTTACCACCTGATTTACGTGTACAGCAACCAGACCTCTACTGATTACCTTTGATCTCTACTCTTTCTCATATGTTAGCAGCTGCCTTGGGGGCAAATTCACCATTGTCTGACTATTTAGCAGACATGGGATATATTTCTTGGCTGTATTGGCAAATGCTACTCCCCCTGCCCCGCCTCATGTCAGCTACAAAATGGAGAAGACATAGATATGTTCCCTGAAAAGCTATACCACTTAAGGTAAAACGTTGGGATGGAAAGAAATAGCTTCAATAATTTCCTTCTGCGTGTATTCCAAAAACAGTGCCTACAATTCCAGTAGTCTTCCAACAGGACACCGTAGCAGATTGTCATATTTCAAACAGCTACAGACACTCCTGGCTCTCCGTGAAAGACATTTCAGCTAACAAGCTTCACTCTTGTCTTCACTACCTACCAGAGCACAGAAAGAGCAAGATACCACAGCCAAGTTGATGAATGACAAGTCACTATCTTGTCTGAGCCAGCAAAACATGAAGACCACCAAAAGTGGGATAAAATCAGAAAGTGAATATGCTTAATTAAGCCCTCATTAATAGAGTTGCAGGATCTACATATACCCTACATTCCTTTTTGTTTGTTTTTCCTTCGGGAAACATTTTGAAGTCCCCACTTGAGGAAATTTTCATTGGCCTCTATGACAGTTTTCCAGGAATCAGAATTTGCACAGGTCTAAAGTAAAGGACGCTACTGTTACCTTTTAGCTCATGTTTTTAAAACAGATAATATGGCCTTGTCTATGTTGTAAAGTCAATCCAAAAGAAATACATATCTAAAAGTAATTCATGACGGTACACGAAGTGTTATTTTCTCTTCCAACTAAAAATTGCGGCACAATGGAAACTGTCTGTAGCTCATATTAGCATTATCCAGGCTCACGCTACACATTAGACATGGCCCATAAAACAGCCTAACCTCAAGGCAAAGTAATTCCTAATATCAAATGCTCACACAAAGACAGTTCAGAGTTGTGAAAAATACTTCCCTCCAATCTCAATTTCCATCTTCACTTTGTCAAATGTTATTAAAGCAGCATTAATGTCACGGTTCAAAAACTATTGCTTACCTAAGAATATTTTCCTTTCTCTGTCACAATACTCTATTCATTATTGCCACTCCAGAAGGGAGAGCATAAAGTTATAATTGACATAGTGAGGGAAATCCTGCCTTAAAAAGTGCTGACTGCCTAGAATGTGGGCATTGCAAATAATATAAACAATTAAAACACTACCTGCAAAAATCTATACGGATGTACCCCTGATTACTGAAACTTCAATACGTCAGATGATCTAGTTATCACAATCTATCAGAAGTTACTCAGAACCTTCAGAAGAATACAGCTTGTAATAAACAGGGACTAAATTAAACAACATTAAAATGCTGGGGGCTGAATGGGATAGTCCTACCAAACATCTGATAACTGTGGTTAGGTAAGCAATACTATTTTAAGCTCTGAGAAAACCAGATCTATAAACACTGCATTGTACATTTACTGAACAACTGTAGTTGTAATAGAAAAGCTGAGAAAACAACATTCCAAGCATGACAAAAGCTGTATCTCTACTATTAAATCAAATGGACGCAGGAAAACACTAGGCATTGATGCCAGCTAGTGTGGAAGAGACCTTGTCTAATCCAGTTTAATCCTAGCCTCTACAGTGTGATAGCTGGATATAAACTGTTTCGAGCTTCAAAACCGTGTTGGGGAATTGTCTGGAAGGAATCTAGATGGCACACGCTAAAGTCACACCAAAGGATATCTATCTAACATTCAAGTGAAATACTCTTCTGTGAGAAGACAGACTGATGTGATTTTTCTCTAGAAGAGGAGATATTTGGACTGAAGTCCTCAAAAGCCCAAGAGGGCTCTAATCAGTATCATACTGGTTTAAAGCTCCCCCTTCCCGTCCCTGACTTAGTGTAGGTATACAGATCCAGAACAGGGTTCCCAGCTATTACCTTCAAGCAGAGACAGATATTTCCCTACGAGATGATCTCAGACAGCTAACTATTTTGAAGGGCAAAACTTAGAATATACTCTTTTCTTCATTATTTCTTACTATCCAGCTAGACGGCTTCCCACACAAAATACTTCTGGGACTAGGACCTGGTGGACAAGTTGAACATGAGCCAACAACGCGCCATTGCAGCAAAGAGGGCCATAGATTTCTTGGACTGCATTGCCAGCAGGCCTAGGTACTTGTGAGAGCCCAACACTGGTGAGGCACCAGCTGCAACCCACCCTCAGTAACAGAAAAACATGGACCTGCTGGAGTGAGTGCTTCAAAGGGGCTACAAAGATGATGAAGGGACTTGAGCATCTGTTGTACAACGAGAGGTTGAGGGAGCTGGCATTCTTCAGCCTTGAGAAGGCTCAGGCAGGTCTTACCAAAGCGCGTAAACACCTGATGAGAGGAGCAAAGAAGATGAAGCCAGACCCTTCTTAGTCGTGCTCAGTGAAAGGAAAAAAGAAAATAGGCACAAACTAAACCACAGGAAATTCTGTTTAAACTTAATAATAACTTTTTCTGTGCAGGTTGCCAGCACGGTGATAGACTTTCCATCCTTGGAGATACGGTTGTGGGCAAACTGCTGCAGCTGGCTCTTGTCTGAGCAGGGGGGATTGGACTAGACAATCTCCCAAAGTGATTTCATGGAAGTTATTATCAAGTATACAGTCTTTAAAAGTATTTCTTCCTTCATTTTACCTGTAACATTGAAGTGCCATTATAAGTATGCTAAGAAATGTTGACCTACTTGCAATGACCTATTAAAAACACTTTTTAAAATTATACAAACAGACTGGAAAACCATAAGTCAGACTTTAAACTGCTTCTGCACTACTGTTTTAAAGAGTGGTATAAAATGAAATGGGAAAAGAACTGCTTCAACACCTTATGTGAAACCAGAGGCTGTAATCCTAGGAATGGAAGTACATGAACAAAGATCTTCTCTACAAAGGCTGAATGCCATATCATTACTACATTGGGTAAACTCTGCTTCAAAAAGCTAAAATTGTATAGATAAATATTAAATTTGCCTCATTTTGACCATGTCCACAAACACTTCTTTATGAATGAGTGTAACTGAGTGAATACTTGCTTTTTAAAAGGACTTTTTGATAAGATTGGCTGTGAACTCAACCCTTAATAGAAAGTGACAAGGAGAAAAGAAACTATCCAAATATTCCATTTGGGACTGAGTGCTTATCAGTTACAAGATCCTGACCACAGGGAAGAGATAGGAGAGACTTGACATTGGTGCTTCTATGGTATTCTCATTGAAGGCCTAAAAATGCTTCACTATATGTCTTCTAAAAAACTTGAGCACCAAAACAAAGTCAAGAAGCAAGCACACACAATATATGCTTTCACTGATATGATTAGTAGTAATATATTGCATTCCTACAGCAGTTTCAGACCCTATGGTGTTACATTCTATTTCCTTTTCAAGCACACATGCATTTTATTGCTTTACTTACTAATAGTAGTAGCAGGACAATATCAGGATTATCACAGGCACAGGCTACATGCATTGATGTCCAAAAATCCTCATCTTGATGATTTACATTTACTCCTCTGTCAATTAGAATTTCTGCAGCAAATGCATTATCGTAGCGGGCACACTAGAAGAAAGAAGAGCAGATGAGAGATGGTGTTTTACTCAGTGTACAAATGAATTTGTTACATACAATTTTTGGTTCATTTAACATTTAAATTGAGCAGATGACACACTGTAGTTAAACTACTGTGTTTGTAGGGGACAACAGCTGATGAATCTATAAAAATAGTTTTGTGGAGACTACAAGTCTACAAGACCACAAAACAAGACTACAGTAAAGATGAGGTTTTCTTTCTGTTCATGATTGTAATTTCAAATCAGTGCACAGGCATCAGTGCATGATGATCACAGCACAACTAACAGCATCTGCATATATGCACACCCAAACATACACATATCTGCAGTTAAAAAGTGGGCATCATCTGAACTAGACAGAGCAGCCTAAAATCCCTAAAGATGAATCTGCTTTCTTCTGTTTTAAAATGGCAGGGAGACAGATGTCACACCAGTCATACTGAAAATACAGATTGTCTCCTAGGGCTTTCAGCGCAGGATAAGATTTGGGATGCCTCAGTTTGGGAAATCCCAAAGATAACATCTCACATGGGCTGCATTTTTAAAGAGTGTGTGAGCACCTTTGCAGCAGGCAAATATTTGCAGGAGAGAAAAGAGAACTCAAATTTTCTCTGTTCCAGTTCATTACTGCACCCTGCCCTTACTTAGGTCTCTATTTCCCAAAGTCCTTGGTAAGCAGCATGGCCATAGAAGATGAAAAACAGATTAATTCCACAAGGCAAATGCTACACCTTGCAAGAGCCTGGTTGCATGCATGCTGAAGTCCAGTAATATTAAATGATCCTTTTATTAGTCAAGAAATTCCTCTATTTTGTGGACATATTATGAGAAACTCAACCCAACTGTTCTAAAATGAAACACTCTGCCAGCAGACTTTTCACAAGATCTGTTAGACGCTTTTATTTGTTAAGTCGCCTTTATTTTAAAAGCAACAAAATTGGATCCAAATATCTTAAAATAGTTTCACATCAAATAGAAAGCATGTCTGAAATTGAAGCATCACAGACCAAAATAAAGGATCATAAGACTTAAGAATTTATGATAAGTTTTGCCATTGGCTTCAGCAAAGCCAAAATTTTACCCCTGCAGTATTTCCTTTCTGTCTGCCTGCCAGTCTTTCCTCCAAATGCTCTTAGATATTGCTCCTCTTCTGGTCATAGTATACAAACTGTTTTCCTTCTATCTTTTAGATACTTAATCTAAATTTCTATGCAAATAATGATAAACTAAATGCAGATAATGTGTTAAATATCCACAGGTACAAAATCGGTGCATGAAAATATGCACAAAGCCAAAAGAAAAATGTTACATCATGGTGTTTTTCCTACAGGGTCTGTGAATCTCCGAACCATGTAATTCTATCTTTGGAATCAAGCGGTATTTCCTTTGTTCTTTCCTACTGCACATATAATTTATAAATAAAACATTTGGTTCTACTTTGTTAGTTACTGGTTCTATGACATGATCCATCCTTTCGTAAGCAATTTGAAAATGACCATTTATTTCACACACATAGCTGGATGCAATCATAATCACCGTGGAGGGCAGTGTAGATAAAAAAAATATGGCTAAGCCTTTCTTTTTGTTATTATGCCCAATCTGTTACTCAGTATCCCACCATATTTATCCACAGTCACTAACACTAATCTTCGATCACTCTTACCAGATGGAGCAAGGAGCCTCCTGAGGAAACAAGCGTGTGAGGGTCAGCACCATCCTTCAATAGCCGTAGCACTGAAATATCAAAGAAAAGATGAACAAGAATTATTGCAACAATATACCTAATTCTGAGCTGTTAATAGGCTGATTCTTCATCCTCTTCATTAAGAGATCCAATAATATATGCAAACCTCTCAGATAACATTTGCAAAACTATCATGTCAGCATTTCCCATCTCATCTATTTTAATGGCTAAGCCTGGAAGCAAAGGACCTTTGATAATGATGTTAAATACAAACAGTATCAAGGACTTCTCAAGCGGACAGATGAGCATGTCAGTTCTGTTCATAGGAGAGGGGAGGGGAGGGGAGAGCTGGAGGAGAGACCCTGTCTCAAGGTCACAATCACCTGATTAGCTCATTTGGAAGCAAAATCACAGTCAACTGGTTTTATTTTACTTTGCAGAGTTCCCATGAGATTTGTTGACTTTTTCAGTAAATAATTGAAACTAGTGATCATAACTTACATCACTTGAAATTAATCATTATACCAAAGCTGAACAGTCTGCACTCAATTTAATCTTTCCAGTGCATTGTCAGGTCACTGATGCAGCATAATTCTTAAAATGATATTTGGAGTCAAACTCCACTCCCAGTTACATGTATCAAACCCTTTTGAAATGAAAACAGGCTTATAAACGCAAGCAAAACAACAGCCCTTCATATTGGTGCTCACTCAAGTGTGGAAATTCAGCACATTTTCCCCATGGTCTTTATTGCCTTTATAACCTTTTCACTTGGAATCAAAGTGTTGACTAACTCATGCTACCAGTGTTCATTCCTGGAACAGAACTGCACAGTAACAACGCTAGATATTATCAGAGGACTCCACACTGGCATCGTAACCCTCTCTTCACTAAACTGGTATGAAGAACCCTTTTAAAAGGCCTCCTTCCAGGGGAATAACTGCCAATAATGTTTCCTGTGTGGGAACACAGCTGGTTCTTCCTCCATCATCTGGACATCGTGGTTTTAATTCTCAGTTAAGATTCCTGGATGGAGCTGTGCAAAGGTCTGTAAAGAAATGTTAAGTTCTGAGCACCCCAAAATCTGTTCCAGTGCAGTGTCTGTCCTACAGGAGGGCCATAAATTTGTCTCAAGGCTCTTCCAACTCCTGTGAATTTGTCAAGAGACTCATGTCTTACCCATGTATTTTTTGTGTTTTCTTTCTCTCTAGAATATCTAGCAACTCCAATTTCACTGTATATTTAAACTTCTTACAGTATTCAAGTATTCAGTTAACCTATTTGAAAGGAGTCAGTTTTCTTTTCAAATACTGTCAATATACAACAGGCAATGTTTTCTGAATGTGTTGAATTATTTTTGATGAGGTGCTCTAGAAAAATTCAGCCTAAGAAAGAAAATTTGGCTGAATGGTTGCAAGCCTGTAAAATTAAACTGAAAGACTTGGTATTATCGTTACTAAATACTTCACATATAGTAAACACATTGACATATTGGACAAATATTTGTAATAGCTAGGCAAATCCATTTAATCTTTTGTTCTTTTTAAACTTTGAAAATCAAACATCAATCCAAACCATTGTATAAATTCATACTCTATGAATAGGTTAATGGTATCTATTTCACCTCACCAAAGGTTTTGCTTCATTTAATTTATATAACTGTAAAAGACTTTTATGTTCTAGCAAATGACACTTTGAAAGTTAAGAGTTACTGTCGTCCCCAGAATGTCCACCAAAAGTAGAAGTGGAACATTAAGTAACATGGAATAAATGAATTGTACACCGGCTGCCAAGCAAGACGAAAAGCACTGAAGCAGGGTGGGAGGGAAGAGAAATATTTACAAATTTTCATAACCTTGGGAAAAATGGATTCATGACAAAACCAAAGTATTTCTTTCTGCTCTCAAATCCACAAATCCAATACTCAAGTACACAATTGTCCTCATCCAGACAGTGAGCATTCAAAACAAAGCTTCAAAGTTAAATTCCTTCCTTCTCTCAATTCATAAATTGTTGACTGCATATGGAGACACTTCCTGTACCTCATGTTTTAGTGAGTACATACCTTATTGTAAATCCTCCACGCTTTAATAGGTGTGCAACTACATCCTTCTCAAGAGTTAATATTTTCAATGTTTTTACGTTACACCATTTCTTTAGCAGACCAGAAAATATGAATTCAGATCACAGAAGATTTCTTAAGGCTCTGAAACTAATTGAATTCTGCCAATCCCATCAGGATTTCACCTGAACAAATTTATACTACAAGTTGTTCCCCATCCTCCATCCCTGATTTTCAGAAAAGACAAAAAAGAAAAAAGAAAAAAGAAAAGAGAAGAAAAAAGGAATCTGTGTGTAGGTAAAAAAATGCAAACTATGGCTTGGTTCCACCTGCATTGACGGTCTCATTTNTGAGCTGTTAATAGGCTGATTCTTCATCCTCTTCATTAAGAGATTCAATAATATATGCAAACCTCTCAGATAACATTTGCAAAACTATCATGTCAGCATTTCCCATCTCATCTATTTTAATGGCTAAGCCTGGAAGCAAAGGACCTTTGATAATGATGTTAAATACGAACAGTATCAAGGACTTCTCAAGCGGACAGATGAGCATGTCAATTCTGTCCATAGGAGAGGGGAGGGGAGGGGAGAGCTGGAGGAGAGACCCTGTCTCAAGGTCACAATCACCTGATTAGCTCATTTGGAAGCAAAATCACAGTCAACTGGTTTTATTTTACTTTGCAGAGTTCCCATGAGATTTGTTGACTTTTTCAGTAAATAATTGAAACTAGTGATCATAACTTACATCACTTGAAATTAATCATTATACCAAAGCTGAACAGTCTGCACTCAATTTAATCTTTCCAGTGCATTGTCAGGTCACTGATGCAGCATAATTCTTAAAATGATATTTGGAGTCAAACTCCACTCCCAGTTACATGTATCAAACCCTTTTGAAATGAAAACAGGCTTATAAACGCAAGCAAAACAACAGCCCTTCATATTGGTGCTCACTCAAGTGTGGAAATTCAGCACATTTTCCCCATGGTCTTTATTGCCTTTATAACCTTTTCACTTGGAATCAAAGTGTTGACTAACTCATGCTACCAGTGTTCATTCCTGGAACAGAACTGCACAGTAACAACGCTAGATATTATCAGAGGACTCCACACTGGCATCGTAACCCTCTCTTCACTAAACTGGTATGAAGAACCCTTTTAAAAGGCCTCCTTCCAGGGGAATAACTGCCAATAATGTTTCCTGTGTGGGAACACAGCTGGTTCTTCCTCCATCATCTGGACATCGTGGTTTTAATTCTCAGTTAAGATTCCTGGATGGAGCTGTGCAAAGGTCTGTAAAGAAATGTTAAGTTCTGAGCACCCCAAAATCTGTTCCAGTGCAGTGTCTGTCCTACAGGAGGGCCGTAAATTTGTCTCAAGGCTCTTCCAACTCCTGTGAATTTGTCAAGAGACTCATGTCTTACCCATGTATTTTTTGTGTTTTCTTTCTCTCTAGAATATCTTGCAACTCCAATTTCACTGTACATTTAAACTTCTTACAGTATTCAAGTATTCAGTTAACCTATTTGAAAGGAGTCAGTTTTCTTTTCAAATACTGTCAATATACAACAGGCAATGTTTTCTGAATGTGTTGAATTATTTTTGATGAGGTGCTCTAGAAAAATTCAGCCTAAGAAAGAAAATTTGGCTGAATGGTTGCAAGCCTGTAAAATTAAACTTAAAAACTTGGTATTATCGTTACTAAATACTTCACATATAGTAAACACATTGACATATTGGACAAATATTTGTAATAGCTAGGCAAATCCATTTAATCTTTTGTTCTTTTTAAACTTTGAAAATCAAACATCAATCCAAACCATTGTATAAATTCATACTCTATGAATAGGTTAATGGTATCTATTTCACCTCACCAAAGGTTTTGCTTCATTTAATTTATATAACTGTAAAAGACTTTTATGTTCTAGCAAATGACACTTTGAAAGTTAAGAGTTACTGTCGTCCCCAGAATGTCCACCAAAAGTAGAAGTGGAACATTAAGTAACATGGAATAAATGAATTGTACACCGGCTGCCAAGCAAGACGAAAAGCACTGAAGCAGGGTGGGAGGGAAGAGAAATATTTACAAATTTTCATAACCTTGGGAAAAATGGATTCATGACAAAACCAAAGTATTTCTTTCTGCTCTCAAATCCACAAATCCAATACTCAAGTACACAATTGTCCTCATCCAGACAGTGAGCATTCAAAACAAAGCTTCAAAGTTAAATTCCTTCCTTCTCTCAATTCATAAATTGTTGACTGCATATGGAGACACTTCCTGTACCTCATGTTTTAGTGAGTACATACCTTATTGTAAATCCTCCACGCTTAAATAGGTGTGCAACTACATCCTTCTCAAGAGTTAATATTTTCAATGTTTTTACGTTACACCATTTCTTTAGCAGACCAGAAAATATGAATTCAGATCACAGAAGATTTCTTAAGGCTCTGAAACTAATTGAATTCTGCCAATCCCATCAGGATTTCACCTGAACAAATTTATACTACAAGTTGTTCCCCATCCTCCATCCCTGATTTTCAGAAAAGACAAAAAAGAAAAAAGAAAAAAGAAAAGAGAAGAAAAAAGGAATCTGTGTGTAGGTAAAAAAATGCAAACTATGGCTTGGTTCCACCTGCATTGACGGTCTCATTTGCAAATATGGGAATTAAGGCAGATAGTCCTTTAAATTGTGATTTCCAGAAATTATTAAACTGCCATAATTCCATTTTCAAGGGGGCTTTAGCTGACATTGATGAGAGTATATAACCTTTCAAATGTGCCGTCTTTATGGTGCATTCTCACAGACTGCACTGCTGTCAAAAGAGGGAGGGCATGTTGTCCACTGCATGGCCCTCTCTTCCCTTGTGCCAGCTCTCCCCACCTACCCAGCTGCACATTCAACTGGACCAGTAAGTTACTGGTTTTGTTGTTTCTTTTCTCTTTCTCCTGGCAGGGTTAGTTTTTGGGCCCATGAATGTCACCTACTGCACAGCTCCATAAGGATCAGCACAGAGGACACCAATGCACATGTCATCATGTGGACACAGATCAATAACGCTGCATTTTGGCGGCAGAAGTCTTACATTGACTAAGGCTGGTAATGAAATAACATCCTCAGTCTGTGTTTCTACAAGATGGGCTAAGCCAATTAAGGAATCAATCAGAAGGGTCTGTTCCCTTCCCCCATTCACAAAAGGACTTACAGAACATTTACTTGTGGCTACTTCTGCATCTGGGAATGGACTCCAATGGCACAAAATAACTCCAGCAAAAATAAAATGCAGAGTTCCTTGTTGGGTCATTGAGATGAACTCCATCATTAAGAGTTTTGAGATCACTAGAACTGGCTTTTAGGTAGATCCTTCTATTCAAAGACGGAGGATAAAGACCCCTTGATTCAGCAGGAGCAGGACAGAGAGGAAGGTCAGAGGGTTGGGAAACTGCATTTCTAAAAATATTCCACAAGAATTTCATCTGGAGCCTAAAATGACCAAGTGACAGAAAGAGCCTGTGGCTACTTGGGTACAGAACATACGGACAATTTATTGAATCTCTTCCTTCTGTCAAACCCCAAAAGTCTTGGTTCTCATAGAGAAGTTATGCAAAAGGAAGCAACACCTTTCCAGATCAATTTAGCAACACCTTGCTGATGAAACCAATAAATGACAGACTATTTCTTGATCTAAGATTGAAATTCATAAGAATTAATGTCTTTGCTTTGCTTTCCTTTCCCCCCTCCCTCCAGCAGGAATGCAGACCAAGATTACAGCACAGGACTAATATAAAAACTGTGATCTTAAAGTAGAATATTAAATAATTATGACCATAAACAAATGATCGAGTCACATACAAAACAGAGTAAGTGGATAACAGCTCAATAGTTTTTTTTCTTTATCTGGTTTATTCTTTCTCATTATTGCATTTGGCTTCATCAGTTCTTCTGGAAATTAATGTCACAAAGACTGGGCAAATCTTTTATCTGAATCAGGGTTATGTGTTGCATTCCTCTGCATATAAAACCAAGTAAAAAACATTTCTCTTTCCTTGAATTCATCCCCCCTACTAAATAAATAAATAAATTAATTAAATTCTCGGCCCTACTATGCAATTCACTCAGGTCATTCAGGTAAGACTTTACTGACTACAGTAGGAAAATCTTTACCTTATGTTCCTTTTTTCCTTTTAATAGAACTACTCTAGTTGCTGCTAGTAATTTGGGATGAATCATACTAATGAGGCCAGAAAGTCACAGAAAACTATATTCTAGAAATGCTGTGTATCTCTTAATTAATGCAATTTTTAAGAAGGTGTTTACAAGACTATTTTAAAACTTGTTTTATTTGTAATCTTTCATGGAAAAGAAGTCTTCAGATAAGATGAGGAGACTGAAAACAGGCTTTAAGGCTGGAAACTGATATCTGCTTGAAAAAAAACTAAGAGTAAAATTTTCAGTAAACCCTCAAGCCCATCCTTTGTGTGTATGAACAGGTCCATCCATTCTCTGATGTCTTTTAGATCTGACACACACAATTATCAACTACCTAGAGCAGAATTTCACACCTAATTTCATATCTAATAAAAGTGTTTAGGAAAGCACTGAAGTTGTAAAGTCTCAGCAACAAAGAAAGATAAAAATCAAGGTAGCTTTTCACATATGCCTGATGTTACAATTTTAACTAAATTATTCCAGTGAGCTGAATAGCTTTCCACACTCCATTGGCTGTATTGACTAGATTACGAGTTATTATGCAGCCTTATAACCCAGTCACCAGCCACAGGTCTTGTACTAATTTCACATATGGGACTAGGGCTGTAAGGCTTACTTCGTCTGGGCTTCGCTTGGCTTGCTTGAAGCTTTGTTTTAAATTTTTAGGTGTTATAGCAACTGGCTAATGACAGGGTGACAATTACCTAACAATTCTGAGTTTTGTTTAGCGTCGCAAAACTGTGCTGTGTAATGTGTTAAGAACCTTGATATATACAGCAATAACTAGTACTTACACTGTACTATGTTGAATAACATCTAGGTACTCTGACATGTAGAACTATCTATGAGCTTACATGCTGCAGACAAAAGGAGGACAGATCCAAAGTGACAGCAGAGCCTTGAAGATGAATTCAGAGGGCACAAGTCTAACAGCTAACTCACCAATGACCAGCTACTGACGGTAATGCAACCTTAGGAGCCGGGCAATGTTGCATTCACAGCAAACCCACTTTAAGTAGTAACAGAAAAAAGTGCCTAACTTATGTAAAACTTAAATGCTGGCCATCTGCTGTGCTGGATATAGAATACCACTATGTGTTGCTATCAATCTTTCCTCTGGGGAGTAGCAGTCAGCTAACATAAACTTTGTTCTCATTAACATCTATTTTTTTCTCTTTATTTTAGCAGGAATAACTCTAGCTGGAAAGCTTTGCTTGTTCATTATGCATAGAAACATGACTTACTGCAGAAGCCTAGCTAAGACTGTGCTGTTGCTGGGATGGATCATCCCATTTTCCTCCTGCCTCTGGCCGCATGTTTCTGCCACTTGCCTCTCACTGGCACAAGGCAAAGATTAGTTTTCAACTAGATCAACAACCTGGGAACGTGGCACTGGGTAATGGGTATGAATACAGAGAATGGGGTAGCCACCAGTTTCACCAACAGCTGAAAGCAGTTTGGGCATAAACTGACCACAAAATTTAACTACTAGATAACAGAACAACAGAAGTGGTACAGTTAAGAAAGTGTCATATTTCAGGCTTGACACGAGGAAGACGTTTTTTATAGTAAAGGTGGTAAAACACTGGCCCAGGTTACCCAGAGAGGTGGTAGATGCCCCATCCCTGGAGACATTCCAGGCCAGGCTGGACGGGGCTCTGAGCAACCTGATCTAGTTGAAGATGCCGCTACCCTTTGAAGGTCCCTTCCAACCCAAACTATTCTATGATTCTGTGGTTCTGCGATATTTTCCCCTTTACTCCCTCCATAGTCAGACCTTTGGTCCAATGCTGGCATCATAAACTTTGTATAGATACACCACTTAAAATTCCTGCCACCTTCATGCCTCTTCAGTACTCTCTTCTTATTCTTCAGTAGTCACTCTGTACTTTCAGTTTGTACCAAAGGTACTTACAAGGAACATGCTCTACAACTCAGCTGCATTTGAGAACTGATGAATGCCAGTCTCTGGTAAGTTATTCTTAATCAGAACAGCAAATGAAATCAAGCAAGATTTCATAAATTTTTAGGTAATGCAGTCTTAGAAAAATATTTACCTTACACCTTTGCTATGACTAGTTTAAAATTAAATTTTAAAATCCAAGTACTACTGTTGGTAATTTAAACATTCATTTGCACTGTCTTGTTTACCTAACAAACACATTCACAAGAGCAATACTGTTACCACACCATTACAAGTGCAATAGCTGATGCTTGCTTTCAAAACAAGCTCTACCCAGTTGACAGTGCTTATTCAGAGCAGTCATGCCTTTAATGGGCTTTTCAAACAACTGATTTGTAATCCTACTGCTTTTTCCACCTTTGAAATATTTCCAGCAATTACTGGCAACATCTGCCAAACTTGTTCAAATCTCATCTTCTCATATTCTGAGGAACTCTTGGAAAGAAATTCCCATCTTTGCTGCATGAAGGTTAAAGACAACAAACCATAAAGGAAACATGCACAACATTTGGACCTCTATGTGTTATGTCATTAACAGGAGGCAGAAAAGAAGAGAGGAAAATTACTTTTTCCATACTGGCTGAATTTGCAAACATTAGCCTTGCATTTTCAAGCTGTACTGTCCACTGTTTGAGCAGAACACTGATGAGGATAGGGCTGATGCCTCCATCCTCCCTGGCAGAGGTCACATAGTTTATAATTTTTTCAGGCAGTCGGGAGTCAGATTACCATGACCTCAAAGCAACTGGGCCATCGATTCTCTGCTGCATTTAAAAGTGTGATGTGAGTTGTCAGGCTGATTCCCGAGCTCCATTCGACACAGCGTTGCCTTTAAAAGAAACAAACCAAGCCACCAATGAAACAGGTTGACAAAGGTAGTCCTACAGCCCCAGACAACACCTCTCCCAGCTTTAATCATAAAATAGTTTGGGTTGGAAAGGACCCTCAAAGGTCATCTCATCCAACCCCCCTGCAATGAGCAGGGACATCTGCAACTAGATCAGGTTGCTCAGAGCCCCATCCAGCCTGGCCTGGAATGTCTCCAGGGATGGGGCATCTACCACCTCTCTGGGCAACCTGGCCCAGTATTTCACCACCCTCGTTGTAAAACTTTATGTTAGGCCCAGATCAAAATACACGTTAGTTCTATCCCATGCTCTCTTTATGGAGAAATCAGTCTGACCCCAGGCTTGGAAGCAGCTGAGGCGCCTGATCACTCCTCCGCAGGAGCAAACTTCAAGCAGCACAGGTAGACAGATGGCAAGAAAGGTCCGCTCCTTGCCGCTTAGACCTCTGCTACTTTCCCATCAGACCCTGCACCCTCAACTAGGATACGTCCATGCCCAGATATTCAGCAACTCTGACAGCTTCCTGCCAACGCACTGTCACTCCGGAGGTCAAGGGCACATCCCTCCTGTTATCTAATGCACCTGGAACTGGAAAACCACATGAAAAAATTAATGGTTGTGTCTCTGGGCCACACAGACACTAAGCCAAACTCCAAGGAGATCCGTGAGGAGGGTCACAGTTCCCTCAGTGGGGCAGATATTTCTGTCACTGTAGACACAGTCAGAATAATTTATAAGCTTAGGGACTACCATTATTTAATAACTGCCAAATTTAAAACAACCTCTTCAGGCACATTTGCCATCTTTCGTTTCATTTTTATACACAGGAAATTTAATGCAGTCTGTGCCTCCACTGGAAAATATTAAGGCCACAAATCTAATGGGCTAAAAAACCCTAGTGTGTGTCCTTATGGTGCCGCGTACGGTGATACAAATTAACTTATCTCCTTACACAAAAGTGACAATAGGCAACAGTTAAACGAGACACGCCTGAGTTAAGTTGTGATATGGCAGGCAAAGCACCTCTGTTTTTAAGGATCTGAGAAAACACATATTCACATTGAAAAGCAGTCTAGACTCTGAAATAATTTCAGAGGAACAAGATTTAGAAATAAGTGGGTCACATTGCCTAATAGCTACATCTGATTTCTCTCTTTTTATTTTTTTTATAGGATATTTATTCTTCAAGTCTTCTTTTCTTTCTTTTTCAGTTCACAGTTTCCAACTCCTTTCTGCTTTATAGTTACTCTTTCAAATAGATGGGCCCTAATTTACATCATTTACTTGGAAATACATGCACTGATGATACCTGAAGTGATGTGGAAAAACAGTGGTGTAAATCACAGTAATTTAGAGAAGATTGGAAGAAACCATTCAGTTCTACAGCCCAAAGATATTGCTGCAATGAGCACACCCAGGGTCACTAGGCAATGGTGGTGATCCTTTGTTTTGCCTGTGTTCTGAGTTAACTCTTCCAGAGCTAGAGCTTTGGCCAAGTCATAGGGAGAAAAGTGCTTTGGTAAGGTCTGTCTTACCTGTCTAGGAAGCTGTGATTTTACCTAAGACCTGTACATATCATAGAGCTACTGCTAAAATGATTCAACACCACCTCCCAAAATAACACATGCTTAGCTAAAAATATTGCTTCTATCATCAGAGCTGATAGCACAGCAGGGGTTTTGCCAGCATAGCTATTTCTCAGGCCAAACCAGCTGTGTCATCAAAAAATGGTAGCACAGATCTGACTGAATTCTGAATTTCTGTTAGTGAGATAAAATTACAATAAAAACAAAGCTTTTTAAAACTTACCATAAGATGAAAACTCTAAAATTAGCCTTAGGGGAAAGTAGTTGATCATGCAGTAAACTTAAATACAGCTTTTCCCAAAGCTTTCACTCCCAGCTAGCTTACGTGAGTTATTTACTTCGTTAAAAAGACCCCAAAAAAGGAACTTCATATTTCAGCATATAGGTCACCTATTGCATCCTGCGTACATGCTTTTATCTGTCTCCCATGTGTGGGTTCTTCTGGAGGTCCTGACAAAGGTAACTAAAAATAGCAAGAACCTCATCAGCAGGCTACAGTTGGTTATTACAAAACCTCACACTCTACTGGGTTCACCTTAGAAATACATGTTAATCTGAAAGCTCTTAAAATTACTGGTGTAATTTTTAAGCTAAATTTTCTGCTAGCAACACACCCAATTGTACATAAAATTTCAGATCTTTACAATATTTCATTAAATATGTTAAATTTATTTTAGGCTTTGCAACTTTCCAACAGTATAGCCATTAAATGATAAATACTAAAACACACATCAGCAAAATAACTCATTCTGTGGTCAGTAGCTTAATTTGGAAACCATTGTAATCCCATACTTTTCCCTAGTGTAACAGTAAAAGTTAAAGAATTTGCATACAACACATTTTTTTTTGCTGAATAGACTGTAGACCCCTGCTGTTTCACCCATAGTTTATGTTGATCCTATGCCAATGTTACTTAATTGGCATAAATCAAATTACTGCTGAGTTATATTCCATATGAAGCAAGACGCAGTCCCCCTTTTAACTCCCTCACCATGCAGAGCAAGTTTATGCCAGTTGGTTTAGAAGCCGTGTAAGCAGGTAATTACGATATGTATTAGAGATCTTCAAGGATAACAGGCTATTATCCTGCTTAGCAGCTGTTAAATGGTACTAATTACCAGCTGTAGACCACTGGCTGTTACATTCTGTGTGTATAGTGGAATTCCCAGGACGTTCACACGGAAGCAAACTTAAACCAGGCAGTACAGAACAAACTAGGGACATTAGTTACCCATGCATTAATCCAAAATAGTCGTGCATGTGGCATATGAGTGACCAGAGCTACAAAGGAAATGTCTGGTTCTAGGAATATGTCACCACTTGATACATGCGGCTCAGGCAGCCCCTTTCACAGGGTACAGTCTGTAACAATTCACATTGCCATGAGCTGGTATGGGGAGATAAACCAGCTGATGGCTAACCTTACGAAAGCTGGTTCAGCCCCCTGGTGCGTTTCAAGACGAGCACAAAGATAGGAGGACAAAAGGATAGGACAGAAGCAGAGCAGGACTGAAAGCAGAGCAACCACTGGCAACCTCAATTTTCGCTTAGTTTTGAACTATGTTAGAAACACACTTTGCAAGTGTCATTTAGCATTGTATGTATCCTTAGGCTACCGTGAAAATGATGTAAGTGGCTCCAGGATGCCTGGGTATTCCCTTTCCTTTCTTTGGATGAGCCCCATCACCGTGCAACAGGCAGGTGAATGGGTTTAGAGAGCTGCCACTGAATTTAACTGGTGATTTTGGGCGGTGGTTCACTCCCTCTTGGATCAGTTTGCTGAACTGACTTCCTCTGCAGCAACACAATTGCTAAATCTGATACCAAGAGCATGCAACGAGAGCAGTTGTAGGAATGGGCTGAGAAAAATATGAACGAAAATTTCTGAATTAGAAAGTACAGCCTTGGCATAACATTCAATGAGCACAGAGGTATACCAGCGTAAACAAACATTCATATAACCTGATTCTCTAGTGAAAAATGCACTGAACTCACGGAATTATCTCCCCTACTGGTGTAACTACACCCACGTGAGAGTGCAAAGTACTGTTTCCATTAAAACAATGTGACTGGAATAATGCAATTCTTTTTCAGGTGAATCATGACAAGTACATGGCTGCTACAAGGTGTAATCAATATAATATTCCCAAACTTTTAATAAACAGGCAACTATAACTACACAAACAAAAAATACAGAACTGATACATTTAAAAAACAACATTTTAAGTGTTCCAAATAAAGATTATTGTGTGCTTCATTTGGCCAATATCACTATCAGAATTAGCTTTACGCATCAGCTAAACAGAACCTACATCTTTCTTTAATTTTATTTACACCTGTCTTGCTGTATCTACTAAATCCAAGCTAATTCCTTCCCATGTTTTGTATGTATGTGTTGCAGATACTCTGTAGATTAATATGGCTACAGTCGGATTCCCCTTAAAATAATTTGTGTTCTAATTCGACCATTAAGTAGGAAGTCCACCAGGTCACAATATACTGTCATTAATAATACTTGCCCTTAACATATAGGGTAGGTCTGAAATTTCTACTCACAAATAGTATCAGCCAGCCTGCTAATTTTCATTGTTCTTTTTCTCATCCAGACTTCACACTCTTTTTCAGATGATTCAGCATCAGCATATCAGTTCGTTAAGACATTCTAGGAGAGCAAGCCTGAAGCCAACTCCTGGACCCCCAAACCAGTACCATATGCTCTTTACTGCTACCTTTCACTTATATCCAGTTTGGGTAACAACAGTGGATGCTGTGTTTCTGGCCTTGGTTCCATTCACTGGGCCTGATCCTGACTCAACTCACAGGTTGTTGTCCTGGCCCAACCTTGGCCTGTCCCCACATCAATGCCTTGATGCCTGGGGCTGGGGCTGCCCTGGTGCCCTCCGGCCGCTGGAATCCTGGCTGGGGCAGCGGGACATGCCCTGGCTCTCTGTGGCCCAACCCGCAGGGAGTAGTTGGCCCTTGTGGTGCCCTTACAACATTTACCTGCATTTAATTAAATTCAAAAAATCACCTCCAGAAAGATTTCCAATCTCATCCACACTTCCATAGATTTCACGAGGGCAGAATCATGTCTCTGCTCTTTCACCCCAGCACTTTGAAAGTCCATATAATGAAGTTTTTCTGACTAAAATCCTTTTTATCTATATACATAATTTTTACATTAAAAATTGTGCGCTGTGAAATATTTTCTGGTTGAGGTACATTCTGCTGTACACAAAATTTCAATCTATCAACACACTTCAGTCTATTGATACCAGTAACGTTTTTCAGATATCTCAGAGATGGTAAAGAGATGTGGAGAACACTGGTACACACATGTAGCCATTCCCCTCTTCACATTTACAATTTTAAAATGGAGAGAAGTTGGAGTTGTGTGTATACACGTCACACTCTTTTTTTTCAACAATATCAGCATTTAGTCACAGTCCTTTACGATTTGCCAAAACTAACCGGGAATAATAACATATTAAACTTTTTAGTGGTTCCTTCCCACTTCACAATGCTCACCTACACCTCTTAATTCCGTTTTTTTCATAAAATAGTGCATGAGGTTTGCAAAGCCTAATGGCTCCTTGCACATAAAGACAGCATGAGACATATGATCCTACTGAAGATGATGGAACAGGATCTGCTTTTCTTGTCAGCTCAAGGATGGATTCACCACACAGAGACATATCCAGAAACCTGAGCTTCTGGAAAGAGAAGTGTGGAGCTTCTACTCTTCACCCATCTGCTAAGCATAGCTGACTGAGAGACTGATCATTGAGGTCTGAGGAGATGAACCTGTGCTACGCAAACAGCCAGAATCGCTGAAGGAAAGCAGGATATGGGATCCTGTTACATCAGTCTCCCATATAAACCTGAAGATAAAAAGCAAGCATACTGCATGGATGCTTTAGTTTGGGTAACCTCTTCCCAGTATTTGCTTATACCACTATACAGCCCCTACTGTGCTGCAACACGCTGGTTGCCAAATCCTTCTATTAGCCTGCGTACTACAAACACTAAATATGAACACTGTGACAAGTTGGCTAGGTGTCACACATTTTTATAGAAAACAACTAGGTCTATTTTCTGTATAGATCTACTTCCTTCCTGTGCATCTAGCTCAAGGAAGTTTTCATGGGTCATTCCTTGTTTTCCAAAATATGGATTTGGCTGAATTGCTGCATTTTTGAAATGAATTATACTTTTCCTAGTAGCAGTCCAAGCAGCTTATATCCACTAGTCTCCAAATCTTCTTTATTCTTCTCTAATTTTGAGTTAGCTCTTTCCATCCAAAGCACAGGGACATTAAGGATTTGACAGTTACAGCTAGAGCTTCTCTCATCTTGACAACCAAACTCCCAACCTTCGAAGAATTCTTTCACACTTGACAAAGGGCAGGCTTGTCACATTTCACAATATAACATAACAACTTGAGTAACCTTTGTCCACTTCTGACAGCATGGCCCAAATACTACCTTTCACACTTGCCTGTTGTGTATTCTTTGCACAGACTGAATGTTTTCTGTCAAAAAGTAAGGCAGCAATTAAACGTCCTAATGACACTGATGGGGTCTTTTCTCAACTAAATTTGTTTTGGTACACACTGGCATCTTTATTAGTCCCCCAACTGAGTTAATTTGCCGGATAGCTGATAGATGACCTGGATGTCCAGCCAGGAGAACAAATTGCCCACAGACAGGTCCATGTAATCTCCTCTAGTCAGTGCTGCTCTGACTGCATAAGCTCAGCCTCCTAGAAACTATCCCATTTCCACTTGCTCTTATCCTACAGCTATTTCTGTATGCTTGCAAGTTCAGTGCATTTTGCCTAACACCTTTTTTCCCCCACATCATTGACAGCAACTACCACCACTACCAATATGTCAACAACAAAAATAAACACCTGAAAAATCAGCAATGACCACATAATCACCCTGAGAACAAGAGATCACATGTATAAAGCCAGCACAGAAGGAAAGAACTATCATAAACTTGAAGCCTGTGAATACCACTCTCTTAAAGCACCTCAGAATAAGCATATGAAAACATCTCTATGTATCTGCTTTTATGTAAGGCTATCATGCTTGTGCAGCTGAAGATTGCAGCAATGTAGACTTCACCTGATTTTAATGTTCAACATTTGAAACACAAAAGAAAACCACAAGGACACAAGGGACTGAAATAACAGATTTGTAACAGTTCATCCACATCCAGTTTGCAACCAAAGAGACAAACTTGAAGTACAAACAGCTCTGGATTCAGTATTGCCAAGCTCACAGATGGCTAAGGTGCACACCTATCTTACGTAGGGTGAACCTACAGTGGGTTATCAGTGAAGCATTTGAGTAGCTGGGGAGCCAGGATAAGAAACAGACCTTCCATCTCACATTTAATACTTAATTGCCTCTTCTTTGACACCACTAAGCATCTGGAAGGGCCAAACTAACATGCCAAAGCTGAGGCAATCGGTACACTGCAAAGCAAATTTTGCTTTACACATGCTTTAAGGTTTTACAGGTATGGATTGTCACAGTACGTCTAGAATGGAGAGGGTAAAATTATACTCACACAGCACCTGGTATAATCATGTCATTTTCATAGCTTATGGAACACTGAAGTTTGACATAAATTGGGCTTTGAAGTAGAATTATCAATTGTTCCCCATAGGAATCTCTCTGCTTTGCTTAGTCTATTCTTGCACTATAAGAGCTGCCTTAGTTCAACAGCCTAGTTAACTCAGTCCTCTCTGAAAATTAAACATGTTGTCGGACTACACCCTGAGGTCCTTTCTAGCCAGACAGATTTTACAAGTCTATGAATTCAGCTATCTTTAAGTAAACAAGAGAAGCAGCAACCAACATCACATTGCCTGACAGAAGAGTGCCTCTTAATTCTGAGTCATACTACTGAGTCCATGTCCATATGGAGCCACAGGGTAGGTTTGGGCTGCAGTGACAAGCTAAATGTACAGAGGCTCAAGCTTCCTGAGTGATACACAATGCTGTACTTCCTCATTTGCTTAATCTGTGCACCTGACATATATCTGGCACATAAAGCTGATAAACCAGGGAGAAGCCAGGGAGAACTCTGCACTAGAAGTGCCTAAGTTACTCATAAAGAAATGTACCTAAGTTACCAACAAAGTGATAAGGTCTAATCCAGGAAGACCCACATGTATATAAACAAAACCACATATACAGAGAAAGAAAGTGCTAATACACTAATGCCCATGTAAGCATCAGCTTTATATCTGTCCTCTTCTGTCCAACTTGTAGCATCCTAAATATTTGTACCATGGGATTTTTAGAGAGAGGTTTAGAAGCAAAAGAAGTCCAACTTTCATCCCATATAGGAACAGAGTGAAGCCAGTGACGTGCAGCTGGATATTATTAAAAAGTTTGATAGCTGGTGCCCTCTTATAGGATGCCAGCTTAGTAGATTAAGAAACAAAGCAGCAGTTAGAATTTCACACTGATGCTTCCAGCTTTAAGCACCCTTCAAGTCATATTTTCTGTACTCTCAATGGGTAAATGTGGGAGTCCAGAAAAAAACTACCACTCTATGCAAACAATAGTTGTGCTTGCTAAAATCTGGAGTGCAGACCCTAGATCAATGATTTAGTGCAGCTGTCATGTGTGCCTTTTGAGTCTGAACATAATCAAAACCCTAAACAGTGCATGGTGTGAGAAATTACCTCCTGTAATCATCTCATTGTTTGCCCTGTAAAATGACAGCATGTACTGCTTCAAGGTCACAGATACACTACACTCTAATAGGGAGTCATCGGAAAAAAAACACGGTAAAAAAACAGTATGCAGCCCCAGGCTGACTGTCTGAATTCTGCCCTGAACCTTTTACATATGCATAAAATCCTTGTTTAAGCTGGACATTCACAAATATTGCTAATTACACCATAACTACCCACCTTCCCACCTCCATGCTTGAATGCAATTCACATAGAAACACAAGGTAAATTATCCATTCCCTTAGATTCAATGATTGTATTCTTGCAAGCTTCAGTTCCTCCACTGTAATAAGCTGTTACTGTGATGGCTGCAAATAAAAATAATCAAGAAAAATCAGTAGTCTATTCATTATGCCATATAACCTTTGTACTCATTTTTCTCTTACAGCTATAGAGCTTGTTCACTGTCAACTTGAAGTGCAAAAGATTTTAACAGCTAAAAAGCCTTGCAGACTGAGTTAAGACATAACCTCAGTGTACTGAGAAAAAAGAATCCTCCAATTCGTGCATCAGAAATAGAAAGATGACTGAAATAATAAACAGTATACCTACTTTGTGTTTAGAATTTTTACTGAGGAAGAAAAAACACTAAGCACTATACAAATAAACCTGGCTCTACCTCTGATATATTTGTCTTTTTACTGGGAAAGATACCGCAATTCAGACAGAAGGAAAGAGTAGAGTAACAGAAAAAGCCTAAAGAGATAGGACTTAGCAATTTTAAAAAAACATTTATTCCATTTAGTGGCTCTGACTATATTAATTTAGTTCTACCCTCAGAGTTTCTAGAGGAAGTTACTCTACTTAGTTATTGCACTTCCCAAAACCTCCAAATGAACTCCACTTTCCAAAAACTCTAAACATAAGTTCTTCTCAATCTGACAATTAATATGACACTGATAAACTAAAGTCCATATGTTGCAAGGTCTCAAATAAGGTCTTTTTCCAGTCTCATGCTGAAATACTCCATTTCTTCAACATTCCTCCAGTCCAACAACGTAAGTGTATACTCCGCTAGAAAAAGCCTTCTAAAACTGAATTGAAAAATAGGAAACATTTCTAAGAAATCATTAAAAGTGTAGTTGATTTTTCATAAAGAACTGTATTATTGTTTAAAAGATCTGGATTTTTAAAATAAAAGGAAATAGAAAAAGTTATTCTCTATTGATTTCTGTAGTTTTCCAGCTTAATTTCTATGATGGAGCAGTCTGTGACTGAAATGAAAACACTTCAGTGATATTGAAAGATAAGTACAGAAAAGTTTCCCCTTTGTACTGTTATATTATTGGAAATCAATCTGAAGCACAATAAATACATTGAAGAAGACATCAACCGCAACTTGCATGGAAAAGATTCTATTCTTGCTATTCTTTTTTATTTTATAAGTCTAGAGTAGGGTACTATGCCATCACAGCAATCTTTCTTTTTAAGCAGTGTGACTTATAACAATATCCAGGGAATGTCAGCAGTACCTGTCACTCAGTAGATGTCATCTTTCATTGACTGAATTGGCTTCTGACTGCTGCCAATTTTTAGCCTTGCATCCCACTGCATGATGCTGGAAAATCAACTGCGGATCCCCTTTGAAAGGAATAGAAAGAATGCCAGGTGCCAATTTGTTGATTGTTAATGGCTCAACGACCCTTTATTGGCATGACAGTGAATTTGTGAGTGATTAGTCTTCATGTTTTTTGCTCTTTTGGGTGCCAGAGCACACTGGAGTGGAAACGTTTTATTATTACATGGAAAGAAAGATCGTATGGGGAAAAACACCAACAGAGAAGTATAAATGAGCTTGATAGGCTTAAAATGAAAAACAAGGAGATATATATGTCTATAAAGTTTATCTTCAGACCAAATTATACTCTTAAAAAGCTGGATTCTTGTGCAGGAGTAATATTCTTCTGCATATTTTAGTTTGTGAAAGCCTTTTGAATTAAGACTCAAATCACGCGAAGTCATGAATCATTTACACACTGACTTGTCTCGCTGAAGAAAAGCTTTACCTCATAGTCCACCAAAATAAATAGCCAAGAATTTTGAAAGTGTGTTCAAAAGTAAATAAATGAATAAAATTCTTTGGAAAAATTGTGTAGTTTTACAAAGGTTTCCTCATATATATATATATATATATTGTTTTACACTTGTAATTGAGGTAACATGCAAAACTATGCTTTCTAGTTAACCAAATGCATTCCTGTTTGGATTTATAGGGTTAAGGTTCAAGAACAGACTTATCTACCTACCAAGTAAGCAATTCAATGCCTACATTTTAGAAAACTGTTACTCAAAGAAAAATCAAAAATCTAGGTTTCTAGAAACTCTGTATGTAAGAAACAGGCATACTTTTCAGAGAGGTGATCAACAAATCCTTCAGGGTGCACTTAGAGACACCCAAAACCATCAGATGGGAATCGCTAAGTTCAACTACATATCCTAATCTTTATTTATCCAGAGCTTAAACATGTGAAATGGAGCTGCAAATAGTCTAGTATACAGTCCTGTAGCAGAGGCCAGGCTGGATGGGCCTCTGAGCAACCTCACCTGGTTGCTGTCTCTGCTCATTGCAGAGGGGTTGGACTAGATGACCTTTGAAGGTCCCTTCCAACCCAAACTATTCTACGGTTCTCTGATGACAACATCAATGTTTTTGTACAGTAGCTTACTATGCAGTCAACTCTCTACAATTTATTATACTATAAACAAGACCACACAGATTCAGTTTGCCTCTCAGGCCGCTTCCCCAGGAGAAAGCCAAGCCAGGCTGGACATTGCTGGACAGACTTGAGGTGTAGAGCCAAGAAGAGCAGAGGGGAGAAGAGGCAGGGGGAGAGAGGAATGTGTAGACCTGAAACAGCTCTCAAAGCAACCCCCAGGAGCTCCAACCTCCGTTTCGTGGAGAAAAGGAGGAAGCTCTAACTCCATTTGATGGTAAAACAGATGAATTATGTTTGGTGTGAATCCCCCTATTAGAGGGGAAACCAAAACAGAGGGATGCATTGTCTTTAGTTCTCTACTCGGTATGGGCAGAAGATAGCTGTTTAAATCAGGGTAGTTCCAGGCGTGTGCAGAAACGAAAACTGCAGCTGAAACAACCCAGGGAGGTTTCAGGGCTATGAGAAAATTAACCAGGGAGGAAAGGCACTCCTGTGGCTAGGCTGTCCACAGGGAGAACAAAAGCGCTAGATAAAATCTACACCACTCGGCCTATCCTTCACTTTTTTGATATGTTATACATTTTTCTGTGAGTTTTACTTTTTCAATTTAAATAAGTGTTGTATATTAGGAATAATACATATTTTTATGGATGAAAAAAGGTTTAACATTCAGCTCTCATCTCAGCTTTATCAAATTACTAAAAATGTAAACACATGGACAAAAAATCCAAGAAGCACATATGGAACCCTGTAAGAATTCAAATGTATTCAAATTTCATCTCCCTGTGATTTTATGATTGCTTTTGAAATGGGCTGCTTTAATTACTTAACATCTGTTACCCAATAACTAAAGGCATTATGTTTCCCTGCGTCATAACAAAAAGACGCCTTGTGTTGCTGAATTGAGCACACATGGAGCTAAACAAGGTTAACAGCCATGCGGAACCTATAGGATTGAAGGCTTGCTCTGGTTTGAAATGCGCCTCTACCTTCTGGGCCTGCAAAACAGCTTCTTCCTCAATGGGTGGACTGAAATGGTTGATTGATGCTTCATTTCTCTATATACAGATCTGATTAAATCAACAGCAGCATGTCTGACAGTCAGCTGTGTTAGTGTCTTCATAAGTTACAGACATATCAGTTCCCAATACAGAATACTTCTATTTATCTGTCTTGTGGATATATTCACTTACCGTATAAATCTTTATTTATTTCGAAAATGCTCTATTACACAAATGCTATATGCTCTATTACACAAAATTTTGTGCAGTTTATTAATTTCACATGCTCTGGATAGTCTATTGACTTCATTATTCAGTGCCTAATAGTCATGTATCTTAAGGACTGGACAATAAATATTAAATTATATAAATTATCATACGTATGTATTGTGATTTCTTCTACAATAATTCCTAGTAAATCAACATTTGCCAATAGGCACTTTTAGTTTATCATCTAATATACAGATTTCTAATCTGATTCAAGGGAAACTAACTGTAGAATCTAGAATAGCTCTGTATTGGCAAACCTCCCTACTACTACATATATACTGAATTTCATATGCTTTCCCAGTGGGGGGGAAAAAAAGAAAGTTTAGATGAAGTTTAGAGTGAGAGTAAATAGTAACATAATACTAAAATATATTAAATAATTCTAGCACAATCCTGAAACAAAGCACTACGAAACTTGAGAAATGTATTTGTATTTTACATTTTTAAAAAGACTGAGCATGCTAAAGTAAGGAAATACAGAGTACATAATCCCTCAAATACATTTTAGCTGCCCTGCAGTTCCGTTTCTATTGCCCTTTACTATGCTGTGTTTTAAATTCCCCAAACTGAGATTAGATTAAATTATTAATTATTTTTGTCTCTCTTCACGACATCACTATGCATCAAATTACTAATCAATGTAATGAATCTCATTTCCTATTATTATATTTTTTAATATAATTTTTTTTTTTTTTTTTATTTTGGAGACTTTCTTTTGTCATGAAGGTTTACATGTGCATACCAAACACACTACAACTGTTTGCCATTTTATCCTCTCAAGGCTGGAAGGATTGGTGAAAGTGAGAAGCTTTCCCAAAAGAGAATTTAAAATCAAGAGCACACAGAAAACTGGAAAAAGTACTCATCTGACACAATCTAATCCCAAATCACCAACCGTGTTTATATTTCTGGTTTTAATGCTCTTGGTATTATATATGTATAACAAGGTTATATATATAGTAAAATACCCCATGCATTTAATGTTTCTTATAATACCACCTATAAAATTGTACCCCTGCCTCTTCGAAAAGCTGTAGCTGAGACAAACAGTATACAAAAGAAACGCTAATTAAAGTACCTTTGGAAGAAGGGAATTAAAGATGCTGACATTAAATATTAATAATAAGAAACAAAGCAGGAAGATTTTTAAAGGTGGAAATAAACAAGAGTGGATTATTTTAATTTGGGATGGTGCAAAAGATTGATCTGGACTTTCACACTGAGGTCCTTCTCTTTTCAATAGACTTTTTTTTTACTCAAGATGAGGTTTTTTCTGCCTAATTTAAGGAAACTCTGGCTTAATGACAAACACTCAACTTGGCAGATTTAATGCTACAACTATTTTTCACCTCTTTCCTAAATATTTAGTGTAACAATATGTTTTATTACCTTGTCTTTCTGTAAATCTACTGTATTACTGCAATTCTCTGTCTTTAGTAAACATATTCTCTTATCTTTCAGTCTTGTCTAATAGCAAAGATACCTCTGAACTACTGACACACAAAAGAGCAATCCTCACCCAAGGCTTTGGTGAATTTTAAAAATAAGACATTGCTATGCTCAGAGCCTCACTTCATAACCACTCATCCAAGCACACGCAACAGGCAAAATCATAAAAAGCTGCCTGCAATCGACTTGAGATGAAAAGGTGTCATCAAACATCTAAAAAGATAAACTGAAAGTCAGAATCTCAAGAACAGACAGGCTGACTGAGTACATTCCCGCTCTTCTTAATTATAAAAAAGTTTGCAATGACCAGTCCACCTCACACATTCTCAGTGGCCGTCGTTCCTCAGCCTCCTTCTCCAGTTTCTTGCTACCTGACAACAGCTTCAGATAATGGAGTCTTATGTTCACAAACCTGTCACTGCTGCCCACATCTTGCCTCTGACAGCTTTTTACAAAGCCTGCTGGCAACTCTTAAGCCTGGTCTCTGAGGATCTGCAAGTTTGCCCTGGTATGTTTGGCAGACAACAGGCAGTGCAACCTCCTGCTCTCCAGAACAACTTGTCTGTAACCAGCCAAGCTGTTTGTACCGGGAAAAGAGACAACAGTAAAGCATAAGCAAGCCTATTGTAATAAGATAAAAAAATAAGAGGTCAGAAGATTTGGAAACAATGCAAGGAAATAAGAAAAAATGTGGTTTAATTCATCTCAGTTTCAGCCACACTTTTCTGTTTCAAATGGCTTTTATACTTTTTTTCTGTGAATAGGAATGGTCACTATAACATCTTTGACACTTTCCTAACTACCAAAAGCTAATAGCCAGCTCATCTGCCACCTCAAACTAAAGACATATTCTTCTTTTGAACAGATTTTGCTCTCCTTTCCCCTGGGCCCTTTTTATAACCCGAAGTTGTTAGAATGCAAATTATACCCTAGCACCAGCTCCACCTGTACCCCCTTTCTGTTTCCTTACACACGCTTTTAATTCATGTAACTGAAATTTATCATAATATTGTACCTCATACAGTGTTCACACAAAAAAACCAAAACACACCACCAGCCACCTGCAACTTTCCATTATATTGATTATTCCAATCCTTTCGAATATCACGATGCTATTAAATCTCACAATAGCATTAAATCATTCAAATACCTAGAGATACTGGTGTCATGTGCATGGAGAAGTGAGATGGTATCCCTGTTTTTTTATCCCTGCAGTAAGCAACCACATTGCTGAGTCTAGGACTGAGAGGCCTCCTCCAGCAGTGGACACTGCAACAAAAGTAGGATATTGGTATTATATTTAGCGGGGCCTGTTACGACAGGACAAGGGGTAATGGTTTTAAACTAAAAGAGGGGAGATTCAGGCTAGACATGAGGAAGAATTTTTTATGATTTTTTACAACATTGACCCAGGTTGCCCAGAGAGGTGGTAGATGCCCCATCCCTGGAGACATTCCAGGCCAGGCTGGACGGGGCTCTGAGCAACCTGATCTAGTTGCAGATGTCCCTGCTCATTGCAGGGGGGGTTGGAGCAGATGACCTTCGAAGGTCCCTTCCAACCCAAGCTATTCTATGATTCTATGATCTTCTGCTTTTTAAACGAACTTTTGCAGGCATTCTCTAGTGAGAGAAGGGAGGGTAACGCTGTCCCCAGCCACCACATCCTACGGCTAAAGGCAAAGGGTCACTGCAGGGTTAGTAAGAAGCCCAAGCAGTTGAGGAGGGCTGAGTAAAACGCAGAGTCAGGCTCAACCTCCACAGAAAGGACTGAGAATCATTATTATAGATGCAGCAGTAGTGCTAATACTCACTCACTCTGGTGTTGTGGCTATTTAGACTCAGAGTGCTGCCACAGAATCAGCATATTGCCCATCAAAAGAATGAAATGGGCTTTAATTAGATTATAGAGAGTCTGCATTTCCCTTTTGAAGTGCTGATTTTCACAGGATTACATCTTTTTTTCTCAGGATTGAGTTGATGGCTCTCTGGACTTCCTACCCTGACCTTCCACACCCTGCCAGCATGGCAGACCTTACTCCATACATCTCCACTACCATACAATTTAAGAGTTTTCATAACAAAAGATACTGCATCTACATAATTTCTGACAGTTCTATGATTTCGGCAATATTGCAGGATTTCTAAAAGGCTGAGTTGCAAAATATACCAAAAGATGACTCAAACTAAACCCAGTGCTTTATTTTCCCCCCCTTCTTAGATTTCGGGTACAGGACTGTCACATTCACTTTCAGCTACTGTTTTCATTATGGCAAGTTTATCCACCTATCAGTTCACGCTCAAAAAAACACCTCTGCAAAGCTGCCACTGTTTCCCACTGTTGTCAGTAACTCCACCATGGCTTTAGGAAGGATGCATATCCCTTATTAAAATACCAAGATCCGTTTGGCATGACTATCTTGTATTTGAAGCAGAAACTCGTGCTCAGATTCCCTCAGTTTATTTCTTGATTGCTCAGTTTGTTTCCTAATTGCTTGTACATGAGTCTAAGCTGATGTGCAGGCTCAGCAAATACTGGAGTACGTGTATCAAAGAAAATCTGAGCCCAGGCTAATGCCAAGTATAGGTGCAAACACTCCTCTTGCACAGTGGGAAGGAATGGGATGCAGGAGCCTGCTTGGCTACATCTTCCAATTTGCAGTGAAATTATATGACTGATTCTAGCAGGACAAATGTCCTGCTGTCCATTATTAATAGGGATTTAACTTCCCACAGAACAAAGCTATATAGGATCTAAAGGCAAACGAACTACAAGTATTCCCTTGCCAGCAGTAGAGATGTATGAAACCGGTATCAGAAAATACAGTGCGCTCACTTATTCCCCAGCTTCTGCTTCTATACATGTCATCACTGTGAGCGATAGTTGCAAAATCTCTCAAAATGCTCACTGCTAGTAACATGGGTGAATGTGGCCCACCAGCAGCACCAGACAGTATATTACTTTAAAAAAGAGAAAATGCAGATAGCTGTAGGGAGAAAGAAGAGGATTTCCCTTCAATCTGCCCGGGGTCAGACAGAAGATCAAATTTCAGTTAGGAACAATTATTTTTTTAAAAAAAAGAAAGTATCCAAACAAAAAAAACATACAAGATTTGCCTTTGTGAGAAATATAGTGTGCATATACTTCATTTCTAAACTTCAGACAAAGCAGGTCAGTGTTAAAAATTTCTAGAAGACCATTCTAAAATGAATTTTAATGCCAATTAACGATCATACCTATTAGCATGCAGTGTCAGAGATGCGAGATGCATTTTTTGCCCAGTAGCAGCTGCTATAGTAATTTTGGAGAAGATATATTGCATTCTTCATGAATAACAAAGATGATGAATTCTTAAGAGTGAAATTCCAATCAGACTCATGTGTGAAATGTCTCTGCACTAGCCACATCATAAATTCATCTATACATATATTCATGTTATCCAATTTATCTCACCTACCAAACCGGACTACTTCTCACTATTTCCAAATGTGCTGTCCAGTCTATATAGTTTATGATATTCTGTAAGAAACGAGCTCATGGGCTCACTCGGAAAGCTACTTCTAGCCTCTTCTACTGTTGCATCCTCTTTCCACTTTTTATACTACACTTTTTCTATTCCCCTCACAGAACTGCAAAGCATTCCTCTCTAGCTGTCATCTACACCTATGGAATGGGTGGGTTTTTTTGCTGAATTATTACCAGCTGCATTCGAACTTGTTCAGATGTGAGCATTGCTTTATCGCTCTCATAGGTCTTACATCTCCTCCATTTTAATCACTCTATAATTCCTCCAAGTTTTGTGTTTTTCCATGAGTTCCATGGAATATTATTTATATATATAAAAATACATATATTTTTTATATATGTATATCTCAACATTTTATGTATATACATACATATATAATTTTTAATTTTTTATATATATATATCTCCACATTTTCTACTTAATTAGCATATAACGGACATAAATTGTTCATAATCGGACCCCAACCTGAATAAAACTAGTACTCCGAGATTCATCAACAAAAAGGATTTTGCTGAACAGTCTCAGAGGTGGACCAGGCAGTCAGACTTCGGTAGTACTTCAAGAATGAAGGAAACACACAGACATGGGTAATGAAAGCCTTTAAGAGCCCAAGATTTGCAAACTATTCCTAAATATATGTAAAAATTGAAGGAAACAGGCCCAGTTGCAATTTTCTGTGGATGAGTCTACTCTTTTGTAATTCTTTGATGTATATCCTCTTCCAAGGGTAAAACTGATGAACAACTGCATGAATTCCAGAATGTTAGCCTTGAGATTTTCAGCTTCCTTTTACAAAAGCCCCACACTCTGAAAGCTGTGACTTACAAGCACTTTGAACCCAAGGATCACAAAATCAGCACAAAAGCATTTACATTTTCATTCACAAAATTGACTCCATCTATGTGTATCCAGTTCTTTAATTTAAAGCATCCAGGTTGCAGTCCTCAGTCTGCCCATACATTCTAAATGGCAGGATCAGGCTCATTCACATCTATGTGCATTATACTGTACCATGAGTGGAATTCATCTCTTCAAAGTCCTTGCACTTCAAGCTCACAAAATTTATTACCACAAGGAAAGGTGTCGCCTGATAGAATTTAGTCTACTAAAGCTATTTGAGTACTGAATATGTTGCAACACACCTTTACACTTGTTATTAAATATCTCATTGTAAACAAAACGGCCAGTTTGAAAATTATCTCTGGAAAATTAAAGAAATTCAAACTGCATTAAAATGCCCTGCTGCCGACTATTCATGTTTAGTAAATGAAATGGAACTTTTGAAGATTTGCTGAGTTTTCCTCTTGATTACTTTCAGCATTTATTCCAAAACGTACAATATTGAGATCAGTCTGAATTCCATTTTTTCATAAGATAACAACTGATCTTCATATAGTAGAAGACATTTTATTTTAAGTTATTAAATTATTATTACTAACTCATGTTCAGATACTTCACTGCTACTTACTTGTATTGAGCTACTTTTGAAAAAAAATGCTTGTTCAATGCCCAGCTTTTCCAAAGAGAAGCATTTTTAAAATATTTATTACTGAATTTGCTTCCCTATATTCAGACTGAGTTTATTTGGGAATGCTGTTGGCTATTGAGCACACTGTGCAGTAAAAGCCAGATTCTGGAGACCAGACATGGTTTTACTGGAAGAAGGGAAGGCTAACAGGCTGTTGAAACCTGTCTCCCACTCTTGTTTGCTCAACCCAGTATTACAACCTCTTTGTCAATCCCCCAGGACATTTTTACCAAAAGCAGGGAGCTGAAGAGATGTTGTGATATTTGAAGAGTCAGAAAATGTGTGCTTTATTCCCATCTGCAGCCTTACATTACAGTCATTTCTGCCTTAAGACCCAGTGAAGAAGGTTCAGATCTTTTTTCACACCGAAGCTGTATTTACTCCAGCTGTACAGATAACTTTGATGTGAACCTGCAGTGAGGTGGAGGATACTCCATGCAATTATCAGGCTTCATCACAATTAGCTTATTGGCACTATATAGCCATGAGTACATAGTAATGTGTAATATGAATGATGAATGCTGAAACAACTGAAATATTAATAAATAGACAAGAGAAACAGGTGGTGCCAAAAGCCCAACTTGCCCAGCTATACCTGTTTCAGTGGGATTACTTCAACCTATGTCTAGCCTGGCCTTACAGACTGAAAACCCATTAATGTTTGGTGGCCCTAGGTGTGCTCCCAGAGCACATCTTCCAGTTCAGTTTTGTCTGAAAGGAATCTAGTTCGCCTGCTCCATAAAGCAAGAGCAAACCCAAAAAGTGGATATGATATATACTACAAAAGCATATGACTAATTTGAACTGAAATCCTAATGTAGATATATTCACTCACGACTTATGGTTGGATGTTCCACTCAGTATCAATAGTAGGAGAGCAGCTTTTATGTCATGAGTTTCAATTTTTTATTTGTTTGGTTTTTTTGTTTGTTTGTTTTTATTGGCTCACATGATAACATTTCTTAGTATACCATTATTCAGCTCAAAGCAAACAAGTTCTGGGAACTTTTGGCAACAGACAGGCATTTGCAGGTCCCTAGGCTGCTTAAAGACAACAAGCACATTTTTTCGTAGTCCTGTGAAAGGACCACAGGCATCAAATTCCGGATAGTGTCGTTAGTCCTACTGGGGTTGTCTGCAGGCTGTTTGAGCTTCTTGCTTCTGGGGTCCTATTTTATCTGTACCAAGTGCAGGACACCATCCCTGTTTTTCCCCCACCTTACTTTCTTCTGCCTGAGGTACCTTCCCTTTATACTTATACTATTCAGTCTCAGCAGTTGCTAAACTTTATGTCTGATCCAGGTGCAGCTCAAGGCCAGATATGAACACCACAAAAGACTGTTGATGCCCCAGCACCACTCCAGTGAGCAACCTACATTTCTTCAGCATAAATGTCAAAAATAGCCTTATGTATCTGACTTTCACAGAATGCTAAAAGTCATATCTAGTATTCTGCTTGTTTTTTAGAAAAGGTTGGGAACTATAGGAACATGGAGAAAGAAGTTCTTCACTTATAATCCCTGTACTTTTACACACTAGTGGAGTGGAATGAAAGGTTGTGAATCTTATTTTTAACTTAGTTATTAATACAAATGATGCCCTGGGCACTCACTTGAAGAGAAGAGCTCTTTGATTTATTTCCTCTATAGATATAAATGTGTAGGACTACACCTCAGCGATAAGTTACGGTAGTTAGAACAAATGCCCATTAAAATGAAGATTCAGGAGTAAAAAACCCATACCTTATCAAAACGATAAAAATTAGGAGAAACTTGCCAATTCTTTCACGCAATGTTATTCTGTTTCAGTGCCTCCCTTATTCAGGTAGTTTTGTGCTAATGAGATTACAAAGAGTTGCCATAAAATCTGCTTGCAAAGGGGTTGCTAAAAGCATTGAATCACCTCTTTTCTTATATCCCTCCCACACAACAGTATGGGGATTCCTGGGGACTTCCAAAACTAGAGAGGTCCTTAATGCAAGGTTTGGATCCCTTTTGAGGAGTAAATTACAAAATTCCTCAGATTGCTATCGGCTGCACCAGGGAGACAAATAATGCCAGTAAACTAGAAACAGAACCCCTAAAATGTGGTTACATATTTTAAAAGGATATAAACATCATTTCACAACCAGAAAGATGACCCAATATCTGGTGTAACTACGGGTCAACACCATTTCATTGCTTTAGCCAGGCCAGTGTCACTAATAGCAGCACTCATTACTTCAGATTTTGGCTACAATTGAGGAATTAATTTTCAAAGTAACTTATGTTAAATCCTATAGCTTGTGCAGGTATACAAGAGGCCACACAATGATGATCATGGTCCTTACTGGGTTTGAAATATATTCGTTTATACATATATTAACCTCAGACTAAATTCATTAGGTTTCTGAAGGTTTGTCTATATGTTGTCGATTTCAGTAATAAGCTATGATATGTTGTGTGCAATGCATACCTATATATTCTATTATGAGAGTCACTTTATGATTACCATAATGCGAATTGTATTTTTCCTAAAGATATGTAAGCAGAACAGGGAAGCTTTTCCCCTAAAACTTTTAGCTATACAAAACAAAAAAGTAGTTCAACATTACTCAGTACCTTCTTTATCATCATGACGTATGATTGCATCCTGTATCATATCAGCAAGATTAAAACGAACTTGATGATTCTTTCCATGTTTCAGCTTTTTCACGTAGCCCTCCCGTTTCTGGAAAGCTTTTTCTCGTTCGTAATATGCCTTTATTTGGTCACAGCGCATCCGCTTCACCAGCCGCTGCCGCTGGCCGAGAGGGAGGGACTCCAGCAGGCACTGCTCAATTTCCATCTCATGGGACCGAAAAACATTACATAGCTGGAAACAGCCTGTAAGAAATTAAAGACAAACACATTTAGATCATGCAACAGCGTGTTTTCAAATGTGCCATGAAACCTCCACCAATTTTCTTATTGTCCTTTCTAACCGTTTGCAAGTCTGTCATGTGAGCCCCTCCTACTCAACCAAAGCTGATTACAGAGTGTATATCACTATCATTTACTTTTGGGAAACAACACATAACTAATTCCATTAAACCACTGATGCATTTTTTAAAAGCTACCTCAGTTCATGTAAACAAATGCGAACAGAAAGAGGTCTAAAAATTCAAATGTGAGACGGGCAAAATATCTAAATAATTCAATATCATTCAAGTGGCTTGCATTTGCTTACAAACAACAGACTACTATGCAGAGAAATGCCAGTCTGATGCTCATGCTTCCTTTTTATTAATTTTCATCTTGCTTTAGTTTAGTAAATTCTTGTTATTCAATGAGAAGGAAAATCATCATATCATAATTACAATGACTTCATTAGCATGTAATAGATACTCAGGCAACTATCTATTAAAAACATCAAAGTTATTTCAGATTACTAACTATGTGTATGATTTTTTTTGTTTGGTTTGGTTTTTTGCATTGTATAGAGCCATTCAAATGGCATCTTCTAATGAAACCATCAGATACTGAAACCTTTGTGTAGAAAAGCAATCACAAATTTGTCTCTGATTCAGTTAATCCTAACATTCATAGCATTCAGTCAGATTCCTCTTTTGTTGTTACCATTAAATCTGGTGTTTTTACTGGCATTGCAAGAACAGTGATGTTCTTTTCCAGTATGTTCTCTTTTCCTCTGAGAGCGAAGACCATAAGAGACTTCTTGCTGCTGGTTGCTTTTCAGGGGACAGTTCTGTTACAAAAGAAGACATGGGGATTTTCCAATAATTTTGTCTGAGTCCTTGGATGTGAATCCGCATCTTCCACATCAACAATGTACCCACTAACCTATCTTAAGACCCTTCGATGTGGTGGCTGGAGACCACCCAACCACTTCTGATTCTTACGTTCTACTTTACGTACATAAATTTTCTTCATATGGGAGCAAAATGCCCAAATTTGTAATTTCAAGGACTGCCAGAAGCCCAGATGAGGGAGGTTTTCTCTCCTTAGTTTGACGGAAGAGCTCTTGAAGGGGATGTAGACTTAAGTCACCCTGGGCAGTTAAGAAATACCAAAATTAAGCACAATTGTGCACCTTTAATTAGGCCCGCTTTTATCTACCTGTTTTGCTAAATCTGTAATTACGTCATCAAAGGACTCCTACCTCATTCAGGGCACCAGCTGAGTAGGTGCTGGCTAAATGACCACTTTGTTTTCTCCTTGTTGCTTGACATATGTCTAATCTACTGAATACCATTCAAAGCCTGCTCTGAAAGCATAATTAATAATTTCCTGACAGGCTTTTGTTAAGCTCACATCACCATAGCACTTAAATGCTTCACAAATATTTATTTATTTTCATTTTAAAAAGAGGGATAAAAGGGCATTCTTATCTACATTCTTCACTGAAGAACAGAAAGACAATTATTTTCTTTTTAAATCACTAATTTTGAGTGTCCAGATTCAAGAATTCAATATTATTTTCTTGAAGTTTTTTGTTTTGCTTTGAAGGCATAGTATTCTATAAACTGTTATATACCATAATACCGTAGTAAAATACTATCGAAGTGATAGTCCTAACTCTGCATGCCAATCACTCTATAAATTATATCTGTTACTTTATTATTTATTTGTTATATTATATTATACATTAGATATTATATTCTATTATATATTATGTGTACTCACTATGAATTAGAACTCAAGGTCTCATATCAGACTTCCCAAAACTGAGGAGCACAGACTTATGCAAAAAAGTGCCCAGACTGTCTTGCTGAGAAACTCCATGACAGAAGCAGACACAGAATGCAATTCTGCAGGTCAAGTTCAGTCAACTTATTTTAACACAGGCTACCCTTTCCCTCCCTATAATTTCTGTTCCTTTCTTAGCATGCCCTTCTAGTTAGAAGAAAACAAGTTGTCAAATTTAAAAACTGGAAGCAAGTATTGGCTTGCACTAAACCAAAACACAAGCCCTTTCTTTCTTTTTGCACATCAAGAGCCAACAACTACTTCTGTATAAAACAAAATTTTCCATTTGACCTTAAATGCTATGTTTCATCTCTGAGAACATCAGAAAAGACAAGGAAATGAAAGGGTAGCTCCATAGAGCTGCAGAAGATGTAACTTTATTCCCCGCTTCAGTCCAAGTGTTCAAAGCGTCTAACCAAACAGCAGATCTGTGCTCAGACCACCCTCAGCCCCAGGCAGATTGCGACTGCATCTCCTTTCTGTCGTGACTGGACTGGGGAATGAGCAAACTTCCAATATTCTGCTTTGTATAAAATATCTCAGTACCCATGCCTTAAGCCTGCATGGTATTTCTGGCTTGTAAAACTCTAGGCTTATACCTTAACACTTCTAAATCTGGGTATAGTGCCTGCCAGCCAGGCTCACAGCCTCAGAAGGAAAACCAGCTTGCTGTGTTAAACTGTGTTTGGCAATGCAGACAAGAGTCCAGCAGTACAAGAGCTTTACCTCTGCTCTGTTCCTTCCTCCTCTTCCGTGAAGATGAAGCACCCACGTGCTTGAGCTCAATCTGACAGACTACAGCTGAAGTTGCTGTCTATAGCTAGAAAACTCAACCGAGGGTGAGAATTGTTGCTGTTGTTTTACTCTTAGCTGTAAATCAGTGTTGTTTGCTGACAACTGTAAATGTATCTTTGCTTTTCCTCAGCTTAGCTCATGTGCAGGCTCTGCTCTTAGGAGGAACTGGTAGTGTTTGCTGCCACATCACCACTGAGACTGGTGCAAGCTGTAGGACCAGTAGGACCACTGTTACAGTGCTCTGCTCCTCCAGGGTGAGAAATCAAACAAGTTAGCTTTACCATGGAATTACATAATCACAGAATAGTTTGGGTTGGAAGGGACATTCAAAGGTCATCTAGTCCAACTTCTCTTCAACCACGCCAGGTTGCTCAGAGTCCTGTCCAGCCTGGCTTTGAATGTCTCCAGCGATGGAGCATCTACCACCTCTCAGGGCAACCTGGGCCAGTGTTGTACCACTCTCACTATAAAAAATTCTTCCTCATGTCTAGCCTGAACCTCCATTCTTTTTTAGTTTAAAAGCATTACCCCTTGTAGTGTCATAACATGCCCCTTTATATGTTTTGGTCAAATAGAGCACAGCAAAGATGAGCTCATACCACCAGATTCCAGTTCAAGAAGGATGTGGCTGTCTCAGTGTCCTCTCTCTCTCCACTAGGATGACTTTCAGCCTGAACAAGTGCCCATCTATTTGTTCCATGAAGAACAGTGCTTTACTGCCAGAACTGGCCTCACATAGAGATTTCCAGCATGTGGTCAGAGTCAAACAATTCAGGCAGATTGAGGACTCTTAATCCAGTCAGGAACTGGTCTCAGCTGAGAAGTAATAAGCTGCAGATGTTTTTTTTTTCTCTCAGCACATCTGGAACCTGATACATGAGATCAGTATCTGACTGTAGATATAATAGCCACAGGTCAGCAGCCTCATTAGGCTAAGCCTGGATTATAACAATGTAGTAGAGATGCAGACAAGGCAAACTCACTGAATTAATCTTTCAGATGCTCATCTTCAAGGCAGGAAACATTCAGTCCCCATTTTAGAACAAGGCAGATCCATGCTCTGACCATGGCGGGCAATCTAATGAGCAAAGGAAACCACCAAGAGCACAAGAGGCAGAGCTTCCTGACTAACACCCCGAGAGAGCTGGACTCAAACAGAAGAGGGTTATAGACATGCTTCTGGAGGAAATTCTGAGGACTACCTAGTGCCACTTTGAGAGGTGGATTAATCGCCTCAGGCATGAAAATATGCACTTTCCTTGTCGAACCGCCTAAAGTTTCTGTTGGCCCAATCCTCAGGATTAAGCTCTACCAGTTAAAGTATGCCAACTACTCTGTCCTCATTTAACATAGCCAACAGCAGAAACAGCTTCAGCTGTTAAAAAAACAAACAAAAAAACCCACAAAAAAACCAACAAACTAACAAACAAATAAAAAATGTCCAAGAAAAAATAGCTGCTAAATTTCACAATTTTATTAGGCAGATGTAAACTGTTACTGTTTAGAGACTGACAGCTAAAGCCACACTTGAAAGAGAAGCCATTAGAGCCTCCTAAAGGATAACGTGCAGCAGGTTTGTCCATCATTTTCTGCATAGGAGGAAAATGACCCAAACCGTCACACTGTACAAGAACCTTATACAAGATCCATTCAAACAGCAGAAGATATATAGAAAACATGATCCCAACCAGAGCTGTGGGTGAGTATGCCAGTCAGGAGGCAGTGTGGTAGCATGAGGAAAGGTTGTAGGTAGGGAGAAAAGTTGCCTTCTGAACCAATTTGCATACGAGATTATATCTCATTACATAAGTTACAAGACTATTCTATGTGGTTCTTGACTCAGTGTATGGCAAGTTACAGTTATATACAGTGATTTGATAAGGTGACTGTGACTGTCATGGTATATTGCACTGGATAGCTCATTAGCAGTGTCCCCATCAAAACGCTGAAAAGCCTTACCAGGGTGTTATTTCTTTGATGAGATCCCCTGGACCAAACCAACTAGAATAAACATGATTGTCAGTGTGTATCTGGCTTTAATGTCTGTATTTCTATATAAGCACACCTTATTAAAACCTTTATGAAACACTGAAATATCAAAACCGGAGATCCTCTTTATTATATCACATTGGTTATTAACTAGCACAGGACAAAGGAACTCACTACAACTGTAATTAATAGGAAAAAAAACAAAACAAAACAAAACAAAAATGTTTCAAGGATGCTTGCTAGTGTGGAGCTGCTTCACTGACTGGGTCCAGCTTGAACCACTAGAAAGAGAAGAATCATTGCTACAAAACCACCTGTTCGTAGAACTGTAGCAATTTACAACTGTACAGAGTGCAAATTGCATTACAACACAAATTACGAGCTTGATCCCTCCTGTATGAGAAAGAGATTTCTGAGTAAAGAGGAGCTGCTTCCTTTGAATTGTCACCAGTTCTCACTGTAAAGGTGAGAGAAGGAATATTTTGTGGCACTACAAGCACCAGCTCCTGAACAACATGAAGAGGTTGGGAAGAGTGATGGGATATAAACAGAAAGGAAGAATGTGATTGCCACAATCATTTTCTTCCACCTCTTGCAAGTGATTTGTGCCCAAGTAGCTTTACTGTATGTAGGAATATTTTTTCCATATCACTTTTCAGGAACCATATTGATACAGCTTTCCTTTATATTTCCATTTTTTATGGCTTTATGTCACTTAACTTTAGTCACTTGCTCTGGCATTTAAATTGAGAGTCTAGTCATCCTAAAAAAGTGCACTTCAGATAGTAATTCACATTGCCTGGGGGTGATTATGTTAGTTTCTAATCTGGATCACATGTTAGGAGGCACTTCCAGAATGTGAAGCTGAATGCCTATATACAAGTTCATACAGGCACTACAAAAAACTGCGTGCTCATACGTATTGTGTTTTGACTTTTCACATGATATAAATATTTGCTGTTGTGATTCAGAAAGGTAAGTACTCCTGGACCCTGGGAATTGTGCGTTTTGCAGAGTATGGTAAATTTGAAACTTGTCTCTTCATTAAAGACACACACACAACTAAACTGCATCTCAAACAAGGTGATACAGAATTATGGTGTGTAATGTTTAAAACTACAAATTTGCAAATACTAAGATACATACTCACCTTTATTTATGTAAACATTCATGTTGATTTTGACGATATTTTAAACAATGAATGAGTACACTTCTGGGTGTTTGAACGACTACAGTCTTTACAGCATGGAAACAATATGTAGAAGGCTATACAAATAGTAACCTGGGATTCTGAGAATGTATCTGCTTGAGACTGCCACCCAAACAATATTCTTTAAGCATCCTGATCTCATTAAAAGAAAAAAGGTAAAAAACCCTCTGAAACACACACTGTTTAGTTTGGGTCCTCTGACACTTCAGCTCCAATATTGGTCTGTTCTTGCTAAAGATATGGTATCAGTCCCTCTTTGTAACTAAAATGAAACACCTACATTCTAACTTAGATAACTGGAATTGTTCTGAATTTCAGAAAGATAAAATATTTGAAAATTTCAACAACTCTCATGAACTGTTAAATAGCTTAGCATTCATTAAATAACTACTACGACAAATAAAACAACTGGCATTTCTTTATAAAAACTGTACTGTTACATGACACTTTTAAATCTGGCTAGCTAAACATATTCACAGTACTAACAAAGATATTCCCACATTCTAAGTGGGAAAAGCATGTAAAAAGCAGCACATGCTTTGGCACTTACAGAGCCAGATACCTGGATGGTGTAAAACAGTGCAGCTTCATCCAGTTCAAAAAGCTGCATTAATTTACACGCTATGTTTGATAACAGAAATCAGACGAGAAACTAGACCACTCTCCCTTTCAGTAATGCATTTTGCTGTTATACATAATGACTTTACTATACATGACGTTTTTCTGCTACCAACGATGCATATTATAATATTTTAATTTATTATATTAAATTATAAATAACAATTTATTAGTATTTATGCTGAATTCCATATGAAATCACTGATATAAATACAATAACCTAACTGAAGTTACGGTGTCTGGACCACAGAAAAATGCATTTTTAGAGGTACTCTCTTCAGAAATCAGAAGTTATTATGTATCATCTACTGATCTTCCAGTTCCAAAAAGAAATACTTCTTAGCCACAGAAGGGGCTAGAATCATATAAATCCATCTCAAATTGCAATGTCAAGGTCAGTATCAAAATACTTGGAATTGAAAAGCCTTTGTTTGGCGCAGGGAAATTGCTTACCATTCGAACAGCCTCTCCATTACATTTATTAAGCTGTAACTGAAGCACAGTGCTCATAGGCACTCAGCCTGATTTTAATGGCTAAAGCATTTTTTCACTAGGTCAGCAGTGCTCTGCTCACTGTAGTGATGGGCTTATTCCTTTTTTCTTTTTCCTGGTTCCTCTCCTCACCCCACAGGCAGATAATCATGAGGGAACAGTATAAATGTAAACAATTTACCTGATAAAGAATGTAAAGAATTCAATCCATGCCAAGCCTTCTAAGAATAAATAACATTGCAGTAAGGGAGCTGATGTGCTTCTCCTCTTTTTGGTTCCACAGAGCTTCTTTTGGGTGTAATTACAAAGTCAGGGCTCTTAAATGACACAATATACAAAGGTTCCTCATTTTCTGCCTAATACCCAACTCTGTCTTCACTGAAGAGCAATCGAGAGCACATTAAAGCAACCATCGTCTTATAAAACCCTTCTCCTGTATGCTGCTCTTCAAGAGCCTTTCGATGTGACTAGACTGGTAAGCAGGAACTGCAATCAATTTCCAGCTTGATACCAAGGAAAAGTTACTTATCAGGCACTATTAATCAACTCTGCAGGCTTTCTAATAGACTCTATTATCTATCTATCTATCAGCAATTCAGTGAAGCTACAGCAGCATTCTTTAAAAAATTATTGTATTTAAATCAAAGAATCAATCGGTTTGGGATCTTGCTTTCATAGTGATAGAAGAGAGACTGAATAATAGCAAATTAAATATAACAGAGGGCTCTGCATTGTCATTTATGATTTATGTCATGTAGCAGTCTGTAACATATGGATATTTTGTGTTCTAGGCAAAAGTCATTAACTCTGTGCCAGCCTATTCAACAAACACAGCCAAACTGCCTGCCTATATAGAAGAGAAACTCAACCAGCTGTGTGAGCTAAACCTTATAAACTTTTGTTCACTTCTGGATCGATTAATCTATGTCACTAATGATTTGGGATTTCCAGAAACAAGCAATATATATTTATTAGATCAATAGAAAGCACTTAATAAGGCTTGTTAATCATAAAGCCTTTGAGCAAATAACGTCAGCATATTTGGCCATATTTTAATAACCTAAATTGCTATAAATCACACTAGCAAAAAGTAAAACTCAAGAAGCTCCAAATCAGGAGGCAAAATGAGAGCAAAGAACATCTGAGCTTGCCAAATTACAATAAAGAAGGAAGAGAGAAGTCCTTTAGAAAAAAATATCTCCTTTCAGGCCTTTCACAGACCTGGCTGTCTTTATTTGGCTGCAGTGCAAAACTTGAGAAGTTGCAAATAAGTGATGAAGAGTTATTTCCTTACAGTGCAGCAAATGGAGATGTAATAATAAATTTCTCTCTAGTCTGCACTTTCAGATAGGACAGAGAAGAGGGAAGGACACACATCTGGGAATAGATGCACTGGAAAATTCTCCCTGCCATCACAGTATAATATGAAGGGCTTGTTATGCAGCCACTCAAATGACAATAAGCAGTGAAAAACACTAAGACTATTGCTGATACCTGTAAATCTGCAACTTTGGAGGGTGAAACACATAAGTACACAGTGAGAGGAAGTCAAAAATTACAGCTGCTATTCCTCAAAGGTACTGAGAAAGTTGAACAGCAGCAGAAATAACCGTTTTACTGTAAATTAATATCTGAACAAAGAAATAAAAAAACAGATTGTTTCAAAACCAAAGGCAGTTCTTTCATCACAGACATTCTCAGATATCACTATTTAGGCTGCAGATATGCAAGGGATCAAGAGGCAGCGTATGAGACTTACAGAAACCACATAAATAAAAATTTGCAAAAGCCTGCATGCNCAAAACAAAACAAAACAAAAATGTTTCAAGGATGCTTGCTAGTGTGGAGCTGCTTCACTGACTGGGTCCAGCTTGAACCACTAGAAAGAGAAGAATCATTGCTACAAAACCACCTGTTCGTAGAACTGTAGCAATTTACAACTGTACAGAGTGCAAATTGCATTACAACACAAATTACGAGCTTGATCCCTCCTGTATGAGAAAGAGATTTCTGAGTAAAGAGGAGCTGCTTCCTTTGAATTGTCACCAGTTCTCACTGTAAAGGTGAGAGAAGGAATATTTTGTGGCACTACAAGCACCAGCTCCTGAACAACATGAAGAGGTTGGGAAGAGTGATGGGATATAAACAGAAAGGAAGAATGTGATTGCCACAATCATTTTCTTCCACCTCTTGCAAGTGATTTGTGCCCAAGTAGCTTTACTGTATGTAGGAATATTTTTTCCATATCACTTTTCAGGAACCATATTGATACAGCTTTCCTTTATATTTCCATTTTTTATGGCTTTATGTCACTTAACTTTAGTCACTTGCTCTGGCATTTAAATTGAGAGTCTAGTCATCCTAAAAAAGTGCACTTCAGATAGTAATTCACATTGCCTGGGGGTGATTATGTTAGTTTCTAATCTGGATCACATGTTAGGAGGCACTTCCAGAATGTGAAGCTGAATGCCTATATACAAGTTCATACAGGCACTACAAAAAACTGCGTGCTCATACGTATTGTGTTTTGACTTTTCACATGATATAAATATTTGCTGTTGTGATTCAGAAAGGTAAGTACTCCTGGACCCTGGGAATTGTGCGTTTTGCAGAGTATGGTAAATTTGAAACTTGTCTCTTCATTAAAGACACACACACAACTAAACTGCATCTCAAACAAGGTGATACAGAATTATGGTGTGTAATGTTTAAAACTACAAATTTGCAAATACTAAGATACATACTCACCTTTATTTATGTAAACATTCATGTTGATTTTGACGATATTTTAAACAATGAATGAGTACACTTCTGGGTGTTTGAACGACTACAGTCTTTACAGCATGGAAACAATATGTAGAAGGCTATACAAATAGTAACCTGGGATTCTGAGAATGTATCTGCTTGAGACTGCCACCCAAACAATATTCTTTAAGCATCCTGATCTCATTAAAAGAAAAAAGGTAAAAAACCCTCTGAAACACACACTGTTTAGTTTGGGTCCTCTGACACTTCAGCTCCAATATTGGTCTGTTCTTGCTAAAGATATGGTATCAGTCCCTCTTTGTAACTAAAATGAAACACCTACATTCTAACTTAGATAACTGGAATTGTTCTGAATTTCAGAAAGATAAAATATTTGAAAATTTCAACAACTCTCATGAACTGTTAAATAGCTTAGCATTCATTAAATAACTACTACGACAAATAAAACAACTGGCATTTCTTTATAAAAACTGTACTGTTACATGACACTTTTAAATCTGGCTAGCTAAACATATTCACAGTACTAACAAAGATATTCCCACATTCTAAGTGGGAAAAGCATGTAAAAAGCAGCACATGCTTTGGCACTTACAGAGCCAGATACCTGGATGGTGTAAAACAGTGCAGCTTCATCCAGTTCAAAAAGCTGCATTAATTTACACGCTATGTTTGATAACAGAAATCAGACGAGAAACTAGACCACTCTCCCTTTCAGTAATGCATTTTGCTGTTATACATAATGACTTTACTATACATGACGTTTTTCTGCTACCAACGATGCATATTATAATATTTTAATTTATTATATTAAATTATAAATAACAATTTATTAGTATTTATGCTGAATTCCATATGAAATCACTGATATAAATACAATAACCTAACTGAAGTTACGGTGTCTGGACCACAGAAAAATGCATTTTTAGAGGTACTCTCTTCAGAAATCAGAAGTTATTATGTATCATCTACTGATCTTCCAGTTCCAAAAAGAAATACTTCTTAGCCACAGAAGGGGCTAGAATCATATAAATCCATCTCAAATTGCAATGTCAAGGTCAGTATCAAAATACTTGGAATTGAAAAGCCTTTGTTTGGCGCAGGGAAATTGCTTACCATTCGAACAGCCTCTCCATTACATTTATTAAGCTGTAACTGAAGCACAGTGCTCATAGGCACTCAGCCTGATTTTAATGGCTAAAGCATTTTTTCACTAGGTCAGCAGTGCTCTGCTCACTGTAGTGATGGGCTTATTCCTTTTTTCTTTTTCCT